>CM065709.1:40515717-40628878 GCA_017654935.2 Phymorhynchus buccinoides
GCCGCCATGTTCCCTCTCCGTATTTTTTTTTTGATGGGTCTTTCCCTAGTTGCGGTGATCTCAATTCGGTTCGTGTCCCCGTCTTTAGCATGGATGGCTAACGTTCCTATACTGGGGGAAAACCCCGCTCTTCCCGGAACCACCTTCATGATCTGTGGCTGTTGGAGGTTCAGTGTACATGCACAACTGCCCAGGACGTCTACAGTGTTTCTTTTTTGTGTATGGCGACATACAAACGTAACAAATGCCGTGACGGTGTATTTCGTGCATGTGGTACTGTAGCAATACTCGGACACAATGAAACGTAGAGATGGCATATGGGAAGAAGACCATCACGTGAAAGATGACACCTGCATCCGAAAATGCTCTACGAGTGGAATCCGCTTATCGCTTCGGTATAATCTGCCAATTTCCTAATGTACGAATTTTTTCTTCTAACATGTGTTTTATTTTGTTCCGTTTTACGGCAAAAGCTGAAATCTTCATTCGCTTTATTGGCCAGCTTTTTCTATCTATTTTTCCTCTTACCCCCCCTTTTTTTGAAGGGAGTACACACAACTGACAACACGCTTTTGACTTTACATTTGAGTGTGAAGTTTGAAGGTTGAGCTGGTTGTCATTGAAAGACACTGCATGGCGGTTAAAATCACTCAAGAAACAAAATCATTGTCGTTTACTCTGCTTCTTCAAGTTGTCGGATAATAAGTGTTCACATACATTACACTACACATCCACTGTACTGTATGAACTAGGACTCTTGTGTTTTGACGTATTTTATTCATTTCAATTTGTCTCTCACACTGGAGTCACTTCAAACTGAAGAACTGACAGCTTTTGTGGTTTTGACAGATTTATTCATTTCAATTTGTCTCTCTACACTGGAGTCACTTCAAACTAAGAACTTCCACTGCCATGATTGCTCGTTTAAAGCGAGAGATTTTATGAATTCTACATGTACATCTGTAATCAACAATAAAATTGTTTTTTTTAACATAGCGATTCGGCTTTATACTGTACGTGTAATGTTCCAGACTCAAAAAAACACACACCACACACACATCACAAAATGGAAAGGAATTGGAATTTGGAACTGGCCGCCTTTAATTTTTACGTCATTGCTTTTGAATTGCATCTTGCTCATACAGTTATCTAAGATTTTCGTTTATCGGCCGATTCCTTATGGCACATTTGCCTTGTCCCAAAAAGTGGCCGATAAAGCGGATTCACTGTATACATGGTTATAACCAAAAATAATAAACAATTCGATACGTATCGCATAGACGCACAACAACAAAATTGCAGTACTCGGACTGCGTGAACCGTTTATTGAAGCAATGTGATAATCAATGACAATCATTAGACTGCCTGCCCATTGAATGATGCGACGAGTGTGAGACTTGCTAATTCAATAAATCTCGGAAGGCAGATCACAAAATCCTTGCAAACTATTACAACACTCACACCAGATAGGGTGGTTAGAATGACACCTCTCGGGGATGGTCCGTCAGTTCCCCTAGCAGAGCGGCGGGTGTGGAGCAGCTGTGTCCACAGCGTGATCCCCCACAGGCTTTCCGCCTTCCTTCCGCGTTGTACAGCAGACCCAGCTGACTTGCCCCGTCCTGCAGCGCAACAGCGTCGTCATCGTTGAACCCTGACTTGATGAGTGAGGTCTTGGATGACTCTGCTACCCTCTTGACTCTTCGACCGACAATCTCCCTGCCGTGCTGCATCCGTAGAGGGATGGGTGGAAGTAAGAAGGTCGCTACCCAGCTTGGTTCGATGACATCTCCCTGCCAATTGCTGAGATCGTAGATATGATGGGTGAAGTAAGAAGGTCGATACCCAGACCTTTTGGGTTCGATGCACAGATTCTCCACTGCCATTGCTGATCGTAAGATATGGGTGAGGAAGTAAGAAGGGTCGCTACCCAGCCTTGGGTTCGATACAATCTCCCCTTGGCCTTGCTGAGTCGTAGAATGATGGGTGCAGTAAGAATTCGCTACCCAGCCTTGGGTTCGATGACAATCTCCATTCTGCATTGCTGATCCGTAAATGATGTGAAGTTAAGAAGGTCGCTACCCAGCCTGGTTCGGACACATCTCCGCCCCTTGTCGCTGCTGAACCTTTTAGTCCTTCCAAGACTACTGCTTGTAGCTGGCTCGGTTGCCTGATCCTCCAGACTCCTTGTAGACAGTTGTCCTGTAGCCATGTTCTTTCGCCTTCTTGGCTCTTGCCAGTCGTTGCTTCTCGTTTGCGCCTAGATGATCCTGCTCCCCCGTTAACCCGATGACGGTGTTCCTCAACTGTTCCCATGGAAAACACATAATGCTGCACTCCCCTGTCCCGGTGATCCCGTTGCGATGCCTTCGCCCCGGGCGATGTGTTGTAGATTCATTCTTCGAGAGATTCCCATTGGACGGAAGAACTTGTGCCATCATGGCCCACTTCGAAGACCATGGATCACTATGTGGACTCAGCAACATGGATTTAGAAAGATGAGTACTGCGAAAACCATCTCCTGGAGTTCACTGTTGAACTGTTTGAAATCTAGATCATGGCAGAAAACTGACTCCTGATATGGACTTCGCAAAAGCCTTTTGACAGAGGTGAATCATAGCTTGCTTATACATATCGTCACCTTTGGCATCCAGGGCAAGCTCATTGAATGGATCAAAGACTTCCTCAGCACGAGAGGCAGGCAGTTGTTGTCAATGGCTCAGCTCCGCACTGATTTATGTATTGCTCGGAGTGCCTCAGGGCTCCGTTTCTTGGGCCTTGCCTTTTTCTAGCTACATTAATGATTTGCCGGAAAGATTGACATCACCATCCCGTCTCTGCGGATGACACAGCAGTGTACTAGTGGTAGCACCTCCCCAGGACCATTGAACAGATACAGCATGACCTCCATAGTTCTGAGTGGGAGAATAAGCTGGGGACAATGGTGTTCCATCCGGCAACTGCACCACCTTACCTGTCACCAGAGAGCAGATGCAAGAAACGCAGGAATGTGCTCCATGGCCACTTGCTTGGGAGTCACCATCAGTAGAGACCTGAGCTGGATAAAACATATTCAAATCATCTCCTCAAGGGCCAATAGAACCCTGGTTTTTTTTAGAAGAAACCTGAAAATCAGTTCCCAGGCCATCAGAGAAAGAGCATACAAGACATGTGTACGTCCCATATTGGAATATATGCTTCGAAGCAGTCATAAGGCGACCAATTCACCAGCGAACAGCCACATCGAACAGAGCTCGAAGCCAGTGCAAACACACGAGCCAGCAAAGATTCGTACTTCGCCGCTTCAGAACAACGCATCAAGCGTGATCATACTACTGCTCGAGCAACTGAAGTGGCCCTCACTGCAACAAAGAAGAGAAACGGCAAGAGTTGTCATGATGTATAAACTCCATCACGAACTCGTTTCCATGAAGACCATGAAAGACAAACTGACCCCGTCACCACAACGCCAGCGTCGAGCCCACACCAAGCAGCTGGCCCAGATCTACTGCCGCACGCAATGCAGACAGGCCAGTTTCTTGCCACGTACCATCAAGGCATGGAACGACCTCCCAGAACAGGCTTTTGAGGCGAGGACCTTGGGCACTTTTTTGTGTCCTGGGTCTCCAAATCACAATCACTTTACCCCACCGACCCCACCTCTCGTCTTTTTTTCTCTTTTTCCCTCCTCTTTTTCCCAGTGGCGCGGCATCACGTTGGGCCCGATTAGCGGGACCTGGCTGGCTGGGTTATTCTCTCGCTTGGCGTGGCATCATGTTAGGGGCCGATTAGCGGAACCTGGCTGGCTGGGCCTGGCTTTCTGTCCTCTTCTTCTACACGTACTGTCAATTTTGTTCTTCTTCTCAGTAGTACCTCATTGCGCATTTCCGCTAGAGTAACCCCATAAGTTACAGCGACAGAATAGTCATAAGTGACTGTGGTTGCTCTACAGGAAAGAAGACGAGTATCCGTTAGCTGTCTGCTATTCTCCCAGGCATACATCAATGCTCACGATAAAATCCCGAATGAATGTTCAATAAAGGGATCTCAGACGAGTGTAGCATTGAAGAATTCCGCCTTGACCATCGGTTCCTCAAAGATGACAACACTACTAAACAATAAAATCTCGGTATTCAAAGACTCTTTTGCTATTCCTAACACAAGACAGTTTTTAGGTCTGCAGTAGATGACGTATGACCACAAAGTGAAAGGTTTCTAAATGACGTAGTAAATTTTGTGACAGGCATTGCATAATAATATGGTTAGCACATACATGTACACCCAGAATGGTCAGTCGATTTCTTTATTACGTTTACAATCATCAAGATTGTAACCTACCAATGTCAAACAAATACCCCTAGCTAATCAGAATCGTTTGTTTAACCGCCAATGTTGACAAATAACGAAACTAAGTGCATGGGCTTTGTACACCCCATTTATCGTTGAGCAAATATGTAGATATCATCAAATTGTAACCCCAATGGCGACAAATAACAATCCCCATCCGTGGTTATGGATAAGGTCAATGTTCGATGGGTTATACAGTTAGTCATCAACTTGTAACCTAGATATGTCTGATAGGATAACTTAATGATCGGACAACGGGTGTACACCTCAATGTCGATAAATAACAATATCAGTTCAACTGTGTAACCCCAATGGTCAACAAATAACTTGTCATTCCGCTCAACTTTGTAAACTTTTTAAATAGTACAACAGTACAATATCATCAAATTGTAACCCTTTCCTGCAGTAAAAAGACAGATGCAAGTGATGTCATTGATGATGTCATAACTGTTGATGTCATAACCCTGGACCTGATGTTATTTTGGGGTATTCGTGGAAGTCAGGCGAATGTATATCTCCAGACCAGTATCTCAGATTGTCGTCTAACAGATCCCTTTTAAATTTTATAAGAAAATCAATCATTTCGAGTGTTTTCTCTGGCAGCCCAGGGGTCCTGATTGTCAAGAGCTACAGCTGAAACCTCCCTTACTAGACCTCCCATTATAAGATGAAATCCCTCCACATAATCGTCTACTTCTCTGAGATGTTTGCCTATGTCTTCATGTAAGTATCTGGCTACCTGCTCTTATCACAGACCCCTCCTGTGATCTAAGACCTACTATTCATTTGATATGCTTTGAAGGTCTTACTAAGGGATGTATCCACTGTACTGTCTATAGGAACACTGCTTCGCTTTGTTGCTATTTATTATTTAAAATATGTATTGTAATATTGAATACATGTGTAGAGGGTACTTACTATTTCGTGAAATCTCAAAGTATGTTAGTGATATAGGTCAATTTTGTGTGTGTAAAAATGCAGTGATCCTTATTGTGTGTGTGATCAACAGGATTCAGTGTGGCGATATAAGAAGCAGCCCTTATATGTTTATTCACAAATACTAATTGCTAATATAATTTAATTCATAAACAATATTTTTGTATCTTGCAAAGTATAATTGCCTATATGTGTGATTATTGCCAGAGAAAACATAAGCTATGTATTTGTGTGTATGTATGTCATAGTATGAATTTGATACACAGTATGCCTAGCATGTTTGTTTGCCTTGACCCGTATGTACCTGAGGTGTGTGTGTGTTTGCTTAGCTGTGTGTGTCTTATGTATGTCCTCCCCGCTATCCCCTGTGTGTGTGTCCCTAGCATGTTTTGTATGTATATATGTTGTTGTGTATTGTACCCTCAGCTATGTCCTTGTCCATGTATGTGTGTGAGATGCTCCCCACTGTCCCCCCCCGTGTTCCCCCCACCCCCGCCCACACTTTCCCTAAAAAAAATGTATGTTGTGTGTATGTCTTTTGGGTTTCAGCATGTTAAATTACCAAAATGTGTGTGTACACCATGTTAGCCCCCAGCCCTCATGTACTTGTGTATGTGTTGTATGTATTTGTGTGTGTGTATGTATGAGTATGTATGTTTTTGAAAAAATGTATGTATGTATGCTTAATTGGTTTTTGTGTATGTATGTAGCGGTATGTATGTTGTGTGTCACGTAAAATACTAGTTAAATGCTAATTAGACTGTATGTAGCATGTTGCTATGAAATGTTGTGTGTGGTGTGTTGTATGTATTTGTGTGTGTATGTATGCATGTATGATAAGTGTGTGTGTGTAGGTAGCTGTATGTGTAATCATGTTGTGTGAATGAAAGTTGAGTGTGTTCTAAGTATGGGGCTGGGTGGACATGTTGTGGGCTTGCTGTCTTATTAAGAAAAAAAGATTGTGGGGAGTAGTGTTGGCATGTTGTGATGGAGGTGTGGGGCGATAGCATGGATGTATATGAATATAGTGAGATGAAAGAGTGTATGTTGTCTGGAGAGATGTTGATTGTTGACTTATGTTAGGAGTGAAACATGTATGATCAAGCCACAAGGAAGGCTAAATAGCTGTACTGGTGAGGCTTGAAGGCCAGTTATATGTTGTGTTTTTTTGGATGTATGTCCCCACAGCAAAATATGTACTATTTGTGTATTTGTGTGTGTATTTCTCCCACCCCAGTCATGATAATAAGCATGTTGTATGTAAAAAAAGAAATGTAGCATTGCATGATCAAGACATGTATATCATTAAGACTGTATATGATTCGCGCATATCTCAATCAAGACGATCTGCGCGGAACTAGCCAGTTATATGACTACTACTCCCCTCGCTTTGAACATAACCAAAATAACCAACAAGTAAATAAATGTATGTAAAACTAATAATGGAGTGTGATATGTATGAAAACATTCTGGTACATGAATACATCATGAAAAAATGTAATACTCGTCTAGAAAAATAACAAAATTCCCCGTCTATCAGGATGTATGGAATTGGGTATACATAGGCTTCCACCACTCGGCGCAGAACCTCTCTAATTCCTATGTGTTCCTCTATAATTTTTCCGAAAAGTTTTAGTTTGTTTTTTTGGTTTCTTCTGTTGCACCACGCCCCGCCGGAAGCTTCCCCAGCAAGCCCCCCCGCTCTTCAGTTACTTGTTTCATCGCCTCACTAATCCTCAGAATGATCTACTAGAAAGGAGTCAATCTGTACCGAGACAAGACTCTATGCAATATTGTCGATAGAAGTGATTCTTGTTTTACTGATTCGTGTAGAAAAGAAGGAAGATGAATGTAAAAATGGGAAAAAAATTAAAAAAAGATGTCATAAGAGTCAGATGGGTCACAAAACCATGTGGAGCGGGGATGTTGACCAGTGCCAAAATTAGACACAAGACAACCCAGTGACATAAACACTTAGAAGGCTGCGATGCTCATACAATACTACGCGAAGTGAGCATATGTACAATCACACCGCACAATTCACACAACAGCCGTATCATTAATCACGCTTAATGCTCCTCTTTCCTGACTTGGCCGTGTCGTAGATATGACATATTGTGCTGGTGGGTGCCAATGCATCGCCCTGCGGGTTCGAATTGCTAGGAAGGCACCGTGCGCCAACCACACCTCTAGCACCCCCCCATGGCTTTTCCCTCCTTACGCTAATGGTTTGTACATGAGCGTGCGTGACGATATGCGGGGATGAATGGTGGGCGGGACGAGCACAAGCTGCCGCTTGGTAGGAAGGACATAAAAACAAAGTTTAGGTTATAAAAACACAAACGGCACAACACTAGTGCTAGAACAATAGTAATATTAATCGTATACTAAATCACAACACATTCACGTTTCAACCTCGACGATTTTTTTTTTTTTGTAACGTCTCTCTCCAGTCCCCCTCTCAATGTCTCTCTATCTCTATCTCTCTTTCTCTCTTTCCCCCCTCTCTCTCTCTCTCTCCTCTTCTCTCTCTCTCTCTCTCTCTCGCCCATTCTCTCTTCTCTCTCTCTCTCTCGTCTCTCTCTCTCTCTCTCTCTCCCGCTCTCCTCTCTCTCTCTCTCTCTGTATGTAATGTGTGTATGCATGTATATATATGTCTCTATCTATTTATCTTCTGTCTGTCTTTCTATCTTGTAGCCTGATCTATGTATGTTTGTGTATGCATGTAGATATGTAATGTTGTATTATGAATGTATGCATATAGATTAAGATATTTGTATGACTCATCTAATTTGTGAATGCCAGTTGTATGTTTGTATGTATGTGTAAACATAATGTGTATACATGTATATGTATAAGGTTAGATTATGGTATTAGTGGTTGTATGTGTGCGCATGATGTGTGTATTGTGTTTGACCAAGATTTTATGTGCGGCCACAGTGCTTAAATAGTCCGCATATTTCATTTTTTGTCTTTTCATTATACTATATATCTCTGTCCTTTATTGTGTTGTTTTTTGTTTATCGTTTTTATCTGCAAAAAGAATTTCCTGTAAAATTGCAGGTGAAGAGCTGTTCCCTCACACACGCCCTGGGGGAAAAAAAAGCTTCTTCTTCTTGTGGTGGTGCCACTTCTATATACAAATTACATTGTACACACTTTTAGGGGGGTGACCATAGAAAAAGAAGCGGAAGATGAAAGAGATAAAAGAGCACACACATTACATGAACACTGTAGGGGTGATAAGGCAGTCCCTCCATTCATGGCAGAGTAGCTGTGTTGGATTGGAAGCCCTTGGTACAGAAGTGTCATCGCTGGTCGCTATTTCATCCACCACGCCCTGAAGAAGCCTGGGCTAATGCCATTTGGCCGCACACCCTTGTCCTTCTTCTTCGCCTAGGCTGCCAACCTTCATCACGTTGAAATTCTGCTAGCAACTTCTTTACTTAATATCTATCACATATGCTAAGTGACTCTTGTCATTCCTCCGAAGCAAATCTTTTCACCATACCCACAAACAACAGAGGCAAAGCCTCCAAGGCCTTCTCTTCTCTCAGGGCCCACGGTCCCAGTTTGTTGACCATTCTGGCGCCTTTGGAAGAAAAAAACAGACTTGAAAAATGGGGACCGTCCCGGTCTGTTCTTTATTGCGGACTGCCTGCTTAACCAATATTGAAGGGACAATGGTGGAGGGAAGCTGAAGGGGGGGGGGGGGGGGTGCTTGATGGATTATTGTTGGTCCTCACTACTGACGCACAGGGGCGTCAGCGTGAAGTTGTCGAGTGTTTCCCTCCGCATTAGTTCCACTCCCTGATGGTCCATTGGATAAAAGATTTTGACCGATATTTGGTGGTCAGCACTGGAGCGTTGGAGATGGTGTCCCCGCAGTTTGCAGATGTGGAAGTGGTACCAGCTTTGGCATTAGGCCGGGGCAGTGGCAGTGCTGGAGGCTGAGTTTTTACACAGCATGGAGACTGGTTCTCTGCCATCTGCTCTCAATCAAGCGTTCCCAGCCCAGCCTGTTCAGCATGCTGGTCACACTAGACGTCGGCCCTATACTGGTTCAGCACAATGCGAGCTGCCCTGCGCCTGTGACCGCTTCCAGCTTGCCAATAGCTCTCCTCTGTGTACGGATCCCGACCGCACACGCATATTCAAGCAAGGGACGTACGAAGGCTTTATAAGGCCCGTTCCTTGATCTGCTGCTGCTGATCTTCAGATTGCGTCTTAGAATCCTAGGGGTCTTGTGGCCTGGCACTGAGTTGTTGACAGTTTGTGAGGTCCCAGGTGCTCCTATCTCGCTGTTGATGCTGACGTCCGAGATCCTTGACCTCCCTCACATCCTCAAGGGTAGTCCATGCAAACGTATGAGAAGTGAGGGGGCTCCTCTCCTGGTGACTTTGGATGGCCTGGGCACTTGGGCAGGATGAAACTCACCATGCTCCAATCGAGGCTTTCAGTGGTTGATGAAGTTTCTTACTCAATGTTGCCTGTTGAATACTCTCTACCCCTAATCTAAATGTTATCTGTTTTACGAGTGTTGTTTTAAGTATTTAATTATTCAAATCATTATTGTTTGAAAAGCATTGCATAGACATCTATATTCGTGCAAGTTTGACCAACAATGTATGCCTTCTATTTCCCGAGAAAATGCCAACGTTACATTTGGAGATTAGACCACGAACGCAACACACACACCACGCACGCACGCAACGCACACACGCGCGCACAACACTCCGCACGCACCGCACCACACACACGAATCACACACACACCACGACACACACCACACACACACACACACACGACACACAAACGACAACTTCTCATACTTATAGACTCACTCGTGTTTAAATTTCCGTTAACAATGAGGAATGGAAGCTCAAGAGAAAGTCTACCAGGCTTACATGCTCTATAAGATCCTGAACGGCATCGTCAAAGTTGACAACACCAGACTGAAGTCAGCTCCGACTCGCCTAAGAAGAGGTAACAGCCGGCAGCTATCCACCATCCGGTGCCGGACTGAATACAGGAGAAGTTTTTTTCCCGCGCACCATCAAAGACTGGAACTCGTTACCTGAGGAGGCTGTGTCTGCCTCTTCAGCCGGCTCGTTCTAATCCTCCATCAAGATGCAAATCCCCCCCCGTCCCTCCCGCTCCCCGACCCCCCCCCCCCCCCCCCCCCCGATCCGACCCCCCTCTTTCTAGTTTAGGTGTTCCTGCCGACTCAGCATCATGTCAGGGGCTCGATCAGCGAGACCTGACTGGCTTGGCCATCTTCGTAGAGTAGTTTTTTTTGTTTTAATTGTTTGTTTGTTTTTGATGCCCGACTTTCGACCTCGACCGCACATAGTATCATAAAAACACACTGATGATTGTGGATACTCAACGGTAGAAGTAGAAGAATACAGAAAGATCGAGAACAAGAAGGGGGAAAGATCAAGAACACAAGAAGAAAATAATAAGAATAAAAAAGATAATAAGATTAGTCCCTTTCGACTATGATACAGATACAGATGAGTGAACCAAAAATGCTACGGTCGCGCTGCAGGCCTATGTTCCAAAACGGCGAGATCGTCAAACGGAGCAATTAATGTTCGTGTAGCTTTTGGCCTGGCTGAATGTTAGCGTTGTGTACAAAGATGGCGTGCCTTGTTACGGTATCTGCGATCTGATAAAGTTAACGACTTTTTGTGAAAGCAAGGAAGGCAAGCGACACAATTTGACTTCACCAATAGTTGCAGATGACAAGTGTTTAGTGAATCATGGAGGAGAGTTACCACAAGGCGGGCCTGTATCGCTGGCAGAGGCAGTCCAAACCAAGAGTGCACTCACGATCCCAGGCATGTCGCAAGTAGTTTTGATTTCCATTTACATGAATGAATGAAAAATTGTGTTTTACGTTCTCTTTGTCTGAATCAAACACATATGTGATATTTGTACATACAAATATGTTGGGTGTTGCAGTCAAAAAGTCGCTCAGCTGCCTCAAATAAATCGCCCGCTACTACATGAGAGTGTGTATTTGCGACAACCAGAAATTTCACTCTTTCTGTACTTGTACTATTTACCTAAACCTAACCCTAACCCTATCCCTATCCCTAGAAAAAAGTGAAATTTGTGGTTCATGCGCAATGTCGCAAATACACAACTCTCTCATAGTAGCCGGGTGATTTATTTGACTGAGCGACTTTTTTGACTGCGACAGTGGGAGCAATACTGGAGAGTGGAGTCAATGCCCTGAGGCAGTGCAAAACCAAGAAAGTCCCCGCTTTTTTGACACATACAGATTAGGTGTAGTATGTAACCAAATTTGGAATCCATATCTAAAACGGCAAATCAGTTTCAATTGAGCGTGTACAGAGTAGAGCTACTAAATTAATAAAAAAAATCTTAAAAATTTTAATTATATTTATAGTGAAAGGCTACACAAACTTGTTTTACCATCCTTGAAATACAGAAGACGTCGTGGTGACCTAATTAATGTATATAAACATTCTTAATGGTCCTGACAGGTTGTTTCCAAACGGAAAGAATAACACTATATAATCTTTGAACCGTTTGGGAACAAACCGAGCTGATGGTGCTATAAGAAGATATTGCCCATACTGTCTACCTGTCTGTCTGTTTCCCTGAATCTGTCTGTGGTGTATATGTCTGTATCTGTATCTGTATCAGGTAAGTTGGCAGCACCCAATTTATGATATTAGCTGCGGCAATATAGGTCATTCGAAGGAGTGGACCGACAATTTTCTGTCTCAGCGTGCACACGAGTAAATTGTGTGCACTGCGTGCATGCGTGTAAGTATTTGTGTGTGTGTGCGTTCGTGTGTGTGTGTGTGTCCTGGCTCTCTCTCTCTCTCTCTCTCTCTCTCTCTCTCTCTCTCTCTCTCTCTCTCTCTCTCTCTCTCTCTCTCTCTCTCTCTCTCTCTCTCGTCTCTCTCTCTCCTCACTCTCTCTCTCTCTCTGGTACTCGGGTGACATTTAGAATAATCATAAAATTATTTTAATTGTTATGACTTATGTGTTAAAAACAATTCATGATAAAGCATTGATTAGTTTTATACTAGCGCAACGCCTAGTACTGGCAATGCACCGTACTGGTAACGCCACGTACTGGTAACGCTGAGTACTGGTTTCGCCGGGTCCGCGAAATATTATATATTACTTTTGTCTCTCTCCCTCCTTCCATCTTCTTCACTCATCCCGTTCTACTACCCCCCGCACCTTACTGAGTACAGCAAATTTGAAGCGATTCGGTTAAGAAAAGGCGGAGTTATAAGGCCCCGTTTCCCGTTGGCGCTGCTGTGAGAGTGATGCGCTCTCCCTAGTAACGGTAATGCCTAGTAACGGTAACGCCATGTACTGGTAACGCTGAGTACAGCAAATTTGAAGCGATTCGGTTAAGAAACGGCGGAGTTATAGGGGCCCTGTTTCCCGTTGGCGCTGCTATGAGAGTGACGCGCTCTCCCGATTTTCTCTTCAAATTTGCTGCCAGGCTTTGCCCCGGCCACAGCAAGCCTGACAGCACATTTGAAGCGATTCGGTTAAGAAACGGCGGAGTTATTTGTGAAAAGGTGAAGTGGCGTATAGCGCGCGCGTTTCTGAACCGATTCGCTTCCGGTTTGGCACAACGATAGGCACCGTCCCCAGTCATCTACCTGCCAAATTTGAAGGCAATCGGTCCAGAAATGCCGGAGATACGGGCGCCGAGAGTCCGGCGGATACGCGTTTTGCACATTTGCCAAACCGCGCAAATGACACGGCCGCCTCGGTTGCCGTTGCCATCGCCCCGTTAGGGCTCACAGCAAATTTGAAGCGATTCGGTAAAAAAACGGCGGAGTTATAAGGCCCGTTTTGTGTTTCAGACAGACAGACAGACAGACACACACACGGACATTTGGCTTTTTATTATATGATGCCAAGAATGTTAAGATGGAAAGCAAAAGTGAATATAATAAATGAACATTTGGATTTCCGCTTCACAATTTTAGACTCAAGGCTCTGTCTGCATGATGTGTGAGTGTGTGTGTGTGTTAGTGTTATTATAGGTAATTAACTAACAAAGCAATATCATAGGCAATGAACTAACTAATATAGCAATATTAAAGACATTTAAGCACGTATATAATGCTGCTGTTATTTACATTATGCACAATTTTTGACCGCGACCATTTGAGGCATACACCCTAGTTGTTCCACATCTCAAATTTTTCAAAGACTAGAAATCATGAATTAAAAATACTAACACAGTATAGTAGAACTAACATCAGGAGACACTTTTTCAGTAACAGAGTGACTAACTATTGGAACGCACTTTCTGCTCAGACAAAACTTGCACCTGATACTAACTAACAAATTCAAAAACCTCCTGGACAAAGACCCAAACCTTAGTAAATTAAAATACCAGTATGACTAATAGTCTACCAGCTGTGCCAATTGAATTTTTTTTAAAGAAAAAAGAAAGAAAAAAGAGAAAAGACGCTTGAGAGGCCGCGAGGCCTAGTCGTCTTAATTTACCTGACCTAACTAATAAGGGGTGCTGTTTACTTATTTTTAGGGGGCAGTTGGAGGAGGGTCTTAAATTCATCCACTGACGCAGCAGAAACAACTCTGTCATCCAGGCTGTTCCACTCCCTGATGGTGCGTGTTGTTCTGGATGGCTGGATATTGTAGCAGCGTTGGTTGTTTCTTTTTATGCTTTGTTTACATTGGACTTCTAGTCTAGTTCTGTTTTTTTAGAATAGGGTTAGGGTTGATTCTTGTCTTCACTGCATTGTTCTTTTTTATTTCTTCTTCTTCGCCTTAGGCAGCCAACTTCATCACATTGAAGATTCTGCTGCACTTTAGGGGGTAGTACGAAAAAGAAAGAAAATAAGTTCAGCAAAGATACTGTAGAAAGTGAACTGATGAGATATTATAGGTTAGGTTAGGTTACTAGGGACTAAAAACATAGCCGTTAGGCTTTCAAGCGTCCCATCCTTAATAATATCATTTATAATGTACAAGGTTTATCGTGCACTCATGTTTTAGATAATCATTCATCATATTCGTATGTCAAATTTTTATAATGCTAGCAATCGCCCCGTGGCAGTTAAGTCCTGTGGCAGTTTTAACCCTGTGGCAGCTATCTCCTCCCTACACCTACCCCCTCCCCACATTTACTTGCTCGGGGACTTATCTGCCACTCGGCGACACACTTGTTTGTTATTGTGGCTTTCAACAGACAGCCAGTCTCTGTGTTCAACTCCTGTCTTTTTCACACACATCTTGGGAAGGCAGCAATGGCAGTATATGTCTGTGGTACCCTAGATGACAGACGGCATCGCAGACTGTTGTGTTTATTGTAGAACGGCGGGATACACTGTGTTTTTCGTTATGATTATGGGGGCAAATATGAACAGACTTTGCTGCTGCCCAACACGTGAACACATGTTTTTTGATCGCCTGAGAATCTGTTCTGCTTAGACATGCAGTACTACCACCCCCACCCCATCCCCCTACATTCGTAACCAAACCATACCGCACACAGGCACACGAACGTCAATCAGCTCTCTCTCTCTCTCTCTCTCTCTCTCTCTCTCTCTCTTTCTCTCTCTCTCTTTCTCTCTCTCTCTCTCTCTCTCTCTCTCTCTCTCTCCTCTCTCTCTCTCTCTCTCTCTCTCAGCTCACCGCCCGCTGTCCCTGGGCCTAGCCGTGAACATAGCGCAATGCTAGTACCACGGTAAAGTGATCTCCGCTCTTCATTTGTGTTGTTGACTGGTTGGTGACTGGTCCGCTGCAGCAGCGAGGGGTGTGTGGAGAAAGTGTTGATTGAAATTAGCTTTTGTTTTTGGGACCGCGCAAATGTAAATCGGGTTATAGCGCGTGTTTATGAACGGATGCTGTTGAAATTTTGCATGACGATAGTCACTATCCCTGGTCACGCATGTTCCAAATCTCCAGTCAATGTCGGGTCTGGTTACGCCGCAGTTTGTGAAAACGTTAAGCAGCCTGTCGGCGCCCGTATCTCCGGCATTTCTAAATCGATTCGCTTCCGGTTTGGTACACGGATAGTCACCATCTCCGGTCATCTTCCTGCCAAATTCGAAGGCAATCGGCCCAGAAACACCAGAGATACGGGCGCCGAGAGGCCGGCGGATGCGCGTTTCGCGCATTTGCCGAACCGCGCAAATGACACGGCCGCCTAGGTTGCCGTTGCCATCGCCCCGTTAGGGCTCACAGCAAATTTGAAGCGATTCGGTCAAAAAACGGCGGAGTTATAAGGCCCGTTTTGTGTTACAGACAGACACACACACACACACACACACGGACGGACACTTGGCTTTTTACTATATGATTCCCAGTCATCTAATAGATTTTTGAAAATGTTAGTATTAGGTGCTTGTTTAATATTAGTTGGTAACTTGTGTGTGTGAGGAAGAATGAGAACGTTGCATGCAATCATCGTGTTTATTTTACTTTCTAATGATTCATTATTTGTTTGCCTTTAATGTTCTTGTTATCAATGTAAAGCACACTGAGCTCATGTGAGAAAGAGCGCTTTATAAATTCCCATTATTTTTATTATTATTATTATTATTATTATATCAGGTACGTTGAAAGAGCCTATGAAGCACTGCTCTTTTTCATCTGTACCTATATCAGGTATAATAATAATAATAATAAACGGATATTTATATAGCGCTTTTTATCGAGCACAAAGCGCTTTACAATCAGTATTGAAACACTCACACACGCACACACAGACACACACGCAAAACAGACACACACGCACGTACATGCACGCACGAGAGTGAACGCGTTCTTGCACACAGACATACACACACATACCCACACACATTTCATCAAACACACAGAAAACACATTCTCACTGAACACACACAAACTTACTCAAACATACACTTGTACAAACACGCTCACACGCACGCACACATATACACACTCACATACACAAAGCACTCACATGTACTCACACTCACAGACTCATACTCACACACACTCCTCCCCCCCCCCCCCCCCCTCTAGCGAACACAATCTCTCCTGCGCACGCATACACTCATACACATGCAAGCAGATATACCCACACAGAACACACACAACACACTCACACACACACACACACCTGCTTGGAAGCGCGGCCGTGGGCGCACGCACACTCACATTCACGCACACGCTCACAAGTTACATACGTACACATACACGCACACAAATTACATACATACATTGTAACATACAAATATACGGACATACATCGCACAATCACACACACACACACACACACACACACACACACACACACACACACACACACACACACACACACACACACACACATATACACACACACACACACACACACACACACACACACACACACATCACACACACACACACACACACACACACACACACGCACGTGCACATGGAGATGGGGGTATTATTGGAAAGACTGCCGGAACAGATGGGTTTTCAGGTTTGTTTTGAACGATGCTAAAGATTGACTATGTCTGACAGCAGAAGGCAATGAATTCCAGAGTTTGACTGCTGATGATGTAAAAGCTCTACCGCCGTGCCTATCACGTTTAAATTTTTGTATTCGAAAGATCCTATTGTCATTTGCTGAGCGGAGAGATCGAGATGGAACGTAAATTTCAAGAAGCTCAGAGAGGTATTGCGGTGCTGTTCCCGATATGATCTGATAGCAGAGACAGGCAGCTTTGTAGTTTATTCTTTGTTGAACGGGTAGCCAATGTAACTCTTTAAGTAGAGGTGATGTGTGTTGAAGACGCTTGGCTTTGAAGACCATTCTAGCAGCAGAGTTTTGAAGTTGTTGTAAGGGTTTGATAAGCGCCTGTGGGCAACCAAGTAGAAGGGAGTTGCAGTAATCTAATCTGGACAAAATGTATGAACTGACTAGCGTTTTGGTTGCCTCAGTCGTGAGAAAGGGGCGTATAGAGCTGATTCGCCTGAGTTCAATGTATGCAGCCTGGCAGATCTTAGTGATATGATGTTGCATGGAAAGGTCTTCATCCAAGAAAGCGCCAAGGTTGCGAATCTGTTCAGAAAAATGGATGTTGGAATCTCCAAGGGCAATGGTGGAGGGCAGAGAGCTAGAGTCAACAGATGGAGGAAGCACTCTAAGTGCTTCAGTCTTGTCATCGTTTAGTTTAAGCTTATTGTTTGACATCCATGTTTTCACGTCAGTGACACAGTCTTGAAGAGTGTGACTGTGAATAAGCTGGTCGTGAGCTAGCGGTGAAGCATGATGATTGAGTTGAGTATCATCGGCATACATTTCATGACGGACAGAGTGTTTTGCTATGAGGGGGGTCAATGGGGTGGTATAAAGAATGAACAAAATTGGTCCTAACACGGAGCCTTGTGGGACGCCAAAATCAAGAACTGACTCAGAAGATTTGTTTTCATTTACTACAACTATTTGTTTTCTTTCATGAAGATAGGAACGAAACCATTTGAGGACATTTCCAGTGATTTCAAAATTTTGTTCGAAACGAAAAATAAGCGCATGTCATGATCGATTGTATCGAAGGCAGCCGAAAGATCAAGGAGTAGGAGAACTGAAACTTTGTCTTCGTCTAGAGAAAAAAGTAAATCGTTCAGAATTCGCAACAGGACTGTCTCTGTGCTGTGCCCTGGCCTATAGGCTGACTGATGAGGACTGAGAAGATTGTGGGTGGTCAGATGGGAGAAAAGTTGATGAAGCACAAGCCTTTCAAGAAGTTTAGAAAGATAAGGGAGATTTGAGATGGGTCGATAGTTTTTCAGTTCGTTGGGGTCAAGGTGTTGTTTTTTTTAGCAGAGGTTTTACGATAGCAGTCTTGAATTCCGAGGGAAAGATACCAGAAGAGAGTGACTCGTTCATTATATTGGTTATGGTTGGCAGAACAAGATCGATGTGTTGAAACAGAAACTTGGTGGGAATAGGGTCTAAGTCACAGGTTTTGGGCGTGGTCCGTAGAAAAAGTCGTTTAACAAAGTCCTGGGAAACAGGGGTGAAAGTTAGGAAAGGGATACCTTCGAAAATGGTGGCAGGATTGACCAACTGCTGGACAGACTGAAAGCTATTACGGATAGCTATAATTTTATTCCTAAAGAAATCAGCAAACATGTCAGCTAGTAGACTTGCATCAGAAATGGTTGGAAAAACAGCTGGTTTGGTTTTTCTGAGCAAAGAGTTAATGTTGTTAAACAGCTGTTTACACGTATTCGAGCCAGTAACAAGCAAAAAGTAGAACGCAGTCTTAGCAGAATCAACTAATTGGGCTATCCTATCTATAGCGTTGGGTAGGGTATCACATGACTTTTGCCATAGTGGGCGTTATGGACTGCGCAATATCATTTGCTAAATTATCATGATTGACTTTGTTAAGTGGACGTCGAAAGACAAATTTAGAACTACGCGTGGGTTTTTTGTAAGGCTAGTTTACACACAATAGCATAATGGTCAGAAACAAGATCATGGCATACATCAGTAGAAAAAACAACATTATCATCATGTCTATGAATAACTAAATCTAAAATATGTCCACATGTATGAGTTGCGTCTCTAACACTCTGTTTGAGACTAAATAAATCTAACTATTGGCACATCTTTTGGGCATATCCATCACACGGGTCATCTACATGAAAGTTGAAGTCGCCAGTCACAATAACGCTGTTATTTGTAAAGTACACACAGTCGAGGAAGCCGGGCAGTTCGTCAAAGAAGAGTGGTACAGTCAGTTTGTTTTTCTTGTTGGGTGGTGGTCTGTAGAGGAGGAAGAAGGTCACACGTTGGTCCGGGAGGGTCAGGGTTATCTGGGCCAGTTCAAAAGATAGATGAGGGAAAGGGAAGTCCGTTGTTATGGCACAATGTTGAGCTAGGGTGGTCTTGAGGATGACAGCCATGCCACCTCCTCGGGTCACCCTAGTGTTGTGCTGTCTGGGGAGGGAGAACATCGTATAGCCACTTTGCTTTATCACTCGAGTGACAAAGCCAGGTCTCAGTCAGCAGGAGGATGTCCACGTCGCGGTCAATGGTGAAGTCGTATATGGCTGATCGTTTGGTGGAGGGGCCAACAGAACGTGCGTTAAAGACACACATAGATAGCTGACGGGGCAGAGTGGTCATGTTTTGGAGTGGGATGGTGATGAGGTTGGAGGGGTTTGAGCCCCGGGGCGGAGGAGGCAGGTCAGTGAGGTCACAGAGGATGGAGGGTGGTGCAGGGCCATGGTGGGTGGTGGGGCCAGCACTGACATCGTTGATGGGTGAACCGCAGATGATATTAATCTTCTTCTGTTTTCTTCTGCCACCACGACAGGAACGTTTGTGGGGTAGGTTGACACCTATGCCTAGGTTTTTCAGACAGGCAATAACATGTTGGTCCAAGCGGGCGCCTGTGGTCTTTAAGGCGATCAGCTGGTCGGGTGAATAGCGGTAGGGAGAGCTGATCGACACCAGCTGTTGGCCACAGTCAGCGAAATGGTTGCCAGGCTCCGAAGGCACTGTGAAGGAATGCCTAGGTCCAACGTGAAGGGATGGAGGGCCGGCCAGCGAAAATGTCGGCCTACACTGAGACAGAATTGAGTTTCTTGCTGTCATTAAAAACAACAGAAAGAAAAACCTGTGTGGTAAGGGGGCTCCATAAAGCCACAGAAGTGAAGATGGATCCATGGCACACAAATAATACACAATCAAACACACACTCCGGCACTTAAACACATGTAAACAAGTCAAACTGTAGGAGCGATGTGGAGCCCTGCCTGCTAGGCGGTTTCCAAAAACGATGAGGTATGTTGAAGGAGCCTTCTTTTTCATCTGTACCTATATCAGGTACGTTGAAGGAGCCTTCTTTTTCATCTGTACCTATATCAGGTACATTGAAGGAGCCTTCTTTATCATCTATACCTATATCAGGTACATTGAAGGAGCCTTCTTTATCATCTGTACCTATATCAGGTACATTGAAGGAGCCTTCTTTGTCATCTGTACCTATATCAGGTACGTTGAAGGAGCCTTCTTTGTCATCTGTACCTATATCAGGTACGTTGAAGGAGCCTTCTTTATCATCTGTACCTATATCAGGTACATTGAAGGAACCTTCTTTATCATCTGTACCTATATCAGGTACGTTGAAGGAGCCTTCTTTGTCATCTGTACCTATATCAGGTACGTTGAAGGAGCCTTCTTTGTCATCTGTACCTATATCAGGTACGTTGAAGGAGCCTTCTTTATCATCTGTACCTATATCAGGTACGTTGAAGGAGCCTTGTTTGTCATCTGTACCTATATCAGGTACGTTGAAGGAGCCTTGTTTGTCATCTGTACCTATATCAGGTACTTTGAAGGAGCCTTCTTTGTCATCTGTACCTATATCAGGTACGTTGAAGGAGCCTTCTTTGTCATCTGTACCTATATCAGGTACTTTGAAGGAGCCTTCTTTGTCATCTGTACCTATATCAGGTACGTTGAAGGAGCCTTCTTTGTCATCTGTACCTATATCAGGTACTTTGAAGGAGCCTTCTTTGTCATCTGTACCTATATCAGGTACGTTGAAGGAGCCTTCTTTGTCATCTGTACCTATATCAGGTACTTTGAAGGAGCCTTCTTTGTCATCTGTACCTATATCAGGTACGTTGAAGGAGCCTTCTTTATCATCTGTACCTATATCAGGTACGTTGAAGGAGCCTTGTTTGTCATCTGTACCTATATCAGGTACGTTGAAGGAGCCTTCTTTGTCATCTGTACCTATATCAGGTACATTGAAGGAACCTTCTTTGTCATCTGTACCTATATCAGGTACGTTGAAGGAGCCTTCTTTGTCATCTGTACCTATATCAGGTACGTTGAAGGAGCCTTGTTTGTCATCTGTACCTATATCAGGTACGTTGAAGGAGCCTTGTTTGTCATCTGTACCTATATCAGGTACGTTGAAGGAGCCTTCTTTTTCATCTGTACCTATATCAGGTACGTTGAAGGAGCCTTCTTTGTCATCTGTACCTATATCAGGTACGTTGAAGGAGCCTTCTTTGTCATCTGTACCTATATCAGGTACGTTGAAGGAGCCTTCTTTGTCATCTGTACCTATATCAGGTACGTTGAAGGAGCCTTCTTTATCATCTGTACCTATATCAGGTACATTGAAGGAGCCTTCTTTATCATCTGTACCTATATCAGGTACATTGAAGGAGCCTTCTTTGTCATCTGTACCTATATCAGGTACGTTGAAGGAGCCTTCTTTGTCATCTGTACCTATATCAGGTACATTGAAGGAGCCTTCTTTGTCATCTGTACCTATATCAGGTACGTTGAAGGAGCCTTCTTTGTCATCTGTACCTATATCAGGTACGTTGAAGGAGCCTTCTTTATCATCTGTACCTATATCAGGTACATTGAAGGAACCTTCTTTATCATCTGTACCTATATCAGGTACGTTGAAGGAGCCTTCTTTGTCATCTGTACCTATATCAGGTACGTTGAAGGAGCCTTCTTTGTCATCTGTACCTATATCAGGTACGTTGAAGGAGCCTTCTTTATCATCTGTACCTATATCAGGTACGTTGAAGGAGCCTTGTTTGTCATCTGTACCTATATCAGGTACGTTGAAGGAGCCTTGTTTGTCATCTGTACCTATATCAGGTACGTTGAAGGAGCCTTCTTTATCATCTGTACCTATATCAGGTACGTTGAAGGAGCCTTCTTTGTCATCTGTACCTATATCAGGTACGTTGAAGGAGCCTTCTTTGTCATCTGTACCTATATCAGGTACGTTGAAGGAGCCTTCTTTATCATCTGTACCTATATCAGGTACATTGAAGGAGCCTTCTTTGTCATCTGTACCTATATCAGGTACGTTGAAGGAGCCTTCTTTGTCATCTGTACCTATATCAGGTACGTTGAAGGAGCCTTGTTTGTCATCTGTACCTATATCAGGTACGTTGAAGGAGCCTTCTTTATCATCTGTACCTATATCAGGTACGTTGAAGGAGCCTTCTTTATCATCTGTACCTATATCAGGTACATTGAAGGAGCCTTCTTTATCATCTGTACCTATATCAGGTACGTTGAAGGAGCCTTGTTTGTCATCTGTACCTATATCAGGTACGTTGAAGGAGCCTTCTTTGTCATCTGTACCTATATCAGGTACGTTGAAGGAGCCTTCTTTGTCATCTGTACCTATATCAGGTACGTTGAAGGAGCCTTCTTTGTCATCTGTACCTATATCAGGTACATTGAAGGAGCCTTCTTTGTCATCTGTACCTATATCAGGTACGTTGAAGGAGCCTTCTTTATCATCTGTACCTATATCAGGTACATTGAAGGAGCCTTCTTTGTCATCTGTACCTATATCAGGTACGTTGAAGGAGCCTTCTTTATCATCTGTACCTATATCAGGTACGTTGAAGGAGCCTTCTTTGTCATCTGTACCTATATCAGGTACGTTGAAGGAGCCTTCTTTGTCATCTGTACCTATATCAGGTACGTTGAAGGAGCCTTCTTTGTCATCTGTACCTATATCAGGTACGTTGAAGGAGCCTTCTTTGTCATCTGTACCTATATCAGGTACATTGAAGGAGCCTTCTTTATCATCTGTACCTATATCAGGTACATTGAAGGAGCCTTCTTTATCATCTGTACCTATATCAGGTACATTGAAGGAGCCTTCTTTATCATCTGTACCTATATCAGGTACATTGAAGGAGCCTTCTTTGTCATCTGTACCTATATCAGGTACGTTGAAGGAGCCTTGTTTGTCATCTGTACCTATATCAGGTACGTTGAAGGAGCCTTGTTTGTCATCTGTACCTATATCAGGTACGTTGAAGGAGCCTTCTTTGTCATCTGTACCTATATCAGGTACATTGAAGGAGCCTTCTTTGTCATCTGTACCTATATCAGGTACGTTGAAGGAGCCTTCTTTGTCATCTGTACCTATATCAGGTACGTTGAAGGAGCCTTCTTTGTCATCTGTACCTATATCAGGTACGTTGAAGGAGCCTTCTTTGTCATCTGTACCTATATCAGGTACGTTGAAGGAGCCTTCTTTGTCATCTGTACCTATATCAGGTACGTTGAAGGAGCCTTCTTTTTCATCTGTACCTATATCAGGTACGTTGAAGGAGCCTTCTTTTTCATCTGTACCTATATCAGGTACGTTGAAGGAGCCTTCTTTATCATCTGTACCTATATCAGGTACGTTGAAGGAGCCTTCTTTGTCATCTGTACCTATATCAGGTACGTTGAAGGAGCCTTGTTTGTCATCTGTACCTATATCAGGTACGTTGAAGGAGCCTTCTTTGTCATCTGTACCTATATCAGGTACGTTGAAGGAGCCTTCTTTATCATCTGTACCTATATCAGGTACATTGAAGGAGCCTTCTTTGTCATCTGTACCTTTATCAGGTACGTTGAAGGAGCCTTCTTTATCATCTGTACCTATATCAGGTACATTGAAGGAACCTTCTTTGTCATCTGTACCTATATCAGGTACATTGAAGGAACCTTCTTTATCATCTGTACCTATATCAGGTACGTTGAAGGAGCCTTCTTTATCATCTGTACCTATATCAGGTACATTGAAGGAGCCTTCTTTATCATCTGTACCTATATCAGGTACATTGAAGGAGCTTTCTTTGTCATCTGTACCTATATCAGGTACGTTGAAGGAACCTTCTTTATCATAATGTACCTATATCAGGTACGTTGAAGGAGCCTTCTTTGTCATCTGTACCTATATCAGGTACGTTGAAGGAGCCTTGTTTGTCATCTGTACCTATATCAGGTACGTTGAAGGAGCCTTGTTTGTCATCTGTACCTATATCAGGTACGTTGAAGGAGCCTTGTTTGTCATCTGTACCTATATCAGGTACGTTGAAGGAGCCTTGTTTGTTATCTGTACCTATATCAGGTACATTGAAGGAGCCTTCTTTATCATCTGTACCTATATCAGGTACGTTGAAGGAGCCTATGTAGGCTATTTACTCAAGGAAACTGGGAGAGTACATTTAGAGTTTAAATGTTAATGGCATTCTTTCTTAATTAGGACTGGGAGTGACGCAGCACCTGTCTCTTGATGACATTATCACTTAGAAGTCTGTGATTAATCGTTGTGTTGTTCTTCTTTCAGTTGTAAATCTACGTTCATGAATAAGTTGACATAATTGTCACTTAGAAGTCTGTGATTAATCGTGGTGTTGTTCTTCTTTCAGTTGTAAATCTACGTTCATGAATAAATTAGTTAACATCGTATTCAATGTGTGGTAAGAGAGGGAAAACATGTGATCTTTATACCGGCCATTGGTTCGTTTTGTTTTTCAGAAAGTTGCCACCACTGATGACATTCAACACTGGCTACAGGTGAGATGAGTGTGATGTGGGATGGGGGTGGGGGTGGTCTATATTTATGTGACATTCAACACTGGCTACAGGTGAGATGAGTCAGTGATGTGGGGTGGGGGGGGGGGGTTGTATTTATGTGACATTCAACACTGGCTACAGGTGAGATGAGTCAGTGATGTGGGGTGGGGGGGGTGGTCTATATTTATGTGACATTCAACACTGGCTACAGGTTAGATGATGTTTTGTGTGAGATCAGTGTGATGTAGGGTGGGGGTGGGGGTGGTCTATATTTATGTGACATTCAACACTGGCTACAGGTGAGATGATGTTTTGTGTGAGATCAGTGTGATGTAGGGTGGGGGTGGGGGTGGTCTATATTTATGTGACATTCAACACTGGCTACAGGTGAGATGATGTTTTGTGTGAGATCAGTGTGATGTAGGGTGGGGGTGGGGGTGGTCTATATTTATGTGACATTCAACACTGGCTACAGGTGAGATGATATTTTGTGTGTCAGTGGGTGGGGGTGGTCTATATTTATGACATTCAACACTGGCTACAGGTGAGATGATGTTTTGTGTGAGATCAGTGTGATGTAGGGTGGGGGTGGGGGTGGTCTATATTTATGTGACATTCAACACTGGCTATAGGTGAGATCAGTGTGATGTGGTGGGGGTGGGGGTGGGGGTGGTCTATATTTATGTGACATTCAACACTGGCTACAGGTGAGATGATGTTTTGTGTGAGATCAGTGTGATGTAGGGTGGGGGTGGGGGGGTCTATATTTATGTGACATTCAACACTGGCTACAGGTGAGATGATGTTTTGTGTGAGATCAGTGTGATGTAGGGTGGGGGTGGGGGTGGTCTATATTTATGTGACATTCAACACTGGCTATAGGTGAGATCAGTGTGATGTGTGATGGGGGTGGGGGTGGTCTATATATTTATGTGGCATTCAACACTGGCTACAGGTGAGATGATGTTTTGTGTGAGATCAGTGTGATGTAGGGTGGGGGTGGGGGTGGTCTATATTTATGTGACATTCAACACTGGCTACAGGTGAGATGATGTTTTGTGTGAGATCAGTGTGATGTAGGGTGGGGGTGGGGGTGGTCTATATTTATGTGACATTCAACACTGGCTACAGGTGAGATGATGTTTTGTGTGAGATCAGTGTGATGTAGGGTGGGGGTGGGGGTGGTCTATATTTATGACATTCAACACTGGCTACAGGTGAGATGATGTTTTGTGTGAGATCAGTGTGATGTAGGGTGGGGGTGGGGGTGGTCTATATTTATGTGACATTCAACACTGGCTACAGGTGAGATGATGTTTTGTGTGAGATCAGTGTGATGTAGGGTGGGGGTGGGGGTGGTCTATATTTATGTGACATTCAACACTGGCTACAGGTGAGATGATGTTTTGTGTGAGATCAGTGTGATGTAGGGTGGGGGTGGGGGTGGTCTATATTTATGTGACATTCAACACTGGCTACAGGTGAGATGATGTTTTGTGTGAGATCAGTGTGATGTAGGATGGGGGTGGGGGTGGTCTATACTGGCTACAGGTGAGATGATGTTTTGTGTATCAGTGAGATGTAGGGTGGGGGTGGGGGTGGTCTATTGATTTATGTGTGTGGTATATGTGTGTGCATGCATGCGTGTGTGTGTGTGTATGTGTTTGTTTCTCTGTGTGTTTGCGTCTGTGTGTGAGCATGCATTAAAATTTGAGTGTGTGTGTCTCAGTCAAAATATGGGCGTGTCATTGAGAAAATTAGAAACATTCATTTAAGAAATTACGAAACAGAGAACTGATAGAGGCAATCTGGCAAAATGATCTGGGGATATAACTCTCTTGACTGTGTTAAAGCAAAAAAAAGCACTATATCAGTTATTTCCCGTCATCTGATTTCATCAGTGACATGATCAAGGCCATAATAGATGCATTATATGGCAGTCAAGGGGGTTAATGTCATTGTTGTTATCATCATTTCTTGTCTCACAGAAGGTGGAGACAGCCACACAGCAAGCCACAGAGGAAGTGTTGGGTCCAGAGCTAAGCGATTTGTCGCCTTACACTGTGGGCCGACATCGAGGGACAACGGCTGTGAAAACAGCCAATCAACAGGCCAGGATTCAGGACGAGGCTTATAACGAAGGTGACACATTAACATAAAAAACTGCATGTACTGTATATATAATGTGGCATGGTCCAACAGGCCAGGATTCAGGACGAGGCTTATAACGAAGGTGACACATTAACATAAAAAAACTGCATGTACTGTATATATAATGTGGCATGGTCCAACGGGCCAGGATTGACAGTGAGGCTAATAACGAAGGTGACACATTAACATCAAACTGCATGTACTGTATATATAATGTGGCATGGTCCAACGGGCCAGGATTGAGAGTGAGGCTAATAACGAAGGTGACACATTAACATCAAACTGCATGTACTGTATATATAATATGACATGGTCCAACAGGCCAGGATTGAGAGTGAGGCTAATAACGAAGGTGACACATTAACATCAAACTGCATGTACTGTATATATAATATGACATGGTCCAACAGGTCAGGATTGAGAGTGAGGCTAATAACGAAGGTGACACATTAACATCAAACTGCATGTACTGTATATATAATATGACATGGTCCAAAGTCATGGTGAAACTGAAAGGAGCCAATGATTAGGCCGGGATTGAGAGTGAGGCTTATCTGGATCTGGTACTGCCTGATATAATAACGGAGGTGCTGACGTCAATTGATATCTCCATTAATATCCCATAAAGCTCTACAGTACAAAGTAAGCTAAACGTTATCATTAACACGTGGCAACATTGGTGTCTGCATTGATATCCCATAAAGCTCTACAGTACAAAGTAAGCTAAACGTTATAATTAACACGTGGCAACATTGGTGTCTCCATTGATATCCCATAAAGCTCTACAGTACAAAGTAAGCTAAACGTTATCATTAACACGTGGCAACATTGGTGTCTCCATTGATATCCCATAAAGCTCTACAGTACAAAGTAAGCTAAACGTTATCATTAACACGTGGCAACATTGGTGTCTCCATTGATATCCCATAAAGCTCTACAGTACAAAGTAAACTAAACGTTATCATTAACACGTGGCAACATTGGTGTCTCCATTTATATCCCATAAAGCTCTACAGTACAAAGTAAACTAAACGTTATCATTAACACGTGGCAACATTGGTGTCTCCATTGATATCCCATAAAGCTCTACAGTACAAAGTAAGCTAAACGTTATCATTAACACGTGGCAACATTGGTGTCTCCATTGATATCCCATAAAGCTCTACAGTACAAAGTAAACTAAACGTTATAATTAACACGTGGCAACATTGGTGTCTCCATTGATATCCCATAAAGCTCTACAGTACAAAGTAAGCTAAACGCTATCATTAACACGTGGCAACATTGGTGTCTCCATTAATATCCCATAAAGCTCTACAGTACAAAGTAAGCTAAACGCTATCATTAACATGTGGCAACATTGGTGTCTCCATTAATATCCCATAAAGCTCTACAGTACAAAGTAAGCTAAACGTTATCATTAACACGTGGCAACATTGGTGTCTCCATTAATATCCCATAAAGCTCTACAGTACAAAGTAAGCTAAACTCTATCATTAACACGTGGCAACATTGGTGTCTCCATTAATATCCCATAAAGCTCTACAGTACAAAGTAAGCTAAACGCTATCATTAACATGTGGCAACATTGGTGTCTCCATTAATATCCCATAAAGCTCTACAGTACAAAGTAAGCTAAACGCTATCATTAACACGTGGCAACATTGGTGTCTCCATTAATATCCCATAAAGCTCTACAGTACAAAGTAAGCTAAACTCTATCATTAACACGTGGCAACATTGGTGTCTCCATTGATATCCCATAAAGCTCTACAGTACAAAGTAAGCTAAACGTTATCATTAACACGTGGCAACATTGGTGTCTCCATTGATATCCCATAAAGCTCTACAGTACAAAGTAAGCTAAACGTTATCATTAACACGTGGCAACATTGGTGTCTCCATTAATATCCCATAAAGCTCTACAGTACAAAGTAAACTAAACGCTATCATTAACACGTGGCAACATTGGTGTCTGCATTAATATCCCATAAAGCTCTACAGTACAAAGTAAGCTAAACTCTATCATTAACACGTGGCAACATTGGTGTCTCCATTAATATCCCATAAAGCTCTACAGTACAAAGTAAACTAAACTCTATCATTAACACGTGGCAACATTGGTGTCTCCATTAATATCCCATAAAGCTCTACAGTACAAAGTAAACTAAACGTTATAATTAACACGTGGCAACATTGGTGTCTGCATTAATATCCCATAAAGCTCTACAGTACAAAGTAAGCTAAACGCTATCATTAACACGTGGCAACATTGGTGTCTCCATTGATATCCCATAAAGCTCTACAGTACAAAGTAAACTAAACGTTATCATTAACACGTGGCAACATTGGTGTCTCCATTGATATCCCATAAAGCTCTACAGTACAAAGTAAACTAAACGTTATAATTAACACGTGGCAACATTGGTGTCTCCATTGATATCCCATAAAGCTCTACAGTACAAAGTAAACTAAACTCTATCATTAACACGTGGCAACATTGGTGTCTCCATTGATATCCCATAAAGCTCTACAGTACAAAGTAAGCTAAACGCTATCATTAACACGTGGCAACATTGGTGTCTCCATTGATATCCCATAAAGCTCTACAGTACAAAGTAAGCTAAACTCTATCATTAACACGTGGCAACATTGGTGTCTCCATTGATATCCCATAAAGCTCTACAGTACAAAGTAAGCTAAACTCTATCATTAACACGTGGCAACATTGGTGTCTCCATTGATATCCCATAAAGCTCTACAGTACAAAGTAAGCTAAACGCTATCATTAACACGTGGCAACATTGGTGTCTCCATTAATATCCCATAAAGCTCTACAGTACAAAGTAAGCTAAACGTTATCATTAACACGTGGCAACATTGGTGTCTCCATTGATATCCCATAAAGCTCTACAGTACAAAGTAAACTAAACTCTATCATTAACACGTGGCAACATTGGTGTCTCCATTGATATCCCATAAAGCTCTACAGTACAAAGTAAACTAAACGCTATCATTAACACGTGGCAACATTGGTGTTTCCATTAATATCCCATAAAGCTCTACAGTACAAAGTAAACTAAACGTTATAATTAACACGTGGCAACATTGGTGTCTCCATTGATATCCCATAAAGCTCTACAGTACAAAGTAAACTAAACGTTATCATTAACACGTGGCAACATTGGTGTCTCCATTAATATCCCATAAAGCTCTACAGTACAAAGTAAACTAAACGTTATCATTAACACGTGGCAACATTGGTGTCTGCATTAATATCCCATAAAGCTCTACAGTACAAAGTAAACTAAACGTTATCATTAACACGTGGCAACATTGGTGTTTCCATTAATATCCCATAAAGCTCTACAGTACAAAGTAAACTAAACGTTATCATTAACACGTGGCAACATTGGTGTCTCCATTGATATCCCATAAAGCTCTACAGTACAAAGTAAACTAAACGCTATCATTAACACGTGGCAACATTGGTGTCTCCATTAATATCCCATAAAGCTCTACAGTACAAAGTAAACTAAACGCTATCATTAACACGTGGCAACATTGGTGTCTCCATTAATATCCCATAAAGCTCTACAGTACAAAGTAAACTAAACGCTATCATTAACACGTGGCAACATTGGTGTCTCCATTAATATCCCATAAAGCTCTACAGTACAAAGTAAGCTAAACGCTATCATTAACACGTGGCAACATTGGTGTCTCCATTGATATCCCATAAAGCTCTACAGTACAAAGTAAGCTAAACTCTATCATTAACACGTGGCAACATTGGTGTCTGCATTAATATCCCATAAAGCTCTACAGTACAAAGTAAACTAAACGCTATCATTAACACGTGGCAACATTGGTGTCTGCATTGATATCCCATAAAGCTCTACAGTACAAAGTAAACTAAACGCTATCATTAACACGTGGCAACATTGGTGTCTGCATTAATATCCCATAAAGCTCTACAGTACAAAGTAAGCTAAACGCTATCATTAACACGTGGCAACATTGGTGTCTGCATTGATATCCCATAAAGCTCTACAGTACAAAGTAAACTAAACGCTATCATTAACACGTGGCAACATTGGTGTCTGCATTAATATCCCATAAAGCTCTACAGTACAAAGTAAACTAAACGCTATCATTAACACGTGGCAACATTGGTGTCTGCATTAATATCCCATAAAGCTCTACAGTACAAAGTAAGCTAAACGCTATCATTAACACGTGGCAACATTGGTGTCTCCATTGATATCCCATAAAGCTCTACAGTACAAAGTAAACTAAACGCTATCATTAACACGTGGCAACATTGGTGTCTGCATTGATATCCCATAAAGCTCTACAGTACAAAGTAAACTAAACTCTATCATTAACACGTGGCAACATTGGTGTCTGCATTGATATCCCATAAAGCTCTACAGTACAAAGTAAACTAAACGCTATCATTAACACGTGGCAACATTGGTGTCTGCATTAATATCCCATAAAGCTCTACAGTACAAAGTAAGCTAAACGCTATCATTAACACGTGGCAACATTGGTGTCTGCATTGATATCCCATAAAGCTCTACAGTACAAAGTAAACTAAACGCTATCATTAACACGTGGCAACATTGGTGTCTCCATTAATATCCCATAAAGCTCTACAGTACAAAGTAAACTAAACGTTATAATTAACACGTGGCAACATTGGTGTCTCCATTGATATCCCATAAAGCTCTACAGTACAAAGTAAGCTAAACTCTATCATTAACACGTGGCAACATTGGTGTCTCCATTGATATCCCATAAAGCTCTACAGTACAAAGTAAGCTAAACGTTATAATTAACACGTGGCAACATTGGTGTCTCCATTAATATCCCATAAAGCTCTACAGTACAAAGTAAGCTAAACGCTATCATTAACACGTGGCAACATTGGTGTCTCCATTGATATCCCATAAAGCTCTACAGTACAAAGTAAACTAAACTCTATCATTAACACGTGGCAACATTGGTGTCTCCATTGATATCCCATAAAGCTCTACAGTACAAAGTAAACTAAACGTTATCATTAACACGTGGCAACATTGGTGTCTCCATTAATATCCCATAAAGCTCTACAGTACAAAGTAAGCTAAACTCTATCATTAACACGTGGCAACATTGGTGTCTCCATTAATATCCCATAAAGCTCTACAGTACAAAGTAAACTAAACGTTATCATTAACACGTGGCAACATTGGTGTCTCCATTAATATCCCATAAAGCTCTACAGTACAAAGTAAACTAAACGTTATCATTAACACGTGGCAACATTGGTGTCTCCATTAATATCCCATAAAGCTCTACAGTACAAAGTAAGCTAAACTCTATCATTAACACGTGGCAACATTGGTGTCTCCATTAATATCCCATAAAGCTCTACAGTACAAAGTAAGCTAAACTCTATCATTAACACGTGGCAACATTGGTGTCTCCATTGATATCCCATAAAGCTCTACAGTACAAAGTAAACTAAACGTTATCATTAACACGTGGCAACATTGGTGTCTCCATTAATATCCCATAAAGCTCTACAGTACAAAGTAAGCTAAACTCTATCATTAACACGTGGCAACATTGGTGTCTCCATTAATATCCCATAAAGCTCTACAGTACAAAGTAAACTAAACTCTATCATTAACACGTGGCAACATTGGTGTCTCCATTGATATCCCATAAAGCTCTACAGTACAAAGTAAACTAAACTCTATCATTAACACGTGGCAACATTGGTGTCTGCATTGATATCCCATAAAGCTCTACAGTACAAAGTAAACTAAACTCTATCATTAACACGTGGCAACATTGGTGTCTGCATTAATATCCCATAAAGCTCTACAGTACAAAGTAAGCTAAACGTTATAATTAACACGTGGCAACATTGGTGTCTCCATTGATATCCCATAAAGCTCTACAGTACAAAGTAAACTAAACTCTATCATTAACACGTGGCAACATTGGTGTCTGCATTAATATCCCATAAAGCTCTACAGTACAAAGTAAACTAAACTCTATCATTAACACGTGGCAACATTGGTGTCTCCATTAATATCCCATAAAGCTCTACAGTACAAAGTAAACTAAACGTTATCATTAACACGTGGCAACATTGGTGTCTCCATTGATATCCCATAAAGCTCTACAGTACAAAGTAAGCTAAACTCTATCATTAACACGTGGCAACATTGGTGTCTCCATTGATATCCCATAAAGCTCTACAGTACAAAGTAAACTAAACTCTATCATTAACACGTGGCAACATTGGTGTCTCCATTGATATCCCATAAAGCTCTACAGTACAAAGTAAGCTCAACGCTATCATTAACACGTGGCAACATTGGTGTCTCCATTGATATCCCATAAAGCTCTACAGTACAAAGTAAGCTAAACGTTATAATTAACACGTGGCAACATTGGTGTCTCCATTGATATCCCATAAAGCTCTACAGTACAAAGTAAGCTAAACATTATCATTAACACGTGGCAACATTGGTGTCTCCATTGATATCCCATAAAGCTCTACAGTACAAAGTAAGCTAAACGTTATCATTAACACGTGGCAACATTGGTGTCTCCATTAATATCCCATAAAGCTCTACAGTACAAAGTAAACTAAACGTTATCATTAACACGTGGCAACATTGGTGTCTGCATTGATATCCCATAAAGCTCTACAGTACAAAGTAAGCTAAACTCTATCATTAACACGTGGCAACATTGGTGTCTGCATTAATATCCCATAAAGCTCTACAGTACAAAGTAAACTAAACGCTATCATTAACACGTGGCAACATTGGTGTCTCCATTAATATCCCATAAAGCTCTACAGTACAAAGTAAACTAAACGTTATCATTAACACGTGGCAACATTGGTGTCTCCATTGATATCCCATAAAGCTCTACAGTACAAAGTAAGCTAAACGTTATAATTAACACGTGGCAACATTGGTGTCTGCATTAATATCCCATAAAGCTCTACAGTACAAAGTAAACTAAACTCTATCATTAACACGTGGCAACATTGGTGTCTCCATTAATATCCCATAAAGCTCTACAGTACAAAGTAAGCTAAACGCTATCATTAACACGTGGCAACATTGGTGTCTCCATTGATATCCCATAAAGCTCTACAGTACAAAGTAAACTAAACGCTATCATTAACACGTGGCAACATTGGTGTCTCCATTGATATCCCATAAAGCTCTACAGTACAAAGTAAGCTAAACGCTATCATTAACATGTGGCAACATTGGTGTCTCCATTAATATCCCATAAAGCTCTACAGTACAAAGTAAGCTAAACTCTATCATTAACACGTGGCAACATTGGTGTCTCCATTAATATCCCATAAAGCTCTACAGTACAAAGTAAACTAAACGTTATCATTAACACGTGGCAACATTGGTGTCTCCATTAATATCCCATAAAGCTCTACAGTACAAAGTAAACTAAACGTTATCATTAACACGTGGCAACATTGGTGTCTCCATTAATATCCCATAAAGCTCTACAGTACAAAGTAAGCTAAACTCTATCATTAACACGTGGCAACATTGGTGTCTCCATTGATATCCCATAAAGCTCTACAGTACAAAGTAAACTAAACGTTATCATTAACACGTGGCAACATTGGTGTCTCCATTGATATCCCATAAAGCTCTACAGTACAAAGTAAACTAAACGTTATCATTAACACGTGGCAACGAAGTCCACCAAGCTTAATAAGTCTGTCTTTCATTTAGAACAAGCAAAATATCAATCTTCTATTTAGGATTTTCTGTGCATTGCCAAGAGAGGGTAAACATCTACTGAACTGAGTCATCTACAATTCTTCATGCTGATGAAGTGACTGTTAGTGGTAATAGCATATCAACAGTCATATTGTCATACTGTCATTTACTCGCATACAACCCCGCAAGCAGACAGCAAACTCCGCAAGCACACGCTATCACTCCTCTCAACCAGTGCGAACAAATAATAGTCAAGGAATACCAATCTTGGAATACCCCCTCTTCTTAACGACAAAAGAAGAGAATACATTTATTTATAAATACAAAATAAATATTAAATAGTCACAAAATGCAAAGTTAACAAACGAAATAATAAGTCCCCAAACAAAACAGTTTGTCAAAACAATATCTCTCTCTCTCTCTCTCTCTCTCTCTCTCTCTCTCTCTCTCTCTCTCTCTCGCGACGTCGATTCCTCAGTTTTCAAGCTTGATATCTTTCTCTAGTGGTTTTCAAATTTCAGGGTGTTCGTTCTTCTTTCTTCTTAAATTCTTTCCTCCGCGATATCTCGGCGGGATTCACTGGAATAACTCTTCCAGGGGATGGAACTCGCGACAGCGTCCACCCATCACCTCTCCTTAGGTGACATCAGTCAGGGCCTCCAAGTACACCCATGTACCGCCCAGGGGTCAGCCTGTGTACTGTAAACACATGTAGGCTCGCCACAAATAGGCCTGTGTGCCCCACGCACACACAAAACAGACTCCAGCCTTCCTTCAAGACAATTTTAAGGAGTGAATACAAAAACAACCGTGCGAGGCCGAGACACAATTTGTGTGAGTAAAACTCTAAAAAGAACACAGGCTGTTATTACCTTTGCACGGGCAATTCATTGGGCCTCTAACTTGGTTGTACACCACAAAGTAATCAAAAACAATTTATTTTAACTATTAGCCTATTTTATACCAAAAACAATGTGCATAAAAATATCATAGTACCACACACCATGACACATATTAACAGTAACATGATATAGACCATGGGGGTGGGGATGGTCTATATATTTATGTGACATTCAACACTGGCTACAGGTGAGATGAGTGTGATGTAGGGTGGGGGGGGGGTGGGGGGTCTATATTTATGTGACATTCAACACTGGCTACAGGTGAGATCAGTGTGATGTAGGGTGGGGGTGGGGGGGTCTATATTTATGTGACATTCAACACTGGCTACAGGTGAGATAAGTGTGATGTCAGGGTGGGGGTGGGGGGGGGGGGTCTATATTTATGTGACATTCAACACTGGCTATAGGTGAGATCAGTGTGATGTAGGGTGGGGGTGGGGGTGGTCTATATTTATGTGACATTCAACACTGGCTACAGGTGAGATCAGTGTGATGTAGGGTGGGGGTGGGGGTGACATTCAACACTGGCTATAGGTGAGATCAGTGTGATGTAGGGTGGGGGTGGGGGTGGTCTATATTTATGTGACATTCAACACTGGCTACAGGTGAGATCAGTGTGATGTAGGGTGGGGGTGGGGGTGGTCTATATTTATGTGACATTCAACACTGGCTACAGGTGAGATCAGTGTGATGTAGGGTGGGGGTGGGGGTGGGTGGTCTATATTTATGTGACATTCAACACTGGCTACAGGTGAGATCAGTGTGATGTAGGGTGGGGGTGGGGGTGGGGGGTCTATATTTATGTGACATTCAACACTGGCTACAGGTGAGATCAGTGTGATGTAGGGTGGGGGTGGGGGTGGTCTATATTTATGTGACATTCAACACTGGCTACAGGTGAGATCAGTGTGATGTAGGGTGGGGGTGGGGGTGGGGGTGGGGGGGTCTATATTTATGTGACATTCAACACTGGCTACAGGTGAGATCAGTGTGATGTAGGATGGGGGTGGGGGTGGTCTATATTTATGTGACATTCAACACTGGCTACAGGTGAGATGATGTTTTGTGTGAGATCAGTGTGATGTAGGGTGGGGGTGGGGGTGGTCTATATTTATGACATTCAACACTGGCTACAGGTGAGATGATGTTTTGTGTGAGATCAGTGTGATGTAGGGTGGGGGTGGGGGGGTCTATATTTATGTGACATTCAACACTGGCTACAGGTGAGATGATGTTTTGTGTGAGATCAGTGTGATGTAGGATGGGGGTGGGGGTGGTCTATATTTATGACATTCAACACTGGCTACAGGTGAGATGATGTTTTGTGTGAGATCAGTGTGATGTAGGGTGGGGGTGGGGGGGTCTATATTTATGTGACATTCAGCACTGGCTATAGGTGAGGTAGCCTCATGCTGATGAAGTGACTGTTAGTGGTGATAGCGTATCAACAGTCATATTAACAGTATCATTAACACAATTCCCTGTGTGTGTACTGTGCAGCTCAGGATTTACTCAACGAATGGCTGACCAACAAAGCCGGTCTCCATGGCGACGACCTTGCCGATGACCCTGACCTTGATCTTGACCCCTGGAGGAGGGAGGATCTGGGGTCAAAGGCCAGGAGAGAGTGGGACAACTTGTTGACTGGAAACCTGGAGGAACTGGGCATGGATGGATCCACCAGTAGTGGATTGTTCACCAGAGATAGAGACGAAGGTATAGTATAGTTCTGTAGCAGTGGAATGATAGTGGATTGTTCACCAGAGATAGAGATAAAGGTATAGTATAGTGTGTAGCAGTGGAATGATAGTGGATTGTTCACCAGAGATAGAGACGAAGGTATAGTATAGTTCTGTAGCAGTGGATTGTTCACCAGAGATAGAGATGAAGGTATAGTATAGTTCTGTAGCAGTGGAATGATAGTGGATTGTTCACCAGAGATAGAGACGAAGGTATAGTATAGTTCTGTAGCAGTGGAATGATAGTGGATTGTTCACCAGAGATAGAGACGAAGGTATAGTATAGTTCTGTAGCAGTGGAATGATAGTGGATTGTTCACCAGAGATAGAGACGAAGGTATAGTATAGTTCTGTAGCAGTGGAATGATAGTGGATTGTTCACCAGAGATAGAGATGAAGGTATAGTATAGTTCTGTAGCAGTGGAATGATAGTGGATTGTTCACCAGAGATAGAGATAAAGGTATAGTATAGTTCTGTAGCAGTGGAATGATAGTGGATTGTTCACCAGAGATAGAGACGAAGGTATAGTATAGTTCTGTAGCAGTGGAATGATAGTGGATTGATCACCAGAGATAGAGACGAAGGTATAGTATAGTGTGTAGCAGTGGATTGTTCACCAGAGATAGAGACGAAGGTATATTATAGTTCTGTAGCAGTGGAATGATAGTGGATTGTTCACCAGAGATAGAGATAAAGGTATAGTATAGTTCTGTAGCAGTGGAATGATAGTGGATTGATCTCCAGAGATAGAGACAAAGGTATAGTATAGTTCTGTTGTAGTATAGTCTGTAGCAGTGGAATGATAGTGGATTGATCACCAGAGATAGAGATAAAGGTATAGTATAGTGTGTAGCATTGGAATGATAGTGGATTGATCTCCAGAGATAGAGATAAAGGTATAGTATAGTTCTGTTATAGTATAGTTCTTTAGCAGTGGAATGATAGTGGATTGATCTCCAGAGATAGAGATAAAGGTATAGTATAGTTCTGTTGTAGTATAGTCTGTAGCAGTGGAATGATAGTGGATTGATCTCCAGAGATAGAGATGAAGGTATAGTATAGTTCTGTAGCAGTGGAATGATAGTGGATTGATCTCCAGAGATAGAGATGAAGGTATAGTATAGTTCTGTAGCAGTGGAATGATAGTGGATTGATCTCCAGAGATAGAGATAAAGGTATAGTATAGTTCTGTAGCAGTGGAATGATAGTGGATTGATCTCCAGAGATAGAGACGAAGGTATAGTATAGTTCTGTTATAGTATAGTTCTGTAGCAGTGGAATGATAGTGGATTGATCTCCAGAGATAGAGATAAAGGTATAGTATAGTGTGTAGCAGTGGAATGATAGTGGATTGATCTCCAGAGATAGAGATAAAGGTATAGTATAGTTCTGTTATAGTATAGTCTGTAGCAGTGGAATGATAGTGGATTGTTCACCAGAGATAAAGGTATAGTATAGTTCTGTTGTAGTATAGTCTGTAGCAGTGGAATGATAGTGGATTGTTTGCCACAGATAGAGACGAAGGTATAGTATAGTTCTGTTATATAGTCTGTAGCAGTGGAATGATAGTGGATTGTTTGCCACAGATAGAGATAAAGGTATAGTATAGTTCTGTTATATAGTGTGTAGCAGTGGAATGATAGTGGATTGTTCCATTGATCAGATAAAGATGGTGAACTATAGTTCTGTTATATAGTGTGTAGCAGTGGAATGATAGTGGATTGTTCCATAGATCACATAAAGATGGTGAACTATAGTTCTGTTATATAGTGTGTAGCAGTGGAATGATAGTGGATTGTTCCATAGATCACATAAAGATGGCGAACTATAGTTCTGTTATATAGTGTGTAGCAGTGGAATGATAGTGGATTGTTCCATAGATCAGATAAAGATGGTGAACTATAGTTCTGTTATAGTATAGTCTGTAGCAGTGGAATGATAGTGGATTGATTTCCACAGATAGAGACGAAGGTATAGTATAGTTCTGTTATAGTATAGTCTGTAGCAGTGGAATGATAGTGGATTGTTCCATTGATCAGATAAAGATGGTGAACTATAGTTCTGTTATATAGTGTGTAGCAGTGGAATGATAGTGGATTGTTCCATAGATCAGATAAAGATGGTGAACTATAGTTCTGTTATAGTATAGTCTGTAGCAGTGGAATGATAGTGGATTGATTTCCACAGATAGAGACGAAGGTATAGTATAGTTCTGTTATAGTATAGTCTGTAGCAGTGGAATGATAGTGGATTGTTCCATAGATCACATAAAGATGGTGAACTATAGTTCTGTTATAGTATAGTCTGTAGCAGTGGAATGATAGTGGATTGTTCCATAGATCAGATAAAGATGGTGAACTATAGTTCTGTTATAGTATAGTCTGTAGTAGTGGAATGCTAGTGGGTTGTTCCATAGATCAGATAAAGATGGCGAACTATAGTTCTGTTATAGTGTAGTCTGTAGTAGTGGAATGATAGTGGATTGATCCATAGATCAGATAAAGATGGTGAACTATAGTTCTGTTATAGTGTAGTCTGTAGTAGTGGAATGATAGTGGATTGATCCATAGATCAGATAAAGATGGTGAACTATAGTTCTGTTATAGTATAGTCTGTAGCAGTGGAATGATAGTGGATTGTTCCATAGATCAGATAAAGATGGTGAAGTATAGTTCTGTTATAGTATAGTCTGTAGTAGTGGAATGATAGTGGGTTGTTCCATAGATCAGATAAAGATGGTGAACTATAGTTCTGTTATAGTATAGTCTGTAGCAGTGGAATGATAGTGGATTGTTCCATAGATCAGATAAAGATGGCGAACTATAGTTCTGTTATAGTATAGTCTGTAGTAGGGTTATTACAGTGGGACAATCTCTTGATGGGAAAACTTCAGAAATAAGATAAAGGTAAAATGGTACTGGCTACAGCTGACATTGTTCATTTAGTCTCCCATTTCAATATTTCATTCAATGAAATGTTTAATATTTCATTCAGTATTTTAACATTTCTTTCAGTAACATTTAAAATGTTTTTTGAAGTGATACTGTTAGTATTTATGTCAGTAATGTGTTTCTTTTAGTTGTAGTTGTTGTCGTACACTGGCTTAAAGACTCCAGGGATCATTCCAACAGCCGAAGCACTTGAACACTATGTTACAAATGCACCAGCTATGGATGAGAACATTACTTGTTTGATGTGTTTTTTTATTACCCCGTCACATGGGCAGCCACACTCCGACTTCGGAGGATTTTGGACTGATTATGTTATGCTAGGAGCTTGCCATGGCTAAAGCAATCCCCGCATAACTATGCAGAACATAACATTTTGATGTAGCCTTGGTGTTCTAGTTTATGTCAATTGGTTTGACACAGCCTTATGCCAAGGCGACTTTCAGTAATGTCTTTAATGTTTGTTGTCATTCACATTGTTCCTGTTTCTGGCAGACCCCTACTCCAACCTGTACGACCTAGAGGAGGGCCAGGCAGTGCATGCTGGGTAATGTCTTTAGTACTGTTGTCATTCACATTGTTCCTGTTTCTGGCAGACCCCTACTCCAACCTGTACGACCTAGAGGAGGGCCAGGCAGTGCATGCTGGGTAATGTCTTTAGTACTGTTGTCATTCACATTGTTCTTGTTTCTGGCAGACCCCTACTCCAACCTGTACGACCTAGAGGAGGGCCAGCCAGTGCATGCTGGGTAATGTCTTTAGTACTGTTGTCATTCACATTGTTCCTGTTTCTGGCAGACCCCTACTCCAACCTGTACGACCTAGAGGAGGGCCAGCCAGTGCATGCTGGGTAATGTCTTTGGTACTGTTGTCATTCACATTGTTCCTGTTTCTGGCAGACCCCTACTCCAACCTGTACGACCTAGAGGAGGGCCAGCCAGTGCATGCTGGGTAATGTCTTTAGTACTGTTGTCATTCACATTGTTCCTGTTTCTGGCAGACCCCTACTCCAACCTGTACGACCTAGAGGAGGGCCAGCCAGTGCATGCTGGGTAATGTCTTTAGTACTGTTGTCATTCACATTGTTCCTGTTTCTGGCAGACCCCTACTCCAACCTGTACGACCTAGAGGAGGGCCAGCCAGTGCATGCTGGGTAATGTCTTTAGTACTGTTGTCATTCACATTGTTCCTGTTTCTGGCAGACCCCTACTCCAACCTGTACGACCTAGACGAGGGCCAGGCGGTTTCCACGGTGATGCAGTGCATGCTGGGTAAGGATCTGGTGAAGAGAGCCGTTCGTCAGGACCTGGGTTTCCATGACGACAAGCCTTCCCATGACCCCCGCACCAAGATGGAGATGAGGCAGCGCAGAGTGAGGGAGAACAGGGAGAAGAGGGAGGAAGAACTGAGGAGACACAGAGAGAAGGCAGAGAATAAGAAAGAGGCCAGACTGACTGCACGCAAAATGGTCATGCAGGTTAGAGAGAGAGACAGAGAGGAGGCAGAGAGAGAGAGACAGAGAGAGAGAGAGACAGACAGAGAGAGAGACAGACAGATAGAGAGAGAGAGAGAGAGAAGAGGCAGAGAATAAGAAGCAGGCCAGACTGACTGCATGCAAAATGGTCATGCAGGTTAGAGAGAGAGAGACACAGAGACAGAGAGAGAGAGAGACACAGAGACAGAGAGAGAGAGAGAGAGAAAGGGAGAGACAGAGAGAAAGAGAGAGTGAGTGAGAAGAGGGAGGAAGAACTGAGGAGACACAGAGAGAAGGCAGACAATAAGAAAGAGGCCAGACTGACTGCACGCAAAATGGTCATGCAGGTTAGAGAGAGAGAGACAGAGAGAGAGAGAGACAGAGAGAGTGAGGGAGAAGAGGGAGGAAGAACTGAGGAGACACAGAGAGAAGGCAGACAATAAGAAAGAGGCCAGACTGACTGCACGCAAAATGGTCATGCAGGTTAGAGAGAGAGACAGAGAGAGAGAATACGAATACGAATGTTTAATGAGGGTAAACGGATAAGCTCAAGCTTCTTTACACCATGCCCTCGAGGGGAAAAAGAAAAGCCAAATAACAAGAAAAGGAAAACAAAAAGAAAGTAAAAAATGCATAAAAGAATAAAAAATAACAACAGGCATGTTCACAGTAAATTGAAGAACATGCGAAAACAATTCAAGCTCAAACGAACAGCTCGTTCACGTACTCGCACACACACAAAACATACAGTATATCCTATAACTATGCCAAACATGCATGCATACCTAGTCTCTCGTGGTGTTGGCGAACACACAGGTGCAAATACGCTCATGGTCCAATGATAGAATACAATACACTAATAACCCCACGTTATAGAGAAACATTATATTTACGTAAAGTCATTATTATTTCTAAGCAAACAGCGAATATTTCTAGGAAGTTAAAAACTTAAAACTTTTTTAAGAGGTGTTTGTGATATGTTCTTTTAAAGGATGAGACACTTATTAGGTTTTTATTGCAATTTTCCAATTCATTCCATAGTTTGCTACCGGAGTATGTAAGGGAGGTCATAAACAGGTTTGTTCTAGGGCGAGGAATATAAATTATATTTTTGTTACAAATGTTAGTAATAGGAAATCGTTTGCATAGATAGGCCGGTGTCAGTTTATTCACAATTGTGTACATGAAAATAGCTTTGTTGAGGTAAAACTTGTAGTCTAATGGAAGAATGCCTAGTTCCTTATAATCGTTATTTTGAAGTGAAGAAGGCTTAAGAAGAACAATTTTTAGAGCATGTTTGTAGAGTCTTTTCATTGGCTTTAAAGGTGCAGTCCGGCGGGTGAGCGATTGTTTTCATTTTGCACCTCTGCGGTGGAACAGGTTTGGGGGGAAAGAAAATGGCTTCCTATCATTTAAAAAGGGCGCCATTTTCTTTCCCCCCAAACCTGTTCCACCGCAGAGGTGCAAAACGAAAACAATCGCTCACCCGCCGGACTGCACCTTTAAGCAGTGTTCGCTGGCAAGATCCCAACATGTAGAAGCATCATCTATTTCAGGCTGAATGTATGCATTCAAAAAGAGTTTTCGAGTATGGATGTCAAGGAAGTGCTTTATTCTGTTTAGTTGGAATACTTTCTTCGCTATTTTTTTTTTACAGATGGCAGAAATGTGCTTGGACCATGATAAATTATTGTCGATAGTTACACCTAGTAATTTACAGGAATCTATTTCTTCCAGAAAATTATTATAAATTTTGAGCTTGGGTAGGGTATCTTTTAAGTTTTGGCGTTTTTGTCGAGTAGTTATTAACATGAATTTAGATTTACTTGGATGAATTGCCATATTATTTTTTTCTGTCCATGCTGTAAGATTATCTATGTCATTTTGAAGGAAGGAACAAACCTTATTTGGATTTTTGTCCTTAGTATGAAGGGTTGTGTCGTCAGCAAAGAGTTCACATTGAGATTTTAAGTGAAGGGGTAAATCATTAATATAAATTGAGAATAAGATAGGCCCTAAGACAGATCCTTGGGGGACTCCATATTTGATAGGCATAGAGGACGACATTATAAAATCTTGGGAAACAGTCTGTGTTCTATTGTTAAGTAAGTAATAGTACATTTATATAGCGCTTTACCTCAAATGAGCCCAAAGCGCTTTACAATCAATTATTCATCAACAAGTAGACAGCAAGGAAGGATGCTATCATGTTAACGGAGTTGGAATGTAGGCCATACAATGTAAGTTTTCTTAAAAGAAAGGTGTGATCAATCGTGTCAAAGGCTTTGGCGAAATCGACAAAAAGTGAACCAGTGAATAAGTCATTGTTAATGTTAAGATGCCATTCTTCTATAATGTTTGTGAGCATTGTGTGACAAGAATGCTTTTCCCTGAAACCATTTTGATTAGTGTAAAATAAGTCATACTTAGTGAAATGAGACTGAATGTGTTGTTTGAGATGTCTTTCAAGGGGTTTTGACAGTATCGATAATATTAATATAGGCCGGTAATTTGAGGGATCAGATGGATCTCCAGATTTAAAAAAAGGAAGAACTTTGGCTTCTTTAAAGGCTTGTGGAAAGCAATTTCTATCTATACAAAGGTTATATATGTAGGTGATAGGTTCTGTAATAATAGGTGCAGACAGCATCACAATTTTGCTGTCTAGACCATCAAGACCATAAGAATGGGACTGTTTTAGTTTACATAGTTCCTTGTAGACATCATGCACACCAATAAAAGGGAAAGTCTGCTTAGATTGGACAACTTTATCATTACAAAACTGTTTTAGCAGATGCATATCGTTAGGCTGTGTTTTATCAATTTTAATGGTTCTTTCTACAATTGAGGTAAAATGTTCATTTAGTAGCTGAGCAGTTAGATCATTACATACAGTAGCGGAAGACTGATTTCTTGCATAAAAGTTTGTTGATCGCTTTCCATATAGGCTTAGAATCTTTCTTTGATTTAATAAGTTCACTGAAATAATTCTTTTGGGCAGTCCATTTCATAGTTGTAACCTTATTACGCTGTTTCCTAAATGTTTCGTCTTTCCCAGTTGTTGCTAATAAGTTCTTACGGATTAAAATCTCGCCATCAATTTCCTTAGTTATCCACGGGGGTTTCGAAGTTAACTTAACTCGTTTAATCATTATTGGTGCGTGTTCATTAAAGATAGGCAGGAAAATATACCATGCTTGAAGAGCAGTGTCAGGGTCAGTATGTTGATAAACGTCAGAAAAATCAGAACAACAAAGTTCAGATAGGAAGTCATCGGGATTAAAGTTCTTATAGTTGCGAAAAGATATACATTTATGAGAACAACGTGAGAGACACACAGAGAGAGAGATTGAGAGAGACAGAGAGAGAGAGAGACTGAGAGACACAGAGAGAGAGATGGAGGGACACTGGACAACTTTATTTGACAAGGATAAAGATTTTAGGCGATGCCTATTCTTACAATCTGTCCTTGGACAAAAGAAAATAAATTTAATAACAAAAACAGTTAAAATTGACTAGTAACATGAAACGCATTTGAAAACACGAACATCTATATCTTCTCTCTCTCTCTCTCTCTCTCTCTCTCTCTCTCTCTCTCTCTCTCTCTCTCTCTCTCTCTCTCTCTCTCTCTCTCTCTCTCTCTCTCTCTCTCTCTCTCTCTCTCTCTCTCTCTCTCTCTCTCTCTCTCTCTCTCTCTCTCTCTCTCTCTCTCTCTCTCTCTCTCTCTCTCTCTCTCTCTCTCTCTCTCTCTCTCTCTCATGCATTGTCTGGCGACCAAAGAAACATTAAAAAATGCACATAGTGAAACAAATAATGGATTACATGTAGGAAGTGAAACCAACATTGATCCAAACATATTTAACAAGTAGTTAAAAGGCAACCAATAAAATTTAAAAAAAAAAGCAAAAAACTGAGATATAAACACTCATTTGACATATAGCATACATATAACATGCAGTTGTTTGCAAGGCAATAGATAAGTTATACAGTATGAGTTCAATATCACACAGGATTTAAGCAGGGCTGTACCTTAAGCTTGCCCGCACCATCTTTTTGTATCGTGAGATGGAAGGGCATAACTGAATGGTAGAAGGAAGGGAATTCCAAATTGAGGAACCTGAGAAGGAAAAACGTGATTTGTATTTGTCAATTCTAGTGTTTGGCAAAATGTAGTTACTGGAACCCTAACGATGAGATGCCGGGGTAAGTAATGATTTTAAATATTGTGGGGCTAAGTCATTATGCACTTTGTACATGAGAATTGCTTTATTGTACTTTAGTTGTGAATCTAACGGAAGGATGTTTAATTTTGCTTGTTTTTCTGATGTGGTGAGGTTTGGGTCAGGAAGAATAATTTTAGCTGCTCTTTTGTAGATAGAATTGAGTTTTAATAGGTGACATTTGGCAGCAGAATCCCAAACTACAGATGCGTAGTTGACATGAGAGAGACAGTGGGCATGGAAAAACATTGTGCGTTTCTCTGTATCTATGAATGGTTTCAGGTGTTTTTTTAGTAAGAATAGGCTACGCGCAAGCTTGTGTGCTACTTTCTCAATATGGGTCTGCCACTTCAGTTCTTCGTCTATGATCACACCCAGGACTTGGTGCTCTTTTACTTGGTCAGTGATGTTATCCTTTGAATAGACTTTGAGATTTAGAGGTTCGTTTTGATGTTTCTGTCTTGAAGTAATTACCATGCTTTTGGTTTTTGTAGGGTGGATGACCATCAGGTTTTGGTCACACCAGGCAGAAACATCATTTAAAGCTGTTTGTAATGAGGTTTGAATGGAGGATAAATGAGCTGCACTAGAGTGGAGGGAGGAGTCGTCAGCAAATAGATTGCATGATACACTTTCATCTGATATTGAAAGTGGTAGGTCATTAATAAATAAGCAGAATAGGAGAGGTCCTAAAACAGATCCCTTAATTATCTTTTTGTCTGAAACTGCACCATTAGTTGAAACATACTGTGTTCTGTTAGTAAGATAGGATGTAAAGAAAGAGACCGTATTTTCATCCCGCAGGTATAGTGCTACTTTGTTTAATAATATTTCATGATTCACAAGATCAAATGCCTTCTTAAAGTCAAGAAATGTAGCACCTGTAATTTTGTTTCGGTTTATTGCTGAAAGCCATGTATCACAGAGACGAACTACGGCAGTTTGACGTGAATGGTGATGCCGAAAGCCAGATTGTAAGGGATGGAAAAGATTGTTGTCCTCGAAATACTGCATTAGATGTTTATGAACATGTTTTTGAAGAGGTTTAGATAGAATTGTAAGAATAGAAATGGGTCTAAAGTTGTTCAGGTCAGAGATATCTTTAGATTTAGGCACTGGTATAACTTTTGCTGCTTTTAGACCAGGTGGTACTATGTTTTGTTCCAAGCATGTGTTATATATGAAGGTAAGAGGTTCTACTACGTAGGGAAGTGCAAGTTTTAAGAGAGAGATACTGATTTTGTCTGGTCCCATAGATTTTTTATTTTTCAGTCTTGAGATAAGGGAACCAACCTCGTGAACAGCAAGTGAAGGTATTTTAAATGCATTACCAGGTTTTATGTTACTGTTACAAAAGGTTTGAAGAGAGGACGAAGGACAGTATTCGTTTTCGGGGTGTGTTGGGTCAGGTACCCCTATAGAATCTGCTATGTGTATAAAGTGATTATTGAATGAGTCTGGCGACCAATTGCAATTATTTAGTGAATTGTGGTTGGACTTATGTGTGATGTTGATGGCTCGCCATAAAGTATATGTGTCACGATTTGTTGATACCGTTTTATTGAAGTGCTGTTTTCTAGAGTCTCGAATGAGATCATGGACTTTATTTCTTAGCTTTTTATATTCTAATTCTTTGTTTTCACTTTCCAGTTGCTTTTGTGCTTTAATGTCAGTTGGTAGCGAATCGGTCTTTTCTTTCTTCAGTAGTTTATATTCATGTTTAATATGCGCCCGTTGTTTCTTCTAAGAGGTGCGAGAGACAGAAAGAGAGACAGAGAGAAAGAGAGAGACATAGACAGAGAGACACAGAGGGAGAGACAGACATAGACAGAGAGACAGAGAGAGAAACAGAGAGAGAGAGAGAGAGAGACACGACATAGACAGTGAGAGAGAGAGAGAAACAGAGAGAGAGAGAGACAGAGAGACAGAGAGAGAGAGAGAGAGAGAGAGAGACATAGACAGTGAGAGAGAGAGAGAGAAACAGAGAGAGAGAGAGACATAGACAGAGAGAGAGAGAAACAGAGAGAGAGATAGAGACAGAGAGAGAGGATGAAATGTAAAAAGTAATGTTAACAAAATGCTGAACTAAACTGGCAATGTCTTGAACAACAATTATTCATCATAGTTAATCAATTGTAAACACCTAGGACACCCCCCATTGCCTAGGACACACCCCCATTGCCTAGGACACCCCCCCATTGCCTAGGACACCCCCACCCCCCACTGCCTAGGACACCCCCCATTGCCTAGGACACCCCCCATTGCCTAGGACACCCCTCCCCACTGCCTAGGACACACACCCACTGCCTAGGACACACCCCACTGCCTAGGACACCCCCCCATTGCCTAGGACACCCCCCATTGCCTAGGACACCCCCCATTGCCTAGGACACCCCCACCCCCCACTGCCTAGGACACCCCCCATTGCCTAGGACACCCCCATTGCCTAGGACACACACCCATTGCCTAGGACACCCCTCCCCACTGCCTAGGACACACACCCACTGCCTAGGACACACCCCACTGCCTAGGACACCCCCCCATTGCCTAGGACACACACCCACTGCCTAGGACACCCCCCATTGCCTAGCACACACCCCATTGCCTAGGACACCCCCCCCCCATTGCCTAGGTCACCCCTCCCCACTGCCTAGGAAACACACCCACTGCCTAGGACACACCCCACTGCCTAGGACACCCCCCCATTGCCTAGGACACACACCCACTGCCTAGGACACCCCCCACTGCCTAGGACCCCCCCCCCACACACACACACACCCCACTGCCTAGGACACCAACCCACTGCCTAGGACACACCCCACTGCCTAGGACACACCCCACTGCCTAGGACACCCCCCCCCACTGCCTAGGACACACCCCACTGCCTAGGACACCCCCCCCCCACTGCCTAGGACACCCCCCCCCCACTGCCTAGGACACCCACCCACTGCCTAGGGCACTCCCCCACTGCCTAGGACACCCCCCCATTGCCTAGGACACCCCCCCCCCCCACTGCCTAGGACACCCCCCACACACACACACACCCCACTGCCTAGGACACCCCCCGACTGCCTAGGACACCCACCCACTGCCTAGGACACCCACCCACTGCCTAGGACACCCCCCCACACTGCCTAGGACACCCCCCCCCCATTGCCTAGGACACCCACCCCCCACTGCCTAGGACACACCCCACTGCCTAGGACACCCCCCACTGCCTAGGACACACACCCATTGCCTAGGACACCCCCCCACCCCCCACTGCCTAGGACACCAACCCACTGCCTAGGACACACCCCACTGCCTAGGACCCCCCCCCCCACCCCCCACTGCCTAGGACACCAACCCACTGCCTAGGACACCCCCCACCCCCACCCCCCACTGCCTAGGACACCAACCCACTGCCTAGGACATACCCCACTGCCTAGGACACACCCATTGCCTAGGACACCAATCCACTGCCTAGGACACACCCCCATTGCCTAGGACACCAACCCACTGCCTAGGACACCAACCCACTGCCTAGGACACACCCCATTGCCTAGGACCCCCCCCCACCCCACCCCACTGCCTAGGACACCAAACCCACTGCCTAGGACACCCCCCCCCCACTGCCTAGGACACCCCCCCCCACTGCCTAGGACACCCACCCACTGCCTAGGACACCCCCCCACTGCCAAGGACACCCCCCCCATTGCCTAGGACACACACCCACTGCCTAGGACACCCCCCCCCCCCACTGCCTAGGGACACCCCCCCCCCTGCCTAGGACACCCACCCACTGCCTAGGACACCCACCCACTGCCTAGGACACCCCCCCCCACTGCCTAGGACACCCTCCACTGCCTAGGACACACCCCCACTGCCTAGGACACCTTCCACTGCCTAGGACACCCCCCCATTGCCTAGGACGCACACCCACTGCCTAAGACACCCCCCATTGCCTAAGACACACCCCACTGCCTAGGACACCCCCCCACTGCCTAGGACACCCTCCACTGCCTAGGACACCCCCCCATTGCCTAGGACGCACACCCACTGCCTAAGACACCCCCCATTGCCTAGGACACACCCCACTGCCTAGGACACCCCACCACCCCCCATTGCCTAGGACACCCCCCACTGCCTAGGACATCCCCCCCATTGCCTAGGACACCCTCCACTGCCTAGGACACCCCCCATTGCCTAGGACGCACACCCACTGCCTAAAACACCCCCCATTGCCTAGGACACACCCCACTGCCTAGGACACCCCCCCACTGCCTAGGACACCCTCCACTGCCTAGGACACCCCCCCATTGCCTAGGACGCACACCCACTGCCTAAGACACCCCCCATTGCCTAGGACACACCCCACTGCCTAGGACACCCCACCCCCCCCATTGCCTAGGACACCCCCCACTGCCTAGGACATCCCCCCCATTGCCTAGGACACCCTCCACTGCCTAGGACACCCCCCACTGCCTAGGACACCCCCCATTGCCTAGAACACACACACTCCACTCTGTGTGTTCTATTTGTCATATCATATATAGCTGTGTTGTGTGGCCTTGCCTAGGACACATCCCCACTCTGTGTGTTCTATTTGTCATGTCATATATAGCTGTGTTGTATCTACAGTTTGTTACATTATGCTGACCGTACCTTGCCTAGGACACATCCCCACTCTGTGTTCTATTTGTCATGTCATATATAGCTGTGTTGTATCTACAGTTTGTTACATTATGCTGACCGTACCTTGCCTAGGACACATCCCCACTCTGTGTGTTCTATTTGTCATGTCATATATAGCTGTGTTGTATCTACAGTTTGTTACATTATGCTGACCGTACCTTGCCTAGGACACATCCCCACTCTGTGTGTTCTATTTGTCATGTCATATATAGCTGTGTTGTATCTACAGTTTGTTACATTATGCTGACCGTACCTTGCCTAGGACACATCCCCACTCTGTGTTCTATTTGTCATGTCATATATAGCTGTGTTGTATCTACAGTTTGTTACATTATGCTGACCGTACCTTGCCTAGGACACATCCCCACTCTGTGTTCTATTTGTCATGTCATATATAGCTGTGTTGTATCTACAGTTTGTTACATTATGCTGACCGTACCTTGCCTAGGACACATCCCCACTCTCTGTGTTCTATTTGTCATGTCATATATAGCTCTGTTGTATCTACAGTTTGTTACATTATGTTAACCGTACCTTGTCCAGGGCACATCCCCACTCTGTGTGTTCTATTTACAGGAGCAAAAGGATAAGGAGATGAAGAAGAAAAGGGAGGAACAAGAAATAAAAAAACAAATGGCTCACATCAGGAAAGAAATGGCGACCACACGACTTCAGGAAGATGAGGAGAGAATGAGGTTGGTGTTGCTGAATTGTTGTGTTTGTGACAGACACATTGATACACTCTCTGACAGACACACACACTGACACACAGACATATAAACAGACAGTCAGAAAGACAAACAATTATAGAAGTGACAGACACATTGACACATGGACAGATAAGACAGATAAAGACAGTCAGAGAGACAGACAATTGTAGAAATGACAGACACTGCATTTCTAGAAGCTGAGGACAGAATGAGGCAGGGCTAGCAGTCAACAGCGCATGTCTGTGTACAGTATAAACACACACACTCAGTCAGCAGTGCATGTCTGTGTACAGTATAAACACACACACTCAGTCAGCAGTGCATGTCTGTGTACAGTATAAACACACAGTCAACAGTGCATGTCTGTGTACAATATAAACACACAGTCAACAGTGCATGTCTGTGTACAGTATATACACACTGTCAACAGTGCATGTCTGTGTACAATATAAACACACAGTCAACAGTGCATGTCTGTGTACAGTATGCACACACAGTCAACAGTGCATGTCTGTGTACAGTATAAACACACAGTCAACAGTGCATGTCTGTGTACAATATAAACACAGTCAACAGTGCATGTCTGTGTACAGTATATACACACAGTCAACAGTGCATGTCTGCAATATAAACACACAGTCAACAGTGCATGTCTCTGTGTACAGTATGCACACACAGTCAACAGTGCATGTCTGTGTACAGTATAAACACACAATCAACAGTGCATGTCTGTGTACAGTATATACACACAGTCAACAGTGCATGTCTGTGTACAGTATAAACACACACACAGTCAACAGTACATGTCTGTGTACAGTATAAACACACACACACAGTCAACAGTGCATGTCTGTGTACAATATAAACACACAGTCAACAGTGCATGTCTGTGTACAGTATGAACACACACACTCAGTCAGCAGTGCATGTCTGTGTACAGTATAAACACACAGTCAACAGTGCATGTCTGTGTACAGTATATACACACAGTCAACAGTGCATGTCTGTGTACAGTATAAACACACAGTCAACAGTGCATGTCTGTGTACAGTATAAACACACAGTCAACAGTGCATGTCTGTGTTCAGTATAAACACACAGTCAACAGTACATGTCTGTGTACAATATAAACACACAGTCAACAGTGCATGTCTGTGTACAGTATGCACACACAGTCAACAGTGCATGTCTGTGTACAGTATAAACACACAGTCAACAGTGCATGTCTGTGTACAGTATGCACACACAGTCAACAGTGCATGTCTGTGTACAATATAAACACACAGTCAACAGTGCATGTCTGTGTACAGTATGCACACACAGTCAACAGTGCATGTCTGTGTACAGTATAAACACACAGTCAACAGTGCATGTCTGTGTACAGTATGCACACACAGTCAACAGTGCATGTCTGTGTACAGTATAAACACACAGTCAACAGTGCATGTCTGTGTACAGTATAAACACACAGTCAACAGTGCATGTCTGTGTACAGTACAGTATACACACACAGTCAACAGTGCATGTCTGTGTACAGTATATACACACAGTCAACAGTGCATGTCTGTGTACAGTATAAACACACAGTCAACAGTGCATGTCTGTGTACAGTATGAACACACACACAGTCAACAGTGCATGTCTGTGTACAGTATAAACACACACACACAGTCAACAGTGCATGTCTGTGTACAGTATAAACACACAGTCAACAGTGCATGTCTGTGTACAGTATAAACACACACACAGTCAACAGTGCATGTCTGTGTACAGTATAAACACACAGTCAACAGTGCATGTCTGTGTACAATATAAACACACAGTCAACAGTGCATGTCTGTGTACAGTATAAACACACACACAGTCAACAGTGCATGTCTGTGTACAGTATAAACACACAGTCAACAGTGCATGTCTGTGTACAGTATAAACACACAGTCAACAGTGCATGTCTGTGTACAGTATAAACACACAGTCAACAGTGCATGTCTGTGTACAATATAAACACACACACAGTCAACAGTGCATGTCTGTGTACAGTATAAACACACACACAGTCAACAGTGCATGTCTGTGTACAGTATAAACACACAGTCAACAGTGCATGTCTGTGTACAGTATAAACACACAGTCAACAGTGCATGTCTGTGTTCAGTATAAACACACAGTCAACAGTACATGTCTGTGTACAATATAAACACACAGTCAACAGTGCATGTCTGTGTTCAGTATAAACACACAGTCAACAGTACATGTCTGTGTACAATATAAACACACAGTCAACAGTGCATGTCTGTGTACAGTATGCACACACAGTCAACAGTGCATGTCTGTGTACAGTATAAACACACAGTCAACAGTGCATGTCTGTGTACAGTATGCACACACAGTCAACAGTGCATGTCTGTGTACAATATAAACACACAGTCAACAGTGCATGTCTGTGTACAGTATGCACACACAGTCAACAGTGCATGTCTGTGTACAGTATAAACACACAGTCAACAGTGCATGTCTGTGTACAGTATGCACACACAGTCAACAGTGCATGTCTGTGTACAGTATAAACACACAGTCAACAGTGCATGTCTGTGTACAGTATAAACACACAGTCAACAGTGCATGTCTGTGTACAGTATAAACACACACACAGTCAACAGTGCATGTCTGTGTACAGTATGTACACACAGTCAACAGTGCATGTCTGTGTACAGTATAAACACACAGTCAACAGTGCATGTCTGTGTACAGTATGAACACACACACAGTCAACAGTGCATGTCTGTGTACAGTATAAACACACACACACAGTCAACAGTGCATGTCTGTGTACAGTTTAAACACACAGTCAACAGTGCATGTCTGTGTACAATATAAACACACACACAGTCAACAGTGCATGTCTGTGTACAGTATAAACACACAGTCAACAGTGCATGTCTGTGTACAATATAAACACACAGTCAACAGTGCATGTCTGTGTACAATATAAACACACACACAGTCAACAGTGCATGTCTGTGTACAGTATAAACACACAGTCAACAGTGCATGTCTGTGTACAGTATAAACACACAGTCAACAGTGCATGTCTGTGTACAGTATATACACACAGTCAACAGTGCATGTCTGTGTACAGTATAAACACACACACAGTCAACAGTGCATGTCTGTGTACAGTATAAACACACAGTCAACAGTGCATGTCTGTGTACAGTATAAACACACAGTCAACAGTGCATGTCTGTGTACAGTATAAACACACAGTCAACAGTGCATGTCTGTGTACAGTATAAACACACAGTCAACAGTGCATGTCTGTGTACAGTATGCACACACAGTCAACAGTGCATGTCTGTGTACAGTATAACACACACAGTCAACAGTGCATGTCTGTGTACAGTATAAACACACAGTCAACAGTGCATGTCTGTGTACAGTATATACACACAGTCAACAGTGCATGTCTGTGTACAGTATGCACACACAGTCAACAGTGCATGTCTGTGTACAGTATATACACACACACAGTCAACAGTGCTTGTCTGTGTACAATATAAACACACACACAGTCAACAGTGCATGTCTGTGTACAGTATAAACACACAGTCAACAGTGCATGTCTGTGTACAGTATAAACACACAGTCAACAGTGCATGTCTGTGTACAGTATAAACACACAGTCAACAGTGCATGTCTGTGTACAGTATAAACACACAGTCAACAGTGCATGTCTGTGTACAGTATGCACACACAGTCAACAGTGCATGTCTGTGTACAGTATAAACACACACAGTCAACAGTGCATGTCTGTGTACAGTATAAACACACAGTCAACAGTGCATGTCTGTGTACAGTATATACACACAGTCAACAGTGCATGTCTGTGTACAGTATGCACACACAGTCAACAGTGCATGTCTGTGTACAGTATATACACACACACAGTCAACAGTGCATGTCTGTGTACAGTATGCACACACACACAGTCAACAGTGCATGTCTGTGTACAGTATAAACACACTGTCAACAGTGCATGTCTGTGTACAGTATGCACACACAGTCAACAGTGCATGTCTGTGTACAGTATAAACACACAGTCAACAGTGCATGTCTGTGTACAATATAAACACACAGTCAACAGTGCATGTCTGTGTACAGTATGCACACACAGTCAACAGTGCATGTCTGTACAGTATAAACACACACACACAGTCAACAGTGCATGTCTGTGTACAGTATGCACACACAGTCAACAGTGCATGTCTGTGTACAGTATATACACACACACAGTCAACAGTGCATGTCTGTGTACAGTATAAACACACACAGTCAACAGTGCATGTCTGTGTACAGTATAAACACACAGTCAACAGTGCATGTCTGTGTACAGTATGCACACACACACACACACAGTCAACAGTGCATGTCTGTGTACAGTATAAACACACAGTCAACAGTGCATGTCTGTGTACAGTATGTACACACAGTCAACAGTGCATGTCTGTGTACAGTATGCACACACAGTCAACAGTGCATGTCTGTGTACAGTATAAACACACACACAGTCAACAGTGCATGTCTGTGTACAGTATAAACACACACACAGTCAACAGTGCATGTCTGTGTACAGTATAAACACACAATCAACAGTGCATGTCTGTGTACAGTATAAACACACAGTCAACAGTGCATGTCTGTGTACAGTATAAACACACACACAGTCAACAGTGCATGTCTGTGTACAGTATAAACACACACACAGTCAACAGTGCATGTCTGTGTACAGTATAAACACACACACAGTCAACAGTGCATGTCTGTGTACAGTATGAACACACAGTCAACAGTGCATGTCTGTGTACAGTATATACACACAGTCAACAGTGCATGTCTGTGTACAGTATGCACACACAGTCAACAGTGCATGTCTGTGTACAGTATATACACACACACAGTCAACAGTGCATGTCTGTGTACAGTATGCACACACACACAGTCAACAGTGCATGTCTGTGTACAGTATAAACACACTGTCAACAGTGCATGTCTGTGTACAGTATGCACACACAGTCAACAGTGCATGTCTGTGTACAGTATAAACACACAGTCAACAGTGCATGTCTGTGTACAATATAAACACACAGTCAACAGTGCATGTCTGTGTACAGTATGTACACACAGTCAACAGTGCATGTCTGTGTACAGTATAAACACACACACACAGTCAACAGTGCATGTCTGTGTACAGTATATACACACAGTCAACAGTGCATGTCTGTGTACAGTATATACACACACACAGTCAACAGTGCATGTCTGTGTACAGTATAACACACACAGTCAACAGTGCATGTCTGTGTACAGTATAAACACACAGTCAACAGTGCATGTCTGTGTACAGTATGCACACACACACACACACAGTCAACAGTGCATGTCTGTGTACAGTATAAACACACAGTCAACAGTGCATGTCTGTGTACAGTATGTACACACAGTCAACAGTGCATGTCTGTGTACAGTATGCACACACAGTCAACAGTGCATGTCTGTGTACAGTATAAACACACACACAGTCAACAGTGCATGTCTGTGTACAGTATAAACACACACACAGTCAACAGTGCATGTCTGTGTACAGTATAAACACACAAGTCAACAGTGCATGTCTGTGTACAGTATAAACACACAGTCAACAGTGCATGTCTGTGTACAGTATAAACACACACACAGTCAACAGTGCATGTCTGTGTACAGTATAAACACACACACAGTCAACAGTCCATGTCTGTGTACAGTATAAACACACACACAGTCAACAGTCCATGTCTGTGTACAGTATGAACACACAGTCAACAGTGCATGTCTGTGTACAGTATAAACACACACACACAGTCAACAGTGCATGTCTGTGTACAGTATAAACACACACACAGAGTCAACAGTGCATATCTGTGTACAGTATAAACACACACACAGTCTCTTTCTCGTTTTCACTTCCTGTTATCTGTTCTACTGTCTGACTTCACACACACACACACGCATGGACTTCTGCACTCTCGGTGATGATGATAATGATGATGATAATAATGACGACAGTGATGATGACGATGATGATGCTAATAATGATGATGATGATGACGAAGCTGATGATGATTATGATAAAGATGATGACGACGATGATGATAATTGAATACAATAAAGCGAGGCTTACCTTGTAAGGTGATGCTGTTTGTAGATTCTTGCGAAGCAGTAATAACTGGAACGAGTGTACAGGAGATATTGCAGCCAGGCCAACCAGTATTGAAAGCTGCTGCGAAGGAACACTGCATCCCATAGTCCATCATGTTTTGGTTTGTCATTACCATATTCCTGGTAAGGGGCACAACAGATGTCAAGCATTTGACGACTTCCCCCGCATTGTGTAATGAAGGCCCCTGTTTTGGGGTCTACCTGATGGACTATGTCAAGTAACACACAAATAATCCACCATTATGGTTGTCCCTTCGCCTGATGTGCTTTATTTGCTGTGTTCTGTGTTTTGCACGTTGTGCACTGTGTCTTGGGTGGGTGACAGTTATTGTTCTTGGCAGGTAGTGCCTTCTTTCTATTAACATTCGAAAAAGGGTTGGGCCTGTACACTCGTTCCAGTTATTACTGCTTCACAAGAATCTACAAACAGCATCACCTTACGAGGTAAGCCTCGCTTTATTGTATTCAATTCTTGCTCAGCAGCATAACCTGGAACTAACTGTACAGGAGATTTGAGAGCCAGTGTTCTCGAAGCAGCATAAAGCTACAACGGTCATAGCATGCATAGGCGCATGTTCCTGTGTTTCCGAGAACAGAGTGTTCGGTTCAAATATTCGTGTGAAATTCGCATCTCACGTCAAGCATCAGAGCTGTGCAATGAAGCTGGGCTATTTCTAGTGTGAATTATTGTGATAGGAAACGCCCCATGCTTCACAGCATGTAACACTGTTACAGTTGCGTTATATTTGCACACAGAGAGTGTCTGGTACTGACCATTATCTGCTAGCAATCAGTTCCAATTTCATCACTTCCAAACGTCGCCCTATGGTGGGCAGTGGAACAGCTGCTACGATTTATTGTTAATTCACAACTGAATGCGCCCCACGCATTAGGGAAATGCTATTCACCATATGTGTATTGAAATTGTAGCCAAGGCCAGAGAGGTCAAGCCGGTTGGAAACCGATACCCCGCCTGTCAGACGGCAGCGTGAGAAAGAAAGGGAGAGAGAGCATGGATGAGAGAGAGAGACACAGAGGGAGAGAGGGAGAGAGGGAGAGAGGGGGCTATGCTTGGTGCAGCAGCTCCGTTCCTCTTCAAATTCCTCAGTTGCCATAAATATCCCTCATGCAACAGCATTCCAGAGGTTACAATAACAGAGCTTCTCTCTTCTTCACCGTTTTCCGTTAGCTTGTACATATCTAAACGAATATGTTTTCTTTTCTTGTCTCTCTCTTTTGTCTTTCATTCCCCCTTTTTTAATTTTAATTTTACAACCATACAGGTCCAGTAACTGATTGGCATGATTAGGTCCTTACCATAATGCTTGGCCTTATATGGCTTAAGTCTTTCATAATTGTTTGTAATGACCTCTTCGCCTTTAGTTACTCAACAGTTGTGTTGAAGTGGCGAAGATAACATTGACATTAAAGTCAGGATACGACCCCAGTGTGTAAGAATCATGTTAGTTGTTTCTAAATCAAAAGTATAGACAGGTTGTCATACATGATGGGTTCTTGGGGCAACCCTTTTAATAATAGTGGACTGTGATAGCCCTAGCTTAAATGACACAGTCAAGGTTTTACTCTGTATTGATGCATCATGCACAGGTCAATTTCCGCATTGTTGTCTTCAGGAATGCGAGTTGTATTCAATCATAGTTTTGCAGAAAAAGATTCCCCCAAAACAAATTATGTGTAGCTGTGGTGCTGTACCATAACTAACCTGGACACAATCACGCATGTGATCCATCATTTTTCTCTCTTGTGCAGCAATCATTCAATGGGGAGTGCTTTAAACGAGAAACAGCCAATAGTTGGGTTTACCCACTTGGGTTATATGTGCTCTCTCTAACATGCTGCTGTTTTAATTAACATTCTAATATCATAGATTAGCCATACAGAGAGTTATATATTCCCATATTGACCATGTATTGGTGTTTTGCTGTGTAAATGAAGGACTTACGACTGATTCACTGTCTTATTATCCAGCAGAGAAGGACATAGTTTTGTTCTGCTCACATCTAGGGGAAATATATACAGATAATAGGTCTAGCTGTTGAGTAAGTGTAAGCAGAGCATATGTCGTGACAAGGTCCAAATTAGTGACCACGTCCACAATGATATTAAATAATATTTATCTTTAGGTTATCCAGTCAGTAGGGTTAATGAAGGTGATGATTCCAATCACTAGACTGTAATTATTGCCAAGGCTATTAAGCTTTTTAGCACAGTTGGTGTTACTAACTTTCTCAGTGTTTCTGACTTTGTTTGGTGTATCTTAGAGGAAAGGCTCGTTTATTACACCAGGAGACGAAAACCCAACAGTTTTCCATACGAAATTCTGATTTCCATTAGGAATGCTGATGAACACTGTTTTATATGTGATTAGTAAGATTGTGAACGCTGTTATTGTCATCTCCGATTTTTAAGCTTTGATTAATCTACTATGTCAGTATGTGTCATTTTGTCTGTCTTGTTTGCCATGCTGCGAGAAGAAACTATGCTATGTTGCAAACTCAATCGATCTTAATTTTAATTTATGTACTTAATCAACAATCATTTTCCAGTCTTAACGTTGTGCTTACACACACACCAGTCACAAACACACACGCCTACACCCCCCCCCACAACCCTTCTTGAAAAGGGTATTTCAATGAAAGGACTAATGTGTCTTTTCCCTTCTGCATCATGACCTGGCGTGAAGAAGCGCCATTTGTATGATGGGATGAGGATAGGGGTGAATGGGGTGGGGAGGGGTGGACGCGGGGAAATTCCTTTTCCACTTTATGCTCGGTGTCCATCTGTGTTCTACCGAGGACCCAGCATGTTTGACAGTCGTGTGAAAGGTAGCACACACCTGGTTGCTTTTGACTTGCTGACAGGTTATGACAGAAGCAGGCCTGCTTCTTTTGGTCTTCCTTTCCCAAGACCCAAACAACATGGGCAACAGCGGACCAAACGCGTACACAACCCACGCCAGTCAGTGTGAATGACATGGTAGCAGGTGTGAGAAAAACACAGACTGAAACAAAAAGGTTGCTTTGTATAAGCCAAGACACGAGATGTACACCGAGCCTTACTCCGTTTCTCCGTTATAGGGCCTACTCTGTTATGTTAGCTACATGTCAGTCTGTACAAAAAATCTCACCAAGGCCCTTGTAGCCTCTATCAACTTACTGCTTTTTCACTTTCTTGTTAGACCTATGCACTTTTGTTTATATCTTCACTAGGTGCCATGCAAAGTTCATGAGAATTGGCAGGTCTACGAAGTAAGCTGTTTAGGTAGAGTTACTGTTTTAGCTCTTGACACCATGTCAAATGTCATTTGAAATCAGGGTCCTGTATCTGCAAATTTACTCTTTTCTCCTGTGTGTCTGTCACCATGTGTGAGTGGCAAATTGAAGTGTACCTTCTACATGTATTTATAAAGGAAATTAAGGTACGCCAGTATTGAGTAGTAATTGGAGTTATCTCCGATCAGTCTACCAGAAGCGCATTGCTTTTGGTTCATAGTGTTCAAGGCCACAAAAACCTGCATGGTACCCCTTTACACACTCTCTGATGGTACACATGGTGCGGTTATTGTCTGTATTCTTGGTATCTGAAGCTCGCAGAGGAAAGAATGTGTGGGCCTGAAAATTTATGTCAGCCTAGAAATGAAATGTTCTGTAGCAAACGTTCTCCTTGCTCATGTTATTTGTCTTATAGCCAGAGACTGTTCAAATGGAGAGTCTACCTCCGTCACCACTGGTTCAGTATCGCCTTGAGCCTGTCATACCATTGCGATGTGATTTCCCCTTTGTTTCCTTATCCCCTGTATTTTCCCCCACCGTATTAACGATGTAATTAGGGCGGGGTTCCAATACTTCACGACAAGGTTTGGGGTAATAGTCTTTTTCCAAGAGCATAAGAGTTTGACAGATTTGTTATGAACCAGTAACACAGTGTTTGTTTGGTAGGCGTTTCGCATTACAGATGCAGATTTAATTGCTACCAGCAGCGGAAAGAATGTGACCCTGATAGGGCAATTTCCTGAAATAATATTAATATTTCGGCTTCTTCCCTGACACCTTATAGTGTGTTTCTGTATATGTGTCCCTGATAGGGCAATTTCCTGAAACAATATTAATATTTTGGCTTCTTCCCTGACACCACCGGTGCCTTAAAGTGTGTTCCTGATAATATATGTGTCCCTGATAGGGCAATTTCCTGAAATAATATCAATATTTTGGTTCTTACTTGACACCGCTGGTGCCTTATAACTGTTTTTCAGTAACGATAGGAAATTCTATCTGTTTCTTACCTCTCTTGCCGTCAGTTCACATTTCCTCTTGGTCAATGCCTGTTTATACATGTGAGTGACCTCACCCTTTTCTTCTTTTGTTATTGTTTTCCTCGTTCTTATGTCAGTGACAATAGTTTTTCTAATCTTAATGAAGTGATGTCACTTACTCGTGTCTGGTTGAGACAGGTCTTCATGTCGATGGCTCAATATATATTTATCATTGTCGTTGTCACATTTGTAGCACAACTGGTCCCACAACCGATGGTTGATTGTTTGGTTTCGTTATGAGATTGATAGGCCTGTCATAGGCAATAACAGAAACCACCAGTGTGCAAATGACTGCGACAAAGTCACCTAGTAAAGAGAACACAGAATAGGAGAGTGGAAAATTCCATTCTCTCCGCACTACACAGAACACCAGTCAGTAAACCAGGCCCTCGGCCTAGCCCGCACAGAGGGTGGCGATGCCACAGCAGCTATGAATCACACGTCTTATCTGGTCGGTTGTCCGGCGCAAAACTGGTTGGCCTGGCTGCAATATCTCCTGTACAGTATAGTTCCAGTTATGCTGCTGAGTAAGAATAATGATGATGATGATGATGACAAAGCTGATGATAATAATGATGATGATGACGAAGCTGATGATGATTATGATAAAGATGATGACAGTGATGATGACGGTGATGATGATAATAATGATGATGATGATGACGAAGCTGATGATGACTATGATAAAGATGACGACAGTGATGGTGACGATGATGATGATAATGAGAGAGAGAGAGAGAGAGAGAAAGAGAGAGTGAGAGAGAAAGAAAGAACAAGAGAGAGAGAGAGAGAACACAAACACACATAATCATAATAATCATTATATTAAAAGACAACTGTCCATCCATCCATCCGTCCGTCTGTCCGTGTGAAACACAGAACAGGCCTTATAACTCCTCCGTTTTTCAACCGAATCGCTTCAAATTTGCTATCAGCCCTAACGTGGCGATGGCAACGGCAACCAAGGCAGCCATGTCATTTGCGCGGTTTGGCAAATGCGCGAAATGCATATCCACCGGCCTCTCGGCGCCCGTATCTCCGGGGTTTCTGGACGGATTGCCTTCAAATTTGGAAGGTAGATGACCAGGGACAGTGACTATCTGTGTGCCAAACTGGAAGTGAATCGATGTATAAACGCACGCGATATGCGTCGCTTGACCTTTTCACAAACAGCGGCGAAACGAGACCCGACATTGACTCGAAATTTGGAACGCGCATGACCAGTGATAGTGACTATCTTGGTGCAAAATTTCAACAGCATCCATTCATTCAATGCGTGCGATATGAGCCAATTTACATTTGCGTGGACCCGGCTTCTCAAGCCGTCCACAACAAACAGTTTACACAGAAAGAACTCAGTACTGCACGCGCGGGGGCAAGAAAAGGGTTGGAGAGCGAAGATTACTTTAGCGAGGTACAATATCCCGCTATTCACCGAGTGAGAGCGGAGATTACTTTAGCGAGGAACAATATCCCGCTATTCAAGGGTTGGAGAGCGAAGATTACTTTAGCGAGGTACAATATCCCGCTATTCACCGAGTGAGAGCGGAGATTACTTTAGCGAGGAACAATATCCCGCTATTCACCGAGTGAGAGCGGAGATTACTTTAGCGAGGAACAATATCCTGCTATTCACCGAGTGAGAGCGGAGATTACTTTAGTGAGGAACAATATCCCGCTATTCACCGAGTGAGAGCGGAGATTACTTTAGCGAGGTACAATATCCCGCTATTCACCGAGTGAGAGCGGAGATTACTTTAGCGAGGTACAATATCCCGCTATTCACCGAGTGAGAGCGGAGATTACTTTAGCGAGGAACAATATCCCGCTATTCACCGAGTGAGAGCGGAGATTACTTTAGCGAGGAACAATATCCCGCTATTCACCGAGTGAGAGCGGAGATTACTTTAGCGAGGAACAATATCCCGCTATTCACCGAGTGAGAGCGGAGATTACTTTAGCGAGGTACAATATCCCGCTATTCACCGAGTGAGAGCGGAGATTACTTTAGCGAGGAACAATATCCCGCTATTCACCGAGTGAGAGCGGAGATTACTTTAGCGAGGGACGGGGTGGAACGGGATGAGAGAAGAAGATTGAAGGAGGGAGAGAGACAAAAGTAATGATATATTTCGCGGACCCGGTGAAACCGGTGCTCAGCGTTACCGGTACTTGGCGTTAACGGTACTAGGCGTTGCGCTAGTCATTAAGTAAAGATGTAAGCATGCACACAAGACACGCAGATGCACCTAACTCACACACGTATACACGCACTTAATACTCAATTAGCACATTTCTTAAATAACGTTTCTACGCTAATGCTTAGACAATAATTTAGGACATTAAAATGATGCGTCAATAACTTTTAAAACAGTAAAGCTTCATAAATAAATATTCCCTTAAAAAAGAATCACCAACATAAAAATTCAAAAGAAACTAGGTCAAAAGTGATAAAACATGAAATAAATTCCTCAACACCTTCTCCACACACACACACACACACACACACACACATGATGATGATGATGATGACAAAGCTGATGATGATGACTACAGGGATAAAGATGACGACAGTGATGATGAGGGTGATGATGATGGTGACGATGATGGTGATGAGGATGATGGTGATGATGATGAAGAGGATGGTGATGAGGATGATGGTGAGGATGAGGATGGTGATGAGGATGGTGACGATGGTGATGATGATGGTGACGACGATGGTGATGAGGATGGTGATGATGATTATGAGGAGGAGGATGGTGATGATGATGGTGGTGACGATGATGAGGATAGTGACGATGATGGTGATTATGAGGAGGAGGAGGATGGTGATGATGGTGGTGATGATTAAAGGTGGGGGAAAAACTGGTTTGAACTGAAAAACCGGTGCTAATCTTTCGCGGTTCGAAAAACCTGTTCGAGTTGCTGTGAACCGTTTTTTTAACTGCAAACTGAAAGTAAGTTTTTCTTAGACTAACATATTCTGTTCGAAAAACAACACTGATTCTCAGCGCAGATTGGGTGTTTGTAAACCAAGAGTACCTGTTTCTAGTTTGTGGTGATGTATGGCTTTGACTTCGACTGAGTGTTGAGTTTGAGTGTGTGTGTGTGTCATAAGTCATGTTTCTTTATTGTGTGTGTGTGTGCGCGTGCGTGCGTGTGTGTGAATATTCTGACAAATAAATATGTGCTTGCATAGGTGAAACTGGTGATTCGAGTACTGGTTAAAAAAACCGGTTCATTAAAACCGGTTCGAATAGGGAAAACCGGTTCAGATTTTTTAACCGGTTCTCAACTCTAGTGATGGTGATGATGAGGATGGTGCTGAGGATGGTGGTGACGATGAGGATGGTGGTGATGAGGATCATGATGATGATGAGGGTGATGAGGATGGTAGTGGTGACGATGATGAGGATGGTGATGATGATGGTGATTATGAGGAGGATGAGGATGGGATGATGATGATGGTGCGCAGATGATGATGAGGAGGATGGTGATGATGAGGGTGATGAGGAGGATGGTGATGATGATGGTGATTATGAGGAGGATGGTGATGATGATGGTGATTATGAGGAGGATGAGGATGGTGATGATGGTGCGCAGATGATGAGGAGGAGGATGGTGATGATGAGGGTGATGAGGAGGATGGTGATGATGAGGGTGATTATGATGAGGATGGTGATGATGGTGCGCAGATGATGATGAGGAGGATGGTGATGATGAGGAGGATGGTGATGATGAGGGTGATTATGAGGAGGATGAGGATGGTGATGATGGTGCGCAGATGATGATGAGGAGGATGGTGATGATGAGGGTGATGAGGAGGATGGTGATGATGAGGGTGATTATGATGAGGATGGTGATGATGGTGTGCAGATGATGATGAGGAGGATGGTGATGATGAGGGTGATGAGGAGGATGGTGATGATGAGGGTGATGAGGAGGATGGTGATGATGAGGGTGATGAGGAGGATGGTGATGATGAGGGTGATGAGGAGGATGGTGATGATGATGGTGATTATGAGGAGGATGGTGATGGTGAGGGTGATGAGGAGGATGGTGATGATGAGGGTGATGAGGAGGATGGTGATGATGAGGGTGATTATGAGGAGGATGGTGATGGTGAGGGTGATGATGAGGGTGATGAGGAGGATGGTGATGATGAGGAGGATGGTGATGATGAGGGTGATGAGGAGGATGGTGATGATGATGGTGATTATGAGGAGGATGAGGATGGTGATGATGGTGCGCAGATGATGATGAGGAGGATGGTGATGATGATGGTGGTGATGAGGAGGATGGTGATGATGAGGGTGATGAGGGTGATGATGACTGATGTTTAGGATGGTGATGAGGATGCTGGTGATGATGATGAGGGTGACGTTGATGAGGGTGATGATGGTGATGATGATGAGGGTGATGATGGAGACGATGAGGATGATGGTGACAATGATGGTGAATAGGATGATGGTAGCAAGGATGAGGGTGATGATGGTGATGATGATGAGGGTGATGAGGAGGGTGATGAGGGTGATGATTGTGACGATGATGATGCAGATGGTGATGAGGATGATGGTGGTGATGATGATGATGATGGTGGTGATGATGATGTTGGTGGTGATGCTGGTGAGGTTGATGATTGTGACGATGATGATGCAGATGGTGATGAGGATGATGGTGGTGATGTTGACGATGTGATGAGGGTGGTGAGGATGGTGATGATGGTGATGATGAGTGATGGTGATGGTGATGATGACAATGATGTTTAGGATGGTGATGAGGGTGATGAAGGTGATGATGAGGGTGGTGATGATGGTGACAATGATTATGATGATGGTGACAATGATTATGAGGATGATGACAATGAAGGTGATGATGATAATGGTGACGATGAGGATGGTGATGGTGACGATGATGATGATGATGTTTAGGATGATGATGATGGTGGTGATGATGATGATGGTGACGATGATGATGAGGGTGATGACGATGAGGGTGATGATGATGAGGGTAATGATGATGGTGACGATGATTATGAGGATGTGACTATGAGGATGATGGTGATGAGGATGGTGGTGATGATGATTATGATGGTGGTGATAAGGATGATGGTGAGAGGATGGTGATGATTATGATGAATACTGATGATGATGATGATGGAAATGGTGATGATGATGGCAATGATGGTGATGATGATGATGAATACTGATGATGATGGAAATGATGATGGTGATGATGATGATGATCATGGTGATGATGGCAATGATGATGTTGTTGATGATGAGGGTGATGATGATAGTGATGATGATGATGGTGACAATGAGGATGGTGATTTGGATATTGAGGATGAGGATGGTGATGATGAGGATGATGGTGAGGATGTTGATGAGGATGGTGATGATGATGATGGTGGTGATGATGATGATGATGTGGTGATGATGATGATGATGATGATGATGGCAATGATGATGATGATATGATGGTGGTGATGATGATGGCAATGAGGATGAGGATGGTGATGATGATAGAAATGATGATGATGGCGATAATATTGATGAAGATGATGATGATGATGGTGATGATGATGATGATGAAATTATGATGATGATGATGATGATGATGAGGGTGATGATGATGATGGTGGTGTTGATGATGATAGTGATGGTGATGATGATGGTGATGATGATCGCAATGATGACGATCGCAATGATGATGATGATGGTGGTGATGATGATAGTGATGATTATGATGATGTTGTTGATGATGATGGTGATGATGATGATGATGAGTGCTGATGATGGTAGTGATGATGATGATGATGATGATGATGATGATGATGATGATGATGATGGTGGTGATGACGATGATGATGATGATGGTGATAGTGATGATAGTGATGATGATAGTGATGATGATGATATTGATAATGATGATGATGGTGATGATGATAGTGATGGTTATGATGATGACGATGATGGTGATGATGATAGTGATGGTGGTGATGATGATAGTGATGATGATGATATGATGATGGTGGTGATGATGATGGTGATGATGATGATAGTGATGATGATGGTGTTGTTGATGATGATGATGATGGTGATCATGATGATGAGGATAGTGATGGTGATGATGATGATGGTGGTGATGATGATGATGGTTTAAACAAATCTTTATTAATTTAGAAACGATGATGATAGTGATGATGATAGTGATGATGATGATAATGATGATGATGGTGATGATGATAGTGATGATGATGATGATGATGATGACGATGATGGTGATGATGATAGTGATGGTGATGATGATGATAGTGATGATGATGATGATGATGATGATAGTGATGATGATGATGTTGTTGATGATGATGATGGTGATGATGATGATGAGGATAGTGATGGTGATGATGATGATGGTGGTGATGATGATGATGGTTTAAACAAATCTTTATTAATTCAGAAACGATGATGATAGTGATGATGATGATTATGGTGATGATGATGGTGATGATGATGGTGTTGATGATGATGATGATGATAATGATGGTGATGATGATGATGATGCTGGTGGTGATGATGATGGTGATGATGATGATGATGGTGATGATGATGATGATGGTGATGATGGTGTTGACAGGAAGAATCATGAGGCAGAGGAGCAAAGCCGATTGGCCAGAGAGGAGTTACAGCGACAGTTAGCGAAGGAGAGGGAGGATGTTCTGAAGAAAGAACAGCAGAACAGCGAGAGAAAGAAAGCAAAGATGGCGCAGAGAGAACTGGAGATGGCAAGACAGCAAGCTGAACACTTACGGGTGAGTAGAGGGAGGATGTTCTGAAGAAAGAACAGCAGGGCATCGACAGAAAGAAAGCAAAGATGGCACAGAGAGAACTGGAGATGGCAAGACAGCAAGCTGAACACTTACGGGTGAGTAGAGGGAGGATGTTCTGAAGAAAGAACAGCAGGGCATCGGCAGAAAGAAAGCAAAGATGGCGCAGAGAGAACTGGAGATGGCAAGACAGCAAGCTGAACACTTACGGGTGAGTAGAGGGAGGATGTTCTGAAGAAAGAACAGCAGGGCATCGGCAGAAAGAAAGCAAAGATGGCGCAGAGAGAACTGGAGATGGCAAGACAGCAAGCTGAACACTTACGGGTGAGTAGAGGGAGGATGTTCTGAAGAAAGAACAGCAGGGCATCGACAGAAAGAAAGCAAAGATGGCGCAGAGAGAACTGGAGATGGCAAGACAGCAAGCTGAACACTTACGGGTGAGTAGAGGGAGGATGTTCTGAAGAAAGAACAGCAGGGCATCGACAGAAAGAAAGCAAAGATGGCGCAGAGAGAACTGGAGATGGCAAGACAGCAAGCTGAACACTTACGGGTGAGTAGAGGGAGGATGTTCTGAAGAAAGAACAGCAGGGCATCGACAGAAAGAAAGCAAGGATGGCGCAGAGAGAACTGGAGATAGCAAGCAAAAAGATTAGAGGTGTGTATGGGGGGGGGGGGGGATGATAAGGAAGGGGGGAAAGAATGAGAAGGAGGATGTTTTAAAGAAAGAACAGCAGTACATCGACGGAAAGGAGGAAAGGAAGGGGAGATGACAGAGAGGGAGAATGAGACAGCGAGAGAAAGAGAGGGAGTGAGAGAGAGAGTGAATGAGACACACAGAGAGACAGAGATAGAATCAGACAGCGAGAGAATGAGACAGCGAGAGAAAGAGAGAGAGAGAGTGAATGAGACACACAGAGAGACAGAGATAGAATGAGACAGCGAGAGAAAGAGAGAGAGTGAGAGAGAGAGTGAATGAGACACACAGAGAGACAGAGATAGAATGAGACAGCGAGAGAATGAGACAGCGAGAGAAAGAGAGAGAGTGAGAGAGAGAGTGAATGAGACACACAGAGAGACAGAGATAGAATGAGACAGCGAGAGAATGAGACAGCGAGAGAAAGAGAGAGAGAGAGTGAATGAGACACACAGAGAGACAGAGATAGAATGAGACAGCGAGAGAAAGAGAGAGAGAGTGAATGAGACACACAGAGAGACAGAGATAGAATGAGACAGCGAGAGAAAGAGAGAGAGAGAGTGAATGAGACACACAGAGAGACAGAGATAGAATGAGACAGCGAGAGAATGAGACAGCGAGAGAAAGAGAGAGAGAGAGTGAATGAGACACACAGAGAGACAGAGATAGAATGAGACAGCGATAGAAAGAGAGAGAGTGAGAGAGAGAGAGTGAATGAGACACACAGAGAGACAGAGATAGAATGAGACAGCGAGAGAATGAGACAGCGAGAGAAAGAGAGAGAGAGAGTGAATGAGACACACAGAGAGACAGAGATAGAATGAGACAGCGAGAGAAAGAGAGAGAGTGAGAAAGAGAGAGAGTGAGAGAGAGAGAGTGAATGAGACACACAGAGAGACAGAGATAGAATGAGACAGCGAGAGAAAGAGAGAGAGAGAGTGAATGAGACACACAGAGAGACAGAGATAGAATGAGACAGCGAGAGAAAGAGAGAGAGTGAGAAAGAGAGAGAGTGAGAGAGAGAGAGAGTGAATGAGACACACAGAGAGACAGAGATAGAATGAGACAGCGAGAGAAAGAGAGAGAGAGAGTGAATGAGACACACAGAGAGACAGAGATAGAATGAGACAGCGAGAGAAAGAGAGAGAGGGAGAGAGAGGGTTTACTTCTTTGAGTTTTATTAAACAAGTCCTAGGCTGATCCTATCCCTATCCCTTTCCAGAGAATGGCAGAATGCTGTTTCTTCATGGCATGGTGTGACATCATTCTCTGTGTTCTATTTATAGATCCTACATCGTCATTTCACAGCATGGTATGATGTCATTCTCTGTGTTCTATTTATAGATCCTACATCTCATTTCACAGCATGGTGTGACATCATTCTCTGTGTTCTATTTATAGATCCTACATCGTCATTTCACAGCATGGTATGATGTCATTCTCTGTGTTCTATTTATAGATCCTACATCATCATTTCTCGGCGTGGTATGATATTCTCTGTGTTCTATTTATAGATCATACATCGTCATTTCTCAGCATGGTATGATGTCATTCTCTGTGTTCTATTTATAGATCATACATCGTCATTTCACAGCATGGTATGACGTCATTCTCTGTGTTCTATTTATAGATCCTACATAATCATTTCTCGGCATGGTATTAAAAACTGACTGACAAACTGAAGATGATAATGACTGATGAGACACATCCTTTACATGACGACATTGACAGCAGACGATCGGACAGAAGTGACAGACTGCGAGCCCCACATGCAAGAACATCAAGGCACCTTAATTCATTCATTCCCTCTGCCATTCGTCTGTACAATCAGAATGCAGACTGACTAGATTGACCGGTACATGTGCACGGGGTGGTGTGTGAGTGAGTGCGTGCAATCAGAATGCAGACTGACTAGATTGACCGGTACATGTGCACGGGGTGGTGTGTGAGTGAGTGCATGCAATCAGAATGCAGACTGACTAGATTGACCGGTACATGTGCACGGGGTGGTGTGTGAGAGAGTGTGAGAGAGTGCGTGCAATCAGAATGCAGACTGACTAGATTGACCGGTACATGTGCACGGGGTGGTGTGTGAGAGAGTGTGAGAGAGTGCGTGCAATCAGAATGCAGACTGACTAGATTGACCGGTACATGTGCACGGGGTGGTGTGTGAGAGAGTGTGAGAGAGTGCGTGCGGGTGGGAGGGGGAAGTGGGGGAGGGGAACGGGATAATGTTTTAATCATAAATTAAGTTTTTCCTTTTAATTATCTGACACTGGTGTATGCTTTTGCTTTATACAATCCTTTGTGATGTTCGATTTATGTATACTGCTTCTTAATATCTTATCTTTTGTATGTGTGATCTTAATATCTTATACGTAAATTTAATATTTACATTTTATTCATTGGACGATGTTAATGTATTTACTGTTTTCCTCTGTCCTAATATCTTATATGTAAATGTAATCAATGTCTACATTTTATTCATTGGACGATGTCAATGTATTTACTGTTTTCCTCTGTCCTAATATCTTATATGTAAATGTAATCAATGTCTACATTTTATTCATTGGACGATGTCAATGTATTTACTGTTTTCCTCTGTCCTAATATCTTATATGTAAATGTAATCAATGTCTACATTTTATTCATTGGACGATGTTAAATGCTTTTGCTGTTTCCCTCTGTGATGTTTGAGTTATATATAATGTATGTTTTAGTATTGTTTGTTTATCGAGCCTGTGAATGTGCTTTGTCATTTCCTCAGGGATCATTAAAGTTATTGATTGATTGATTGATTGGTATGATGTCATTCTCTGTGTTCTATTTATAGATCCTACATTGTAATTTCTCGGCATGGTATGATGTCATTCTCTGTTCTATTTATAGATCATACATCGTCATTTCACTGGGTGGTATGACGTCATTCTCTGTGTTCTATTTATAGATCCTACATTGTAATTTCTCGGCATGGTATGACGTCATTCTCTGTTCTATTTATAGATCATACATCGTCATTTCACTGGGTGGTATGACGTCATTCTCTGTGTTCTATTTATAGATCCTACATTGTCATTTCACTGGGTGGTATGACGTCATTCTCTGTGTTCTATTTATAGATCCTACATTGTCATTTCACTGGGTGGTATGACGTCATTCTCTGTGTTCTATTTATAGATCCTACATTGTCATTTCACTGGGTGGTATGACGTCATTCTCTGTGTTCTATTTATAGATCCTACATTGTCATTTCACTGGGTGGTATGACGTCATTCTCTGTGTTCTATTTATAGATCATACATCGTCATTTCACTGGGTGGTATGACGTCATTCTCTGTGTTCTATTTATAGATCATACATCGTCATTTCACTGGGTGGTATGACGTCATTCTCTGTGTTCTATTTATAGATCATACATCGTCATTTCACTGGGTGGTATGACGTCATTCTCTGTGTTCTATTTATAGATCATACATCGTCATTTCACTGGGTGGTATGACGTCATTCTCTGTGTTCTATTTATAGATCCTACATCGTCATTTCACTGGGTGGTATGACGTCATTCTCTGTGTTCTATTTATAGATCATACATCGTCATTTCACTGGGTGGTATGACGTCATTCTCTGTGTTCTATTTATAGATCATACATCGTCATTTCACTGGGTGGTATGACGTCATTCTCTGTGTTCTATTTATAGATCATACATCGTCATTTCACTGGGTGGTATGACGTCATTCTCTGTGTTCTATTTATAGATCCTACATCGTCATTTCACTGGGTGGTATGACGTCATTCTCTGTGTTCTATTTATGGATCATACATCGTCATTTGACTGGGTGGTATGACGTCATTCTCTGTGTTCTATTTATAGATCCTGCATTGTCATTTCTCGGTGTGGTATGACATCATTCTCTGTGTTCTATTTATAGATCCTGCATCGTCATTTCTCGGCGTGGTATGACATAATTCTTCTGTGTTCTATTTATAGATCCTGCATTGTCATTTCTCGGCGTGGTATGACGTCATTCTTTGTGTTCTATTTATAGATCCTACATCGTCATTTCTCGGCATGGTATGACGTCATTCTTTGTGTTCTATTTATAGATCCTGCATTTTCATTTCTCGGCGTGGTATGACATCATTCTTTGTGTTCTATTTATAGATCCTGCATTTTCATTTCTCGGCGTGGTATGACATCATTCTCTGTGTTCTATTTATAGATCCTGCATCGTCATTTCTCGGTGTGTTATGACGTCATTCTCTGTGTTCTACTTATAGATCCTGCATCGTCATTTCTCGGTGTGGTATGATATAATTCTCTGTGTTCTATTTATAGATCCTACATCGTCATTTCTCGGCATGGTATGACGTCATTCTTTGTGTTCTATTTATAGATCCTGCATTTTCATTTCTCGGCGTGGTATGACATCATTCTCTGTGTTCTATTTATAGATCCTGCATCGTCATTTCTCGGTGTGGTATGACATCATTCTCTGTGTTCTATTTATAGATCCTGCATCGTCATTTCTCGGTGTGGTATGACGTCATTCTCTGTGTTCTACTTATAGATCCTGCATCGTCATTTCTCGGCGTGGTATGACGTCGTACTGTATCGTCGGCTGTGCTTTGGCAAGGCGCGGGCGTTGGCTGACTGGAGACTGACGCTATGTGTTCTATTTATAGAAACATGATGTCATTCTTTGTGTTCTATTTATAGATCCTGCATCGTCATTTCTCGGTGTGGTATGACGTCATTCTCTGTGTTCTACTTATAGATCCTGCATCGTCATTTCTCGGCGTGGTATGACGTCGTACTGTATCGTCGGCTGTGCTTTGGCAAGGCGCGGGCGTTGGCTGACTGGAGACTGACGCTATGTGTTCTATTTATAGAAACATGATGTCATTCTTTGTGTTCTATTTATAGATCCTGCATCGTCATTTCTCGGCGTGGTATGACGTCATACTGTATCGTCGGCTGTGCTTTGGCAAGGCGCGGGCGATGGCTGACTGGAGACTGATGCTATGTGTTCTATTTATAGAAACATGACGTCATTCTTTGTGTTCTATTTATAGATCCTGCATCGTCATTTCTCGGCGTGGTATGACGTCATACTGTATCGTCGGCTGTGCTTTGGCAAGGCGCGGGCGATGGCTGACTGGAGACTGACGCTTCGTGTGTGGAACGCATGGAGGTCCAATGTGCGCACACAACGCATCACCATGGAAACCAGGCAGCATGAGGTTAACATGCTGGATGAGAACAGGTGAGAAAAACTTTAGCGCTGATGGGCTGTAAAGTCTAAATGTTGGTCAATCTTTAACGCTGATGGGCTGTGAAGTCTAAATGTTGGTCAATCTTTAACGCTGATGGGCTGTGAAGTCTAAATGTTGGTCAATCTTTAACGCTGATGGGCTGTGAAGTCTAAATGTTGGTCAATCTTTAACGCTGATGGGCTGTGAAGTCTAAATGTTGGTCAATCTTTAACGCTGATGGGCTGTGAAGTCTAAATGTTGGTCAATCTTTAACGCTGATGGGCTGTGAAGTCTAAATGTTGGTCAATCTTTAACGCTGATGGGCTGTGAAGTCTAAATGTTGGTCAATCTTTAACGCTGATGGGCTGTGAAGTCTAAATGTTGGTCAATCTTTAACGCTGATGGGCTGTGAAGTCTAAATGTTGGTCAATCTTTAACGCTGATGGGCTGTGAAGTCTAAATGTTGGTCAATCTTTAACCCTGATGGGCTGTGAAGTCTAAATGTTGGTCAATCTTTAACGCTGATGGGCTGTGAAGTCTAAATGTTGGTCAATCTTTAACGCTGATGGGCTGTGAAGTCTAAATGTTGGTCAATCTTTAACGCTGATGGGCTGTGAAGTCTAAATGTTGGTCAATCTTTAACCCTGATGGGCTGTGAAGTCTAAATGTTGGTCAATCTTTAACGCTGATGGGCTGTGAAGTCTAAATGTTGGTCAATCTTTAACCCTGATGGGCTGTGAAGTCTAAATGTTGGTCAATCTTTAACGCTGATGGGCTGTGAAGTCTAAATGTTGGTCAATCTTTAGCGCTGATGGGCTGTTCAAGTCTAAATGTTGGTCAATCTTTAACCCTGATGGGCTGTGAAGTCTAAATGTTGGTCAATCTTTAACGCTGATGGGCTGTGAAGTCTAAATGTTGGTCAATCTTTAACCCTGATGGGCTGTGAAGTCTAAATGTTGGTCAATCTTTAACGCTGATGGGCTGTGAAGTCTAAATGTTGGTCAATCTTTAGCGCTGATGGGCTGTGAAGTCTAAATGTTGGTCAATCTTTAGCGCTGATGGGCTGTGAAGTCTAAATGTTGGTCAATCTTTAACGCTGATGGGCTGTGAAGTCTAAATGTTGGTCAATCTTTAACGCTGATGGGCTGTGAAGTCTAAATGTTGGTCAATCTTTAGCGCTGATGGGCTGTGAAGTCTAAATGTTGGTCAATCTTTAGCGCTGATGGGCTGTGAAGTCTAAATGTTGGTCAATCTTTAACGCTGATGGGCTGTGAAGTCTAAATGTTGGTCAATCTTTAGCGCTGATGGGCTGTGAAGTCTAAATGTTGGTCAATCTTTAACCCTGATGGGCTGTGAAGTCTAAATGTTGGTCAATCTTTAGCCCCTTCACTGCCGGAGGAACACAGAAATGATTGATTTTGGTATTATGACATTCCAGAGACCTGTTTGACTCAATTCAGTTTCTTTTCATGCAATGAGTCAGACCCATGACAGGAAGATAATTCAACATGTTTCATTCAATGTTTTGTTTTCAGATAATGAGTCAGACCCATGACAGGAAGATAATTCAACATGTTTCATTCAATGTTTTGTTTTCAGATGAGTTAGACCCATGACAGGAAGATAATTCAACATGTTTCATTCAATGTTTTGTTTTCAGATAATGAGTTAGACCCATGACAGGAAGATAATTCAACATGTTTCATTCAATGTTTTGTTTTCAGATAATGAGTTAGACCCATGACAGGAAGATAATTCAACATGTTTCATTCAATGTTTTGTTTTCAGATAATGAGTTAGACCCATGACAGGAAGATAATTCAACATGTTTCATTCAATGTTTTGTTTTCAGATAATGAGTCAGACCCATGACAGGAAGATAATTCAACATGTTTCATTCAATGTTTTGTTTTCAGAAGAGTCAGACCCATGACAGGAAGATAATTCAACATGTTTCATTCAATGTTTTGTTTTCAGATAATGAGTTAGACCATGACAGGAAGATAATTCAACATGTTTCATTCAATGTTTTGTTTTCAGATGAGTCAGACCCATGACAGGAAGATAATTCAACATGTTTCATTCAATGTTTTGTTTTTCAGTGACAGGAAGATAATTCAACATGTTTCATTCAATGTTTTGTTTTCAGATAATGAGTTAGACCCATGACAGGAAGATAATTCAACATGTTTCATTCAATGTTTTGTTTTCAGATAATGAGTCAGACCCATGACAGGAAGATAATTCAACATGTTTCATTCAATGTTTTGTTTTCAGATAATGAGTTAGACCCATGACAGGAAGATAATTCAACATGTTTCATTCAATGTTTTGTTTTCAGATAATGAGTTAGACCCATGACAGGAAGATAATTCAACATGTTTCATTCAATGTTTTGTTTTCAGATGAGTCAGACCCATGACAGGAAGATAATTCAACATGTTTCATTCAATGTTTTGTTTTCAGATAATGAGTTAGACCCATGACAGGAAGATAATTCAACATGTTTCATTCAATGTTTTGTTTTCTTTTCACTTTTTTCAGATGAGTTAGACCCATGACAGGACAACCAGAGACAACAGTGCAAAACATGTTAGAGCCTGCCGGGACTTTGTCAGAATGCAGCCCTCACCCTAACCCTCGCCATAATCCTAACCCTAACCCTCCCTAGGGACTTTGTCAAAATGCAGCCCTCACCCTCACCCTAACCCTCGCCATAATCCTAACCCTAACCCTCCCTAGGGACTTTGTCAGAATGCAGCCCTCACCCTAACCCTCGCCATAATCCTAACCCTAACCCTCCCTAGGGACTTTGTCAAAATGCAGCCCTCACCCTCACCCTAACCACGGCCGTTCAATTTGGATCGTTTAGTTCCCACATATGCGCTATCGTGAAACCCACTCACCTCCTCCTCTTTTGCATCTCCTTCCTTCCCCATCCATCCCTCCCTCCCATTCCTTGACCGTAGCAAGACTTCACGCGGCAGCAAAGGTAGCACGCAGGCAGGATTTCACAAGTGGGCTGCTACAGCCAAAGTTCTATTTGGTCGCTGGCAGCTTGCTTACTACACACGCGTGCAGCAGTGCAGCAAGGCTTGGTGGCTTGAAGAGTATAGCCTAGTAAAGAGTGTTCCTCTTTGCTTTGTGCTGTGGAGAAACTACACACTGACACTAGTTGTCTTTCAATTTAAATTGCTCAGCTACCGTTCGACTGAGCACCTAACTAACTACACACTTTAAACACAAGATGACTCTAGAACTTATATGTAAAAGCACACTTATCAACACTGGCTACTTTAGACAGAACACGCCGAGGAAAATGCCACATAAATCTGTGGTACTGAGGGAAAAACCTAGGCCTTTAAAATAGCGCGCACTGCTGTTCTATTCCAACCCTGACTGCTATAATGTACACAAAGCGTGGTTTATTAATTAACACTAATTACACCACAACTAGCTTTTGGTTCGAATCACTGTTCACACAATGCTGTTCACCACACACCTATGTATGCTCACACCAAAATGTTTGGCAAATCGAAAGTCTGTTTAGAAGCAGTGGACGAAAACATACGGAGCACAAATTCCACTCTGTTTTCCCACTTGTTTCTGGCGCTTCCAAGAGGTTGAGTCATTCGCATTTCCCGCCTCTGGAAGCCTAGCCGGCAGCAACTAAAGAGTCTGCAAATGCCAGTTTTGTAAAGCCGTGTAACCCTCGCCATAATCCTAACCCTAACCCTCCCTAGGGACTTTGTCAGAATGCAGCCCTCACCCTCACCCTCGCCATAATCCTAACCCTAACCCTCCCTAGGGACTTTGTCAAAATGCAGCCCTCACCTCACCCTAACCCTCACCCTCACCCTAATCCTAACCCTAACCCTAACCCTCACACACCAAGTCATGAAGTATTTTGGTGCATGTTTCAGAAAACTGATCAAAGCCCACAGACACTACCACACGCACCAACTGATGAAGTATTTCGCTGCATGTTTCAGAAAACTGATCAAAGCCCACAGACACTACCACACGCACCAACTGATGAAGTATTTCGCTGCATGTTTCAGAAAACTGATCAAAGCCCACAGACACTACCACACGCACCAACTGATGAAGTATTTCGCTGCATGTTTCAGAAAACTGATCAAAGCCCACAGACACTACCACACGCACCAACTGATGAAGTATTTCGCTGCGTGGAGATGTTTTGTCAAAGCCCAGCAGGACAGACGAGAGCTGGAGCGAGCTCAGGAGAGCACACGCAGCAAGATGATGAACCTGCTGAATGCTGTCGCCCAGGGATCTTTAACCTGCGACAAACAGGAGGAGACAGATGGGGGAGGGGGGAAGGGGAAGGGGGGTGGAGAAGAGAGTCAGAGAACTAAGGAGCTGGTGAGTTGTGTGTGTATGTGTGTGAGAGTTGTGTGTGTGTGTGTGTTGTTTTTTGTGTGTGTGTGTGTGTGTGTTGGTGGTTGTGTGTGTGTGTGGGGGTGTTTTTTTGCGTTTGTGTGTGTGTGTGTATGTGTGTGCGAGTTGTGTGTGTATGTGTCAATGTTCTGCTTTCAAAACTGCTCTTGTAAGGCCCCTTCTCAAGAAGAACAATCTGGATCCCAATAATCTGAAAAACTACAGACCTGTATCTAACCTCCTGTTTCTCTCCAAACTCCTAGAGAAGACTGTTCTGAAACAACTTAATGATTATCTATCCTCAAACAATCTTCACCATCCTTATCAGTCTGCCTATAGAGCCAATCACAGTACTGAAACGGCCCTTGTTCAAATCGTCAATGACCTCCTACATGCTTCTGATGCTGGTCAGATCTCTCTTTTGACACTTCTTGATCTCTCTGCTGCATTCGATACCATAGACCACTCCATTCTTCTGTCTCGTCTTGAACATACTTTTGGGATTAATGGCCCCGCTCTTTCTTGGTTCTCCTCTTACCTCTCTGATCGTTTTCAATCAGTTCTGGTCAATGGTCGTCAGTCTGAACAGGTTAGGCTTTCTTGTGGAGTCCCCCAGGGGTCTGTGCTTGGTCCTGTCTTGTTTACTTTGTATACGTCACCTCTTGCCAATGTCATCGACCAGCACAACATGAAACATCACTTCTATGCAGATGACTCACAGCTCCAAAATAGTACAACTCCTGAAGATATAGATTCCATTCTTTCAGAAAGTAACAACTGCTATATTGATATTCAAAATTGGATGGTTCAAAATAAACTTCAATTAAATGGTGAAAAAACCGAAGCAATGCTTGTTGGAACAAAAAACAAACTAGCCTCTGTTTCCATAGAGTCAATCCAACTGGGTAACAATATCATTCCCCTCTCAGACTCTGTCAAAAACTTAGGTGTCACTTTGGACAATACCCTTTCCATGCAGAGTTTCCTGACTCAGACCTGTCAGTCCTGCTACTATCAAATTCGTCGCATTGGCTATATTCGTAAATATCTCTCAGATGAAGCCACAGCAAAACTTGTTACTTCCCTCATCCTATCTCGTCTTGACTACTGTAATGCTCTCCTTTCTGGCCTATCAGTCTCTTCTCTATCTTGTCTCCAGCGTATTCAAAACACAGCTGCTCGTCTTGTCCTTAGGAAAAAAAAGTTCGATCACGTTAGCCCTCTTCTCCGTTCTTTGCACTGGCTTCCTGTCGCAGACAGAATTGAGTATAAATTAAACACTTTGCTATAAATCTATCCATAAAGCTGCTCCATCTTACCTCTGCGACAATATTTCCATCTATACGCCAGCTCGCACTTTATGTTCAGTTTCTGACCCTCTTTCTCTCCAGATCCCTAGGTATAAGCTTTCAACTGTTGGTCGGCGCTCTTTTGCTGTCTCAGGACCGACATCTAGGAACAAACTTCCTCTTTCCCTCTGTCAGCGACCGACCCTCTCAGCCTTCAAATCTAACCTCAAAACTCACCTGTTCCCCCGTGATTGAGGCTCCACTCTCTTTCTCTTCTGTCTCTCTTGCCTTTAGGTCTGTTTCTGCTGTATACCGTTTATGTCAAACGTGTGTGCTCGCTTTGTATTGCATTTTTGTTTGAATGCGTTATGAATGCTAACGTGTGTGTGCGCTTTGATTTGATTTATATCAAGATTCAGCGCCGTATAAATACTGTATGATGTTGTTGTTGTTGTTGTTGTTGTTGTTGTTGTTGTTGTTGTTGTTGTTGTTGTTGTTGTTGTTGTTGTTGTTGTTGTTGTTGTTGTTGTTGTTGTTGTTGTTGTTTATTCGTGTGTGCAGGATGACACGTTTCATCCTCACACCAGACGCACTGTGTTCGTGTGTCAATGTTGTTATGTGTCAATGTTATGTGTCGATGTGTTGATGTATCAGTGTGTATTCGTGTGTGCAGGATGACATGTTTCATCCTCATACCCGACACACAGCCTGGGCACAAGACAATAGCACCTCCCCCTCTCTCTCCCCCTTCTCCCCCCACTCTCCCTCCCCCTCTCCATCCTCACGCCCTCACTCTGCCCTCAGCAACGCCCCCCAGGCCAGAGGTCAAGGTCACAGGTCATCCAGTGAAGGTCAAGGTCAGAGGTCACCCACGGAGGGCTGGCAGATCACGCGTCATCACGCCCAGCTGACCAAGGAGGAAAGGTCAAGGTTCATGAGGCAAAGGTCAGGGTCAGGGTCACTGGATGTGGACGACAATTACTCTGAGGCATCTTCACAACACTCGGATATCAAGGTAGGAGTTGGTTTGATTGATTTATTCTGACCCTTTAACATTCTGATCCTTTAACATTCTGGTCCTTTAACATTCAGCACTCGGATGTCATGACCTTTTAAAATTCTGACCTTTTAACATTCTGACCCTTTAACATTCCGACCCTTTAACATTCTGACCCTTTAACATTCTGACCCTTTAACAGTCTGACCCTTTAACAGTCTGACCCTTTAACAGTCTGACCCTTTAACAGTCTGACCCTTTAACATTCTGACCCTTTAACAGTCTGACCCTTTCACAGTCTGACCCTTTCACAGTCTGACCCTTTCACATTCTGACCCTTTAACATTCTGATCCTTTAACATTCTGATCCTTTAACAGTCTGACCCTTTAACAGTCTGACCCTTTAACATTCTGACCCTTTAACAGTCTGATCCTTTAACAGTCTGACCCTTTAACATTCTGACCCTTTAACATTCTGGGATTAAATCTGTGCATGGGTGAAAGAACTTCAGGATTGTCCACCTTGTCCTGGGTGAAAGTTGTTCAGGAGGGCTCCTGAAATCAGGAGGGAAAAGCTGAAAGAGTATTCAGGATTGTCCACCTTGTCATGAGTGAAATGAGTTCAGGAGGGCTCCTGAAATCAGGAGGGAAAAGCTGTAAGAGTCTTCAGGATTGTCCATCTTGTCATGGGTGAAAGGAGTTCAGGAGGGCTCCTGAAATCAGGAGGGAAAAGCTGAAAGAGTCTTCAGGATTGTCCACCTTGTCCTGGGTGAAAGTTGTTCATGAGGGCTCCTGAACTCAGGAGGGAAAAGCTGAAAGAGTCTTCAGGATTGTCCATCTTGTCATGGGTGAAAGGAGTTCAGGAGGGCTCCTGAAATCAGGAAGGAAAAGATGTAAGTCTTCAGGATTGTCCATCTTGTCATGGGTGAAAGCACTTCAGGAGGGCTCCTGAAATCAGGAGGGAAAAGCTGAAAGAGTCTTCAGGATTGTCCACCTTGTCCTGGGTGAAAGTTGTTCATGAGGGCTCCTGAACTCAGGAGGGAAAAGCTGAAAGAGTCTTCAGGATTGTCCATCTTGTCATGGGTGAAAGGAGTTCAGGAGGGCTCCTGAAATCAGGAGGGAAAAGCTGAAAGAGTTCAGGATTGTCCATCTTGTCATGGGTGAAAGGAGTTCAGGAGGGCTCCTGAAATCAGGAGGGAAAAGCTGAAAGAGTCTTCAGGATTGTCGACCTTGTCCTGGGTGAAAGGAGTTCAGGAGGGCTCCTGAAATCAGGATGGGAAAAGCTGAAAGAGTCTTCAGGATTGTCCATCTTGTCCTGGGTAAAAGTTGTTCAGGAGGGCTCCTGAAATCAGGAGGGAAAAGCTGTAAGAGTCTTCAGGATTGTCCACCTTGTCCTGGGTGAAAGGAGTTCAGGAGGGCTCCTGAAATCAGGAGGGAAAAGCTGAAAGAGTCTTCAGGATTGTCCACCTTGTCCTGGGTGAAAGGAATTCAGGAGGGCTCCTGAAATCAGGATGGGAAAAGCTGAAAGAGTCTTCAGGATTGTCCACCTTGTCATGGGTGAAAGGAGTTCAGGAGGGCTCCTGAAATCAGGAGGAAAAAGCTGAAAGAGTCTTCAGGATTGTCCATCTTGTCATGGGTGAAAGGAGTTCAGGAGGGCTCCTGAAATCAGGAGGGAAAAGCTGAAAGAGTCTTCAGGATTGTCCATCTTGTCATGGGTGAAAGGAGTTCAGGAGGGCTCCTAAAATCAGGAAGGAAAAGCTGAAAGAGTCTTCAGGATTGTCCACCTTGTCCTAGGTGAAAGGAGTTCAGGAGGGCTCCTGAAATCAGGAGGGAAAAGCTGAAAGAGTCTTCAGGATTGTCCACCTTGTCCTAGGTGAAAGGAGTTCAGGAGGGCTCCTGAAATCAGGAGGGAAAAGATGTAAGAGTCTTCAGGATTGTCCACCTTGTCCTAGGTGAAAGGAGTTCAGGAGGGCTCCTGAAATCAGGAGGGAAAAGCTGAAAGAGTCTTCAGGATTGTCCATCTTGTCCTGGGTGAAAGGAGTTCAGGAGGGCTCCTGAAATCAGGATGGGAAAAGCTGAAAGAGTCTAAGGATTGTCCACCTTGTCCTGGGTGAAAGGAGTTCAGGAGGGCTCCTGAAATCAGGAGGCAAAAAAATGAAAGAGTCTTCAGGATTGTCCACCTTGTCCTGGGTGAAAGGAGTTCAGGAGGGCTCCTGAAATCAGGAGGGAAAAGCTGAAAGAGTCTTCAGGATTGTCCACCTTGTCATGGGTGAAAGGAGTTCAGGAGGGCTCCTGAAATCAGGAGGGAAAAGATGAAATCAATTATTGTATATTGTTGACAAGGGTCAATTGTATATTGTTGACAAAGGTCAATTATTGTACATTGTTGGCAAGGGTCAATTGTATATTGTTGACAAGGGTCAATTATTGTACATTGTTGGCAAGGGTCAATTATTGTACATTGTTGACAAGGGTCAATTATTGTACATTGTTGGCAAGGGTCAATTATTGTACATTGTTGACAAGGGTCAATTATTGTACATTGTTGACAAGGGTCAATTATTGTACATTGTTGACAAGGGTCAATTATTGTACATTATTACATTGTTGACAATAGGGGTCAATTATGTTACATTGTTGTTTGAGATTCGTCGTCGCTATGGTACCCAGCCCTGAATGAATCGTCATTATGTCGTTAACAATCTCAGTCTGGAACATCGGTTCAGAAAGTACTGCATCAGCAGCAGTCAGTAGTATTGTTACATCAGTTACATTAATTGTTAATTACTGTTTTCAGATTCGTCGTCGCTATGGCACCCAGCCCTGGATGAATCGTCATTATGTCGTTAACAATCTCAGTCTGGAACATCGGTTCAGAAAGTACTGCATCAGCAGCAGTCAGTAGTATTGTTACATCAGTTACATTAATTGTTAATTACTGTTTTCAGATTCGTCGTCGCTATGGCACCCAGCCCTGGATGAATCGTCATTATGTCGTTAATAATCTGGAACATCGGTTCAGCGCTCAGCAGAAAATACTGCATCAGCAGCAGTCAGCGCTGAAAGAACAACAACGGCTGATTGAGGAGCTGAAGTACGAACAGCAACAACAACAACATCAACACACGCTGAACAGCATGGCTGCGGGAGAGAGACAGACACAAGGTGAGATAAGGAGAGACAGACACAATGTGAGATAAGGAGAGACAGACACAAGGTGAGATAAGGAGAGACAGACACAAGGTGAGATAAGGAGAGACAGACACAAGGTGAGATAAGGAGAGACAGACACAAGGTGAGATAAGGAGAGACAGACACATGGTGAGATAAGGAGAGACAGACACAATGTGAAATAAGGAGAGACAGACACAATGTGAGATAAGGAGAGACAGACACAAAGCGAGATAAGGAGAGACAGACACAGGTTGTAAAGTGCACAGATCTCCTTATGAGAGGAGAACATTGCTGTATAAAGTTGATGATTGATAATCTTGACAAAGTTATAAAGTGCTCAGATCTCCTCATGAGAGGAGAACATTGCTGTATAAAGTTGATGACTGATAATCTTGACAAAGTTATAAAGTGCTCAGATCTCCATGAGAGGAGAACATTGCTGTATAAAGTTGATGGCTGATAATCTTGACCAACTTATAAAGTGCTCAGATCTCCTCATGAGAGGAGAACATTGCTGTATAAAGTTGATGACTGATAATCTTGACAAAGTTATAAAGTGCTCAGATCTCCATGAGAGGAGAACATTGCTGTATAAAGTTGATGACTGATAATCTTGACAAAGTTATAAAGTGCTCAGATCTCCTCATGAGAGGAGAACGTTGCTGTATAAAGTTGATGGCTGATAATCTTGACAAAGTTATAAAGTGCTCAGATCTCCTCATGAGAGGAGAACATTGCTGTATAAAGTTGATGGCTGATAATCTTGACCAACTTATAAAGTGCTCAGATCTCCTTATGAGAGGAGAACATTGCTGTATAAAGTTGATGGCTGATAATCTTGACCAACTTATAAAGTGCTCAGATCTCCTTATGAGAGGAGAACATTGCTGTATAAAGTTGATGGCTGATAATCTTGACCAACTTATAAAGTGCTCAGATCTCCTTATGAGAGGAGAACATTGCTGTATAAAGTTGATGACTGATAATCTTGACAAAGTTATAAAGTGCTCAGATCTCCTTATGAGAGGAGAACATTGCTGTATAAAGTTGATGGCTGATAATCTTGACAAAGTTATAAAGTGCTCAGATCTCCTTATGAGAGGAGAACATTGCTGTATAAAGTTGATGACTGATAATATTGACAAAGTTATAAAGTGCTCAGATCTCCTCATGAGAGGAGAACATTGCTGTATAAAGTTGATGACTGATAATCTTGACAAAGTTATAAAGTGCTCAGATCTCCTCATGAGAGGAGAACGTTGCTGTATAAAGTTGATGGCTGATAATCTTGACAGTTATAAAGTGCTCAGATCTCCTCATGAGAGGAGAACGTTGCTGTATAAAGTTGATGGCTGATAATATTGACAAAGTTATAAAGTGCTCAGATCTCCTTATGAGAGGAGAACATTGCTGTCAAGTCAAGTCAAGTCAAAATGATCTTTAATGACGATAAAGGAATAAGCTAAACAAAACTTTTTTTCATCCTGTCGTCATAAATAAATAAGAAATACAACTGAAGCAAACAAGATGAAAAGCAAAAACTGTAAACAAAAAAATCAATTTACAATGAAATATAAGGAAAAAATACACATAAATAATATTATGTTCCGCAAGCACAATACCATAATCATGTACAAAATACTGACAACAGTAATCGTAGTGGAAAGGGAGAGGAGAGGAAACAGTTGGGGGGGGGAAATAACTGCGACAAATGACAAAAAGAACAGAGACACCGACATGACGGAGAGAGAGAGAGAGAGAGAGAGAGAGAGAGAGAGAGAGAGAGAGAGAGAGAGAGTCAGTCAGTCAGTCAGTCAGTCAGTCAGTCAGTCATACAAAATTACAAATGCAGAAACACACACTCGCGCGTGCACAAACACACACACACACTACACACACACACACACACACGCACACACGCACACGCACACACACACACACACACACACTCACCCCCCCCCCCCCCCCCACACACACACACACACCATTCACATTTTAGGCGAAAAGAAAAGGCATATCAAGAAAACAAAGTCACATGAATGCGTATCATAGTGTCGCTTCGCCCTAAAGTGCAAAGCAGCACATACACAATGTGCAGAAGATAAAACCAGAGTATGAACATATGTACAAAGAATTCCATGACACATTAGATTACAATTTATCAAACAAATATATTTTCAAATTATGTTTAAAAGCTAACTTTGAAGGGCATAATTTTAAAAAAGATGGCAAGTTATTCCATGTACATCCTCCAGAGTATGTCAAACTTGATTTGTACAAATTGTTATGGGGTTTTGGGAAAGAAAGCTTGTGAGTGTGTCTATTGTCATTGTTTGTAAAATTCCGCGTGATTTTATTAGGAGCCAGCCCATTTACAACGTTGTACATGCATAGACATTTATTGAAAAAAAGTCTGTCTTTGAATGGAAGAATGTTCAAACGTTTATAATCATTTCCAGTTAGGCTATATAAAGTTGATGGCTGATAATCTCGACAAAGTTATAAAGTGCTCAGATCTCCTCATGAGAGGAGAACATTGCTGTATAAAGTTGATGACTGATAATCTTGACAAAGTTATAAAGTGCAGCTAGGTCTTGTACTGCACTGTTAAGTGCACTGTTAAATGATAGTAAATATTATTTCGTTAGTATGACTGAAGTGCACTGTTAAATGATAGTGAATATTATTTCGTTAGTATGACTGAAGTGCACTGTTAAATGATATTAAATATTATTTCGTTAGTATGACTGAAGTGCACTGTTAAATGATAGTAAATATTATTTCGTTAATATGACTGAAGTGCACTGTTAAATGATAGTGAATATTATTTCGTTAGTATGACTGAAGTGCACTGTTAAATGATAGTAAATATTATTTCGTTAGTATGACTGAAGTGCACTGTTAAATGATAGTAAATATTATTTCGTTAGTATGACTGAAGTGCACTGTTAAATGATAGTGAATATTATTTCGTTAGTATGACTGAAGTGCACTGTTAAATGATAGTGAATATTATTTCGTTAGTATGACTGAAGTGCACTGTTAAATGATAGTAAATATTATTTCGTTAGTATGACTGAAGTGCACTGTTAAATGATATTATCAGTTATTGGGATTTGCGAGTGTGATATTGTTTTTATCCTATCTCAAGTGGTTTGCTGTTTATCACACGAGGTCGAAGACCGAGGGTGATAAACAGCAAGCCACGAGAGATAGGATAAAAACAATATCACACTGGCAAATCCCAATAACGGATATATACCGATATTTTACCTCTTTCAGGTGATAATCAAACACGCAACGAAGAAGCGAGACGGTCATGCATGCAGATCTAAAATAATACTAACCACTTCACCGTAGCAAGAAAATCCCACTCATCCACAAATAATATAGTTCTCCCAGTTGAAAAGTCGTGAGCTATTTTGATCTTGCACATTGATACATTATGAAAATAAACTGATTATTAATCGAAACATGAACCTACTGGAATTTGCTGTATAAAAAAATAGCCTTTACAATGACATAATCGTTTTATACTGCAATCACAGGCCATAGTTATTGTCATTTCCCCAATGACGAACTTTCAGTGATGATGTAATTTCAGTGATTGCGTAAGTTCACTAAGATGACGTTTTTTGGTGTCCTGCTCAGAAGGCGCTATTTGCAGTGACACTAACTTGAGTATGTGGTTGTCAGCCGCTATTTTTATCATTTGCAATTTCACTAAAACTTACTCTTCACAATATTTTTTTCAATGTAAAATGTTCATCATAAACAATCTTTTGCATTTATCGGGTTAAGGCATAGGGTTAGGAGTATGTTTGGGCTTTTTGTTTTACTAATCATCACTTGATGCAAATAAAGAAAATATGGTTTGAGTACTGCAGATAGTCGCATGCGAGTGTACAAGCCGTGAGATATATAACTGTGACATCAAGTTTCTAATAGCAACGGTGTATTCTTACACCTTTTCTCACGCGCGTTTGCACTGAGCCTATGGGTTAATATATGCAAATGATATCTCTGGATATTGTTTTATATCTCACGGCTGGCAGGCCTCTTTGCACTACTTTTACATCAGTATATTAAATATTATTTCGTTAGTATGACTGAAGTGCACTGCTAAATGATATTAAATATTATTTCGTTAGTATGACTGAAGTGCACTGTTAAATGATAGTAAATATTATTTCATTAGTATGACTGAAGTGCACTGTTAAATGATAGTGAATATTATTTCGTTAATATGACTGAAGTGCACTGCTAAATGATAGTAAATATTATTTCGTTAGTATGACTGAAGTGTACTGCTAAATGATAGTGAATATTATTTCGTTAATATGACTGAAGTGCACTGTTAAATGATAGTAAATATTATTTCGTTAGTATGACTGAAGTGCACTGCTAAATGATAGTAAATATTATTTCGTTAGTATGACTGAAGTGCACTGCTAAATGATATTAAATATTATTTCGTTAGTATGACTGAAGTGCACTGTTAAATGATATTAAATATTATTTCGTTAATATGACTGAAGTGCACTGCTAAATGATATTAAATATTATTTCGTTAGTATGACTGAAGTGCACTGCTAAATGATATTAAATATTATTTCGTTAGTATGACTGAAGTGCACTGTTAAATGATAGTAAATATTATTTCGTTAGTATGACTGAAGTGCACTGTTAAATGATATTAAATATTATTTCGTTAATATGACTGAAGTGCACTGTTAAATGGTAGTAAATATTATTTCGTTAGTATGACTGTAGTACAATGCTAAATTATATTAATTATTATATTGTTTCTCAAAGTACACACATTAACACCATTTTTTCTTTCGAGCTTTCAAAACCCAACGGTTTTTTCTTCAGGAATGAAAAGAAATGACATTACACAAAAATGTTATAGATACAGGTGAACATTGATCGAAAAAAATGGACAAAATGGAGTGAGTGAGAAACACAATATGCACGAACTGAGGCAGCTGAACAGAAGTCATTAACTTAAAATAGAGGGAGAACATTGCACACACAAACTCATTAATTATTATTTTGTCAGTTGCAGTGAACTCTGTGAGTACAGCTCTGATGAATGGTACTGTGACAGATGGCAACATCCCATTGGCTGAAACACAGGCAGTGCATGATGGGAAGGACAGTGAGCGACGTAAAGGCCATGGCAACCAGCCAGTGCATGATGGGAAGGACCACAGCAACCAGCCAGTGCATGATGGGAAGGTCCATGGTAACCAAGCAGTGCCTGATGGGAAGGTCCATGGCAACCAGCCAGTGCATGATGGGAAGGTCCACAGCAACCAGCCAGTGCATGGTGGGAAATTATCTGCCACAGCCAGCAGACAGACTGCAAATGGAGGCAGTGAGACTGACAGGTGTGTGTAGGTTGTCCTTTGATTGGTCCAATGGTCATTGAATATTCATAGGATAGTCATCCAACATAATGGAGGCAGTGAGACTGACAGGTGTGTGTAGGTTGTCCTTTGATTGGTCCAATGGTCATTGAATATTCATAGGATAGTCATCCAGCATTAAATGGAGGCAGTGAGACTGACAGGTGTGTGTAGGTTGTCCTTTGATTGGTCCAATGGTCATTGAATATTCATAGGATAGTCATCCAGCATTAAATGGAGGCAGTGAGACTGACAGGTGTGTGTAGGTTGTCCTTTGATTGGTCCAATGGTCATTGAATATTCATAGGATAGTCATCCAGCATTAAATGGAGGCAGTGAGACTGACAGGTGTGTGTAGGTTGTCCTTTGATTGGTCCAATGGTCATTGAATATTCATAGGATAGTCATCCAGCATTAAATGGAGGCAGTGAGACTGACAGGTGTGTGTAGGTTGTCCTTTGATTGGTCCAATGGTCATTGAATATTCATAGGATAGTCATCCAGCATTAAATGGAGGCAGTGAGACTGACAGGTGTGTGTAGGTTGTCCTTTGATTGGTCCAATGGTCATTGAATATTCATAGGATAGTCATCCAGCATTAAATGGAGGCAGTGAGACTGACAGGTGTGTGTAGGTTGTCATTTCCCTGCCTCCTTTGATTGGTCCAATGGTCATTGAATATTCATAGGATAGTCATTTCCCAGCCTCACTTGATTGGTCCAATGGTCATTGAATATTCATAGGATAGTCATTTCCCTGCCTCCTTTGATTGGTCCAATGGTCATTGAATATTCATAGGATAGTCATTTCCCAGCCTCACTTGATTGGTCCAAAGGTCATTGCGTATTCATAGGATAGTCATTTCCATGCCTCATTTGATTGGTCCAATGGTCATTGACTATTCATAGGATAGTCATTTCCATGCCTCATTTGATTGGTCCAATGGTCATTGACTATTCATAGGATAGTCATTTCCCAGCCTCACTTGATTGGTCCAAAGGTCATTGAATATTCATAGGATAGTCATTTCCCTGCCTCATGATTGGTCCAATGGTCATTAAATATTCATAGGATAGTCATTTCCCTGCCTCATGATTGGTCCAATGGTCATTGAATATTCATAGGATAGTCATCCAACATTAAATGGAGGCAGCAACACTCACGGTATGTGTGGCTGGTGCCCTGGTTTATCTTGCTCTGTCCTGGTGTGATTCATCATGTGTTTAGTGAATACTAATAAAATAGTCATCCAACATTAAATGGAGGCAGTGACACTCACAGATCGATATGTCATCATTGCAGTCATTTATCTTGCTCTGTCCTGGCGTGATTCATCATGTGTTTAGTGAATACTAATAAAATAGTCATCCAACATTAAATGGAGGCAGTGACACTCACAGATCGATATGTCATCATTGCAGTCATTTATCTTGCTCTGTCCTGGTGTGATTCATCATGTGTTTAGTGAATACTAATAAAATAGTCATCCAACATTAAATGGAGGCAGTGACACTCACAGATCGATATGTCATCAGTGCAGTCATTTATCTTGCTCTGTCCTGGTGTGATTCATCATGTGTTTAGTGAATACTAATAAAATAGTCATCCAACATTAAATGGAGGCAGTGACACTCACAGATCGATATGTCATCAGTGCAGTCATTTATCTTGCTCTGTCCTGGCGTGATTCATCATGTGTTTAGTGAATACTAATAAAATAGTCATCCAACATTAAATGGAGGCAGTGACACTCACAGATCGATATGTCATCAGTGCAGTCATTTATCTTGCTCTGTCCTGGCGTGATTCATCATGTGTTTAGTGAATACTAATAAAATAGTCATCCAACATTAAATGGAGGCAGTGACACTCACAGATCGATATGTCATCAGTGCAGTCATTTATCTTGCTCTGTCCTGGCGTGATTCATCATGTGTTTAGTGAATACTAATAAAATAGTCATCCAACATTAAATGGAGGCAGTGACACTCACAGATCGATATGTCATCAGTGCAGTCATTTATCTTGCTCTGTCCTGGCGTGATTCATCATGTGTTTAGTGAATACTAATAAAATAGTCATCCAACATTAAATGGAGGCAGTGACACTCACAGATCGATATGTCATCAGTGCAGTCATTTATCTTGCTCTGTCCTGGTGTGATTCATCATGTGTTTAGTGAATACTAATAAAATAGTCATCCAACATTAAATGGAGGCAGTGACACTCACAGATCGATATGTCATCATTGCAGTCATTTATCTTGCTCTGTCCTGGTGTGATTCATCATGTGTTTAGTGAATACTAATAAAATAGTCATCCAACATTAAATGGAGGCAGTGACACTCACAGATCGATATGTCATCAGTGCAGTCATTTATCTTGCTCTGTCCTGGTGTGATTCATCATGTGTTTAGTGAATACTAATAAAATAGTCATCCAACATTAAATGGAGGCAGTGACACTCACAGATCGATATGTCATCAGTGCAGTCATTTATCTTGCTCTGTCCTGGTGTGATTCATCATGTGTTTAGTGAATACTAATAAAATAGTCATCCAACATTAAATGGAGGCAGTGACACTCACAGATCGATATGTCATCAGTGCAGTCATTTATCTTGCTCTGTCCTGGTGTGATTCATCATGTGTTTAGTGAATACTAATAAAATAGTCATCCAACATTAAATGGAGGCAGTGACACTCACAGATCGATATGTCATCAGTGCAGTCATTTATCTTGCTCTGTCCTGGTGTGATTCATCAAACATTCAGACGATGGTGATGATGAAGACAATGGTGATGATGATGATAATCATGATGATGAAGATGATGATGATAAAGATGATGATGAAGATGATGACAATGATGATAAAGATGACAATAATGATGAAATGATGATGACAATGATGATGATGACAACAGGTCTGATGTGTCTCAACACACATCAAGTGAAGCAACATCGGCTGTTTCCAACAACACCAAATACCTGAGAGTGCTGAAGAGTAAGTGGGTGTGTATGTGTCTGTGAGTGTGTGTCTGTGAGTGTGTGTCTGTGAGTGTGTGTGTGTCTGCGAGTGTGTGTCTGTGAGTGTGGGTGTCTGTGAGTGTGTGTGTCTGTGAGTGTGTGTGTGTGTGTCTGTGAGTGTGTGTCTGTGAGTGAGTGAGTGTGTGTCTGTGAGTGTGTGTGTGTGTGTCTGTGAGTGTGTGTGTGTGTCTGTGAGTGTGTGTGTGTCTGTGAGTGTGTGTGTGTCTGTATGTGTGTGTCTGTGAGTGTGTGTGTGTCTGTGAGTGTGTGTGTGTCTGTGAGTGTGTCTGTGTGAGTGTGTGTGTGTGTGTCTGTGAGTCTGTGTGTGTGTCTGTGTGTGTGTGCATGTTTGTGTATTGGTATAATAATGTTGACAATGCAAACTACATTGTTAAGATGCTATGTCACCAGACGCACGGCATATTGGTATAATAATGTTGACAATGAAAACTACATTGTTAAGATGCTATGTCACCAGATGCACGGCATATATTCTGCTCCAGTGAGCTTGACCTTTGACCAAGGACCTTCAATTAGGCCTGGATATCCTAACTACCTATATGCGTGCACAATTTGAGCCTCCCATGTCATTCCGTTCAACATTATCATGGTAACACAGCCTAACCCTAACCCTAACCCTAATATTCTAACTACCTATATGCGTGCACAATTTGAGCCTCCCGTGTCATTCCGTTCAACATTATCATGGTAACACAGCCTAACCCTAACCCTAACCCAATATCCTAACTACCTATATGCGTGCACAATTTGAGCCTCCCGTGTCATTCCGTTCAACATTATCATGGTAACACAGCCTAACCCTAACCCTAACCCTAATATCCTAACTACCTATATGCGTGCACAATTTGAGCCTCCCGTGTCATTCCGTTCAACATTATCATGGTAACACAGCCTAACCCTAACCCTAATATCCTAACTACCTAAATGTGTGCACAATTTGAGCCTCCCGTGTCATTCCATTCAGCATTATCATGTTAGCACAGCTTAACCCTAACCCTAACCCTAATATCCTAACTACCTAAATGTGTGCACAATTTGAGCCTCCCGTGTCATTCCATTCAGCATTATCATGTTAGCACAGCTTAACCCTAACCCTAACCCTAATATCCTAACTACCTATATGCGTGCACAATTTGAGCCTCCCGTGTCATTCCGTTCAACATTATCATGGTAACATAGCCTAACCCTAACCCTAATCCTAATATCCTAACTACCTAAATGTGTGCACAATTTGAGCCTCCCGTGTCATTCCATTCAGCATTATCATGTTAGCACAGCTTAACCCTAACCCTAACCCTAATATCCTAACTACCTAAATGTGTGCACAATTTGAGCCTCCCGTGTCATTCCATTCAGCATTATCATGTTAGCACAGCTTAACCCTAACCCTAACCCTAATATCCTAACTACCTAAATGCGTGCACAATTTGAGCCTCCCGTGTCATTCCGTTCAACATCATCATGGTAACACAGCCTAACCCTAACCCTAATATCCTAACTACCTATATGCGTGCAACATGTGAGCCTCCCATGTCATTCCGTTCAACATTATCATGGTAACACAGCCTAACCCTAACCCTAATATCCTAACTACCTATATGCGTGCACAATTTGAGCCTCCCATGTCATTCCATTCAACATTATCATGGTAACACAGCCTAACCCTAACCCTAACCCTAATATCCTAACTACCTATATGTGATGCAGTATGCGAATACCCAGCTAAAGTCGGCCAGCCACAAGAGAGAGAAAGAGAGAGAGAAAGAAAGAGAGAGAGATTTGATTGATTGAAAAATTGTTCAAAATAAACTATTAGAGATAGATGAATTCTGTTTTTTGCCTGTTAATCTGTTGTCTCTGACCTTTCTGAAAATATGAATACGTCAAAAGTGATCATTTACGACATTAGCCAGGTTTTCCTGTGCTGCATCACATTTGCGTGCACAATTTGAGCCTCCCAGGTCATTCCGTTCAACATTATCATGGTAACACAGCCTAACCCTAACCCTAACTACCTATATACATGCAACATGTGAGCCTCCCATGTCATTCCGTTCAAACATCATCATGGTAACACAGCCTAACCCTAACCCTAACTACCTATATACATGCAACATGTGAGCCTCCCATGTCATTCCGTTCAAACATCATCATGGTAACACAGCCTAACCCTAACCCTAACTACCTATATACATGCAACATGTGAGCCTCCCGTGTCATTCCGTTCAAACATCATCATGGTAACACAGCCTAACCCTAACCCTAACTACCTATATACATGCAACATGTGAGCCTCCCGTGTCATTCCGTTCAAACATCATCATGGTAACACAGCCTAACCCTAACCCTAACTACCTATATACATGCAACATGTGAGCCTCCCGTGTCATTCCGTTCAAACATCATCATGGTAACACAGCCTAACCCTAACCCTAACTACCTATATACATGCAACATGTGAGCCTCCCAGGTCATTCCGTTCAACATCATCATGGTAACACAGCCTAACCCTAACCCTAACTACCTATATACATGCAACATGTGAGCCTCCCAGGTCATTCCGTTCAACATCATCATGGTAACACAGCCTAACCCTAACCCTAACTACCTATATACATGCAACATGTGAGCCTCCCGTGTCATTCCGTTCAAACATCATCATGGTAACACAGCCTAACCCTAACCCTAACTACCTATATACATGCAACATGTGAGCCTCCCAGGTCATTCCGTTCAACATCATCATGGTAACACAGCCTAACCCTAACCCTAACTACCTATATACATGCAACATGTGAGCCTCCCAGGTCATTCCGTTCAACATCATCATGGTAACACAGCCTAACCCTAACCCTAACTACCTATATACATGCAACATGTGAGCCTCCCGTGTCATTCCGTTCAAACATCATCATGGTAACACAGCCTAAGCCTAACCCTAACCCTAACTACCTATATACATGCAACATGTGAGCCTCCCAGGTCATTCCGTTCAAACGTCATCATGGTAACACAGCCTAACCCTAACCCTAACTACCTATATACATGCAACATGTGAGCCTCCCAGGTCATTCCGTTCAAACATCATCATGGTAACACAGCCTAACCCTAACCCTAACCCTAACTACCTATATACATGCAACATGTGAGCCTCCCAGGTCATTCCGTTCAAACGTCATCATGGTAACACAGCCTAACCCTAACCCTAACTACCTATATACATGCAACATGTGAGCCTCCCATGTCATTCCGTTCAAACATCATCATGGTAACACAGCCTAGCCCTAACCCTAACCTAGGTCATTCCGTTCAACATCATCATGGTAACACAGCCTAACCCTAACCCTAATATCCTAACTACCTATATGCGTGCAACATGTGAGCCTCCCGTGTCATTCCGTTCAACATCATCATGGTAACACAGCCTAACCCTAACCCTAATATCCTAACTACCTATATGCGTGCAACATGTGAGCCTCCCGTGTCATTCCGTTCAACATCATCATGGTAACACAGCCTAACCCTAACACTAACCCTAATATCCTAACTACCTATATGCGTGCAACATGTGAGCCTCCCGTGTCATTCCGTTCAACATCATCATGGTAACACAGCCTAGCCCTAACCCTAACCTAGGTCATTCCGTTCAACATTATCATGGTAACACAGCCTAACCCTAACACTAACCCTAATATCCTAACTACCTATATGCGTGCAACATGTGAGCCTCCCATGTCATTCCGTTCAACATCATCATGGTAACACAGCCTAGCCCTAACCCTAACCTAGGTCATTCCGTTCAACATTATCATGGTAACACAGCCTAACCCTAACACTAACCCTAATATCCTAACTACCTATATGCGTGCAACATGTGAGCCTCCCATGTCATTCCGTTCAACATCATCATGGTAACACAGCCTAACCCTAACCCTAATATCCTAACTACCTATATGCGTGCAACATGTGAGCCTCCTGTGTCATTCCGTTCAACATTACCATGGTAACACAGCCAACCAGCAGGGAACAAACAGACGAATGTGCCTAAAAACATTAGCAGCTTTGTTTGTGTGGCTGGTAAATAGAGAAACTAAACTATACTGATGTCACTGAAAACATTGTGACTGGTAAATAGATAAACTAAGCTATACTGATGTCACTGAAAACATTATGACTGGTAAATAGATAAACTAAACTATACTGATGTCACTGAAAACATTGTGACTGGTAAATAGAAAGCTAAACTATACTGATGTCACTGAAAACATTGTGACTGGTAAATAGAAAACTAAACTGATGTCACTGAAAACATTGTGACTGGTAAATAGAAAACTAACCTATTCTGATGTCACTGAAAACATTGTGACTGGTAAATAGAAAACTAAACTGATGTCACTGAAAACATTGTGACTTGTAAATAGAAAACTAAACTGATGTCACTGAAAACGTGACGTAACTAGAAAACTATACTGATGTCACTGAAAACATTGTGACTGGTAAATAGAAAACTAACCTATTCTGATGTCACTGAAAACATTGTGACTGGTAAATAGAAAACTAACCTATTCTGATGTCACTGAAAACATTGTGACTGGTAAATAGAAAACTAAACTGATGTCACTGAAAACATTGTGACTTGTAAATAGAAAACTAAACTGATGTCACTGAAAACGTGACGTAACTAGAAAACTATACTGATGTCACTGAAAACATTGTGACTGGTAAATAGAAAACTAACCTATTCTGATGTCACTGAAAACATTGTGACTCGTAAATAGAAAACTAAACTGATGTCACTGAAAACATTGTGACTTGTAAATAGAAAACTAAACTGATGTCACTGAAAACGTGACTGGTAACTAGAAAACTATACTGATGTCACTGAAAACATTGTGACTGGTAAATAGAAAACTAACCTATTCTGATGTCACTGAAAACATTGTGACTGGTAAATAGAAAACTAAACTGATGTCACTGAAAACATTGTGACTGGTAAATAGAAAAATAAACTGATGTCACTGAAAACATTGTGACTGGTAAATAGAAAACTGTACTGATATCACTGAAAACATTGTGACTGGTAAATAGAAAACTAAACTGATGTCACTAAAAACATTGTGACTGGTAAATAGAAAACCATACTGATGTCACTGAAAACATTGTGACTTGTAAATAGAAAACTAAACTATACTGATGTCACTGAAAACATTGTGACTGGTAAATACAAAACTAAACTGTAACTGATGTCACTGAAAACATTGTGACTGGTAAATAGAAAACTATACTGATGTCACTGAAAACATTGTGACTTGTAAATAGAAAACTAAGCTATACTGATGTCACTGAAAACATTGTGACTGGTAAATACAAAACTAAACTGTAACTGATGTCACTGAAAACATTGTGACTGGTAAATAGAAAACTGTACTGATGTCACTGAAAACATTGTGACTGGTAAATAGAAAACTATACTGATGTCACTGAAAACATTGTGACTTGTAAATAGAAAACTAAGCTATACTGATGTCACTGAAAACATTGTGACTGGTAAATACAAAACTAAACTGTAACTGATGTCACTGAAAACATTGTGACTGGTAAATAGAAAACTAAACTGATGTCACTGAAAACATTGTGACTGGTAAATAGAAAACTAAACTGATGTCACTGAAAACATTGTGACTGGTAAATAGAAAACTGTACTGATGTCACTGAAAACATTGTGACTGGTAAATAGAAAACTAAACTGTAACTGATGTCACTGAAAACATTGTGACTGGTGAATAGAAAACTAAACTGTAACTGATGTCACTGAAAACATTGTGACTGGTAAACAACAAACTAACCTATAACTGATGTCACTGAAAACATTATGACTGGTAAATAGAAAACTGTACTGATGTCACTGAAAACATTGTGACTGGTAAATAGAAAACTAAACTGTAACTGATGTCACTGAAAACATTGTGACTGGTAAATACAAAACTAAACTGTAACTGATGTCACTGAAAACATTGTGACTGGTAAATAGAAAACTACTGATGTCACTGAAAACATTGTGATTGGTAAATAGAAAACTAAACTGTAACTGATGTCACTGAAAACATTGTGACTGGTAAATAGAAAACTACTGATGTCACTGAAAACATTGTGATTGGTAAATACAAAACTAAACTGTAACTGATGTCACTGAAAACATTGTGACTGGTAAATAGAAAACTAAACTGTAACTGATGTCACTGTTTGTTTCTGATAACAGACATGGAGGAGAGAGATGTATCAATGTGTTTGTTTATGATGACAAACATGGAGGACAGAGATGTATCAATGTGTTTGTTTATGATGACAAACATGGAGGACAGATATGTATCAATGTGTTTCTGATAACACATGGAGGAGAGAGATGTATCAATGTGTTTGTTTGTGATAACAGACATGGAGGAGAGAGATGTATCAATGTGTTTGTTTCTGATAACAGACATGGAGGAGAGAGATGTATCAATGTGTTTCTGATAACAGACATGGAGGAGAGAGATGTATCAATGTGTTTGTTTCTGATAACAGACATGGAGGAGAGAGATGTATCAATGTGTTTCTTATAACACATGGAGGAGAGAGATGTATCAATGTGTTTGTGATAACAGACATGGAGGACAGAGATGTATCAATGTGTTTGTTTCTGATAACAGACATGGAGGAGTGAGATGTATCAATGTGTTTCTGATAACACATGGAGGAGAGAGATGTATCAATGTGTTTGTTTGTGATAACAGACATGGAGTACAGAGATGTATCAATGTGTTTGTGATAACAGACATGGAGGAGAGAGATGTATCAATGTGTTTGTTTGTGATAACAGACATGGAGTACAGAGATGTATCAATGTGTTTGTGATAACAGACATGGAGGACAGAGATGTATCAATGTGTTTCTGATAACAGACATGGAGGACAGAGATGTATCAATGTGTTTCTGATAACAGACATGGAGGACAGAGATGTATCAATGTGTTTCTGATAACAGACATGGAGGACAGAGATGTATCAATGTGTTTCTGATAACAGACATGGACAGATGTATCAATGTGTTTGTGATAACAGACATGGAGGACAGAGATGTATCAATGTGTTTCTGATAACAGACATGGAGGACAGATGTATCAATGTGTTTCTGATAACAGACATGGAGGACAGAGATGTATCAATGTGTTTCTGATAACAGACATGGAGGAGAGAGATGTATCAATGTGTTTCTGATAACAGACATGGAGGACAGAGATGTATCAATGTGTTTCTGATAACAGACATGGAGGACAGAGATGTATCAATGTGTTTCTGATAACAGACATGGAGGAGAGAGATGTATCAATGTGTTTGTGATAACAGACATGGAGGAGAGAGATGTATCAATGTGTGTGTTTCTGATAACAGACATGGAGGAGAGAGATGTATCAATGTGTTTGTGATAACAGACATGGAGGACAGAGATGTATCAATGTGTTTGTTTCTGATAACAGACATGGAGGACAGAGATATATCAATGTGTTTGTGATAACAGACATGGAGGACAGAGATGTATCAATGTGTTTCTGATAACAGACATGGAAGACAGAGATGTATCAATGTGTTTGTTTCTGATAACAGACATGGAGGAGAGAGATGTATCAATGTGTTTCTGATAACAGACATGGAGTACAGAGATGTATCAATGTGTTTCTGATAACAGACATAGAGTACACAGATGTATCAATGTGTTTCTGTTAACCGACATGGAGGAAAGAGATGTATCAATGTGTTTCTGATAACAGACATGGAGGACAGAGATGTATCAATGTGTTTGTGATAACAGACATGGAGGAGAGAGATGTATCAATGTGTTTATTTCTGATAACAGACATGGAGGACAGAGATGTATCAATGTGTTTCTGATAACAGACATGGAGGACAGAGATGTATTATCAATGTGTTTGTGATAACAGACATGGAGGAGAGAGATGTATCAATGTGTTTCTGATAACAGACACGGAGGAGAGAGATGTATCAATGTTTGTTTCTGATAACAGACATGGAGGAGAGAATTGTATCACTGTGTTTGTTTGTGATAACAGACATGGAGAAGAGAGATGTATCAATGTGTTTGTGATAACAAACATGGAGGAGAGAGATGTCTCAATGTTTGTTTCTGATAACAGACATGGAGGACAGATATGTAGCAATGTGTTTCTGATAACAGACATGGAGGAGAGAGATGTATTAATGTGTTTCTGATAACAGACATGGAGGACAGAGATGTATCAATGTGTTTGTTTCTGATAACAGACATGGAGGAGAGAGATGTATCAATGTGTTTGTTTCTGATAACAGACATGGAGGACAGAGATGTATTAATGTGTTTCTGATAACAGACATGGAGGACAGAGATGTATTATCAATGTGTTTGTGATAACAGACATGGAGGAGAGAGATGTATTAATGTGTTTCTGATAACAGACATGGAGGAGAGAGATGTATCAATGTGTTTGTTTCTGATAACAGACATGGAGGAGAGAGATGTATCAATGTGTTTGTTTCTGATAACAGACATGGAGGAGAGAGATGTATCAATGTGTTTGTTTCTGATAACACATGGAGGAGAGAGATGTGTGAATGTGTTTCTGATAACAGACATGGAGGACAGAGATGTATCAATGTGTTTGTTTCTGATAACAGACATGGAGTACAGAGATGTATCAATGTGTTTCTGATAACAGACATGGAGGACAGAGATGTATCAATGTGTTTGTTTCTGATAACAGACATGGAGGACAGAGATGTATCAATGTGTTTGTTTCTGATAACAGACATGGAGGACAGAGATGTATCAATGTGTTTCTGATAACAGACATGGAGTACAGGGATGTATCAATGTGTTTGTGATAACAGACATGGAGGAGAGAGATGTATCAATGTGTTTGTGATAACAGACATGGAGGAGAGAGATGTATCAATGTGTTTGTGATAACAGACATGGAGGAGAGAAATGTATCAATGTGTTTGTGATAACAGACATGGAGGACAGAGATGTATCAATGTGTTTGTTTCTGATAACAGACATGGAGGACAGAGATGTATCAATGTGTTTGTGATAACAGACATGGAGGAGGGAGATGTATCAATGTGTTTGTTTCTGATAACAGACATGGAGGACAGAGATGTATCAATGTGTTTGTTTCTGATAACAGACATGGAGGACAGAGATGTATCAATGTGTTTGTTTCTGATAACAGACATGGAGGACAGAGATGTATCAATGTGTTTGTGATAACAGACGAGGAGGGAGATGTATCAATGTGTGTGTTTCTCCAGACATGGAGGAGAGAGATGTATCAATGTGTGTGTTTCTCCAGACATGGAGGAGAGAGATGTATCAATGTGTGTGTTTCTCCAGACATGGAGGACAGAGCAGCAGAGAGGGCACGACTGAAGACGGAGAGAGAAGAGAAACGTCGGAGAGAGGAGGATGAACGACTGGTGAGTGATAATAACAATGATAACAGTAAGGATAAAAGCAATAAAAACAAGAATGACATCAGTAATAACACTAACAGTAACAACAGAGGACTGTCAATAACAGCAATGATGATAATGACATCAGTAATAACACTAACAGTAACAACAGAGGACTGTCAATAACAGCAATGATGATAATGACATCAGTAATGACACTAACAGTAACAACAGAGGACTGTCAATAACAGCAATGATGATAATGACATCAGTAATGACACTAACAGTAGCAGCAGAGGATTGTCAATAACAGCAATGATGATAATGACATCAGTAATGACACTAACAGTAACAACAGAGGATTGTCAATAACAGCAATGATGATAATGACATCAGTAATGACACTAACAGTAAAAACAGAGGATTGTCAATAACAGCAATGATGATAATGACATCAGTAATAACACTAACAGTAACAACAGAGGATTGTCAATAACAGCAATGATGATAATGACATCAGTAATAACACTAACAGTAACAACAGAGGATTGTCAATAACAGCAATGATGATAATGACATCAGTAATAACACTAACAGTAGCAGCAGAGGACTGTCAATAACAGCAATGATGATAATGACATCAGTAATAACACTAACAGTAACAACAGAGGACTGTCAATAACAGCAATGATGATAATGACATCAGTAATGACACTAACAGTAACAACAGAGGATTGTCAATAACAGCAATGATGATAATGACATCAGTAATGACACTAACATTAACAACAGAGGACTGTCAATAACAGCAATGATGATAACAATGACATCAGTAATGACACTAACAGTAACAACAGAGGACTGTCAATAACAGCAATGATGATAATGACATCAGTAATGACACTAACATTAACAACAGAGGACTGTCAATAACAGCAATGATGATAATGACGTCAGTAATGACACTAACAGTAGCAGCAGAGGACTGTCAATAACAGCAATGATGATAATGACATCAGTAATGACACTAACAGTAACAACAGAGGACTGTCAATAACAGCAATGATGATAATGACGTCAGTAATGACACTAACAGTAGCAGCAGAGGACTGTCAATAACAGCAATGATGATAATGACATCAGTAATGACACTAACAGTAACAACAGAGGATTGTCAATAACAGCAATGATGATAATGACATCAGTAATGACACTAACAGTAACAACAGAGGACTGTCAATAACAGCAATGATGATAATGACATCAGTAATGACACTAACAGTAACAACAGAGGACTGTCAATAACAGCAATGATGATAATGACATCAGTAATGACACTAACAGTAACAACAGAGGACTGTCAATAACAGCAATGATGATAATGACATCAGTAATGACACTAACAGTAACAACAGAGGATTGTCAATAACAGCAATGATGATAATGACATCAGTAATGACACTAACAGTAACAACAGAGGATTGTCAATAACAGCAATGATGATAATGACGTCAGTAATGACACTAACAGTAACAACAGAGGACTGTCAATAACAGCAATGATGATAATGACATCAGTAATGACACTAACAGTAACAACAGAGGATTGTCAATAACAGCAATGATGATAATGACGTCAGTAATGACACTAACAGTAACAACAGAGGACTGTCAATAACAGCAATGATGATAATGACATCAGTAATAACACTAACAGTAGCAACAGAGGACTGTCAATAACAGCAATGATGATAATGACATCAGTAATGACACTAACAGTAACAACAGAGGACTGTCAATAACAGCAATGATGATAATGACATCAGTAATAACACTAACAGTAGCAACAGAGGATTGTCAATAACAGCAATGATGATAATGACATCAGTAATGACACTAACAGTAACAACAGAGGACTGTCAATAACAGCAATGATGATAATGACATCAGTAATGACACTAACAGTAACAACAGAGGACTGTCAATAACAGCAATGATGATAATGACATCAGTAATGACACTAACAGTAGCAGCAGAGGATTGTCAATAACAGCAATAATAATAATAATAATAATGATTATTTATATAGCGCCTATTCTCTGATTTAGGGCTCTAAGTGCTTTACATATTTAATACAAATACAGCAGGGAATATAATTATCTTATAGAACATGACGAACATACATAAATTTTACATGAGTAGAATATAGAAAAGTACATAATTATATACAAATGAACAAAAACGCATATCTTGAAAAAGGTACTCAACTTACAGAAACACACACACACACGCGCGCACATGCACACGCACATGCACACGCACACGCACACGCACACGCACACGCACACGCACACGCACACGCACACACGCACACACACACGCGAGCACGCCATGTGACAGCCACTTCATCATTTCACGGAAACTGAGTACAAGGGGGTGGAGAGGAGCGGATTGGTGGGGGAAGAATTATGATCTTTGAAAAAAGTGTGTCTTCACAGCAGACTTGAAGGAAGAAGTTGAAGGTAAGTGTCTGATATTGATGGGAAGTGTATTCCAGACAGTTGGTCCCTGAAAGGAGAAAGAACGTTGACCGAAGGACTTTGTTCTGACAGAAGGAACACGGAAGAGACGAGTGTCAGCAGAAGAACGAAGTTGACGGGATGGGGTGTAGATGTGTAGAATGTCAGAAAGATATTGTGGTCCAGTACCAGAGACAGAAGAGAAACAGATGGAAGCCAGCTTATAGTCAATGCGACTCTGAATCGGGAGCCAGTGGAGGGACTGCAACAGAGGAGTGACATGTTGATGTCTAGATGTTCTGCAGACAAGTCTGGCGGCACTATTCTGGACCTTCTGGAGCTTGTCCAGAAGGTTGTTTGGTGAGCCAGCCAAGAGACTGTTGCAGTAATCCAGCCTTGAGAGAACTAACGAACAGACCAGAGTTTTTGTGGCTTCAGTGGAAAGAAAGTGTCTAATCGAGCTGATCTTGCGTATTTCCAGATATGCTGCCCTACAGACATTTGAAACATGCTGCTTGAAGGAAATGGTGGAATCAAAAGTCACGCCAAGGTTACGAGCCTGTGATGAGAACGAAATATCAGAACACCCAATGCTGACAGAAGAAGGAAGAGAGGGGTGGTTTTGGAGTTTGGGAGGGGCAATGATCAGAAGTTCTGTTTTGTCGTCATTAAGCTGCAGCTTATTCATAGACATCCATTGTTTTAAATCATGGAAACAGTTTTGAATTTTGCTAACTGCATCTGTGAGTTCAGATATAGTGCTTGACTTGTACATTTGAGTGTCGTCAGCGAAGCTCTCATGCGACAAGGAGTGCTGGTCAATAACGTCAGACACAGGTCTGACGTACATAGCGAACAGTACAGGCCCAAGGACAGAGCCTTGTGGAACCCCGCAGGTGAGAGGTGTTGTAGACGAAGACAGACCATTGACAACAACTGTCTGGAAACGATCATTGAGAGGTGTTGTAGATGAAGACAGACCATTGACAACAACTGTCTGGAAACGATCATTGAGAGGTGTTGTAGATGAAGACAGACCATTGACAACAACTGTCTGGAAACGATCATTGAGAAGTGTTGTAGACGAAGACAGACCATTGACAACAACTGTCTGGAAACGATCACTGAGAGGTGTTGTAGATGAAGACAGACCATTGACAACAACTGTCTGGAAACGATCATTGAGATAAGATTTTAGCCAGGTAAGAACTGTGCCCTGAATGCCAAATGAAGTTTGGAGTCTAACAATGATGATAACAATGACATCAGTAATGACATTAACAGTAGCAGCAGAGGATGTTCAATAACAGCAATGATGATAATGACATCAGTAATAACACTAACAGTAGCAGCAGAGCACTGTCAATAACAGCAATGATGATAATGACATCAGTAATAACACTAACAGTAACAACAGAGGACTGTCAATAACAGCAATGATGATAATGACGTCAGTAATGACACTAACAGTAACAACAGAGGATTGTCAATAACAGCAATGATGATAATGACGTCAATAATGACACTAACAGTAACAACAGAGGACTGTCAATAACAGCAATGATGATAATGACATCAGTAATGACACTAACAGTAACAACAGAGGACTGTCAATAACAGCAATGATGATACAGTGTACTGACATCAGTAATGACACTAACAGTAACAACAGAGGACTGTCAATAACAGCAATGATGATAATGACATCAGTAATAACACTAACAGTAGCAGCAGAGGACTGTCAATAACAGCAATGATGATAATGACATCAGTAATAACACTAACAGTAACAACAGAGGACTGTCAATAACAGCAATGATGATAATGATGTCAGTAATGACACTAACAGTAACAACAGAGGATTGTCAATAACAGCAATGATGATAATGACGTCAATAATGACACTAACAGTAACAACAGAGGACTGTCAATAACAGCAATGATGATAATGACATCAGTAATGACACTAACAGTAACAACAGAGGACTGTCAATAACAGCAATGATGATAATGACGTCAATAATGACACTAACAGTAACAACAGAGGATTGTCAATAACAGCAATGATGATAACAATGACATCAGTAATAACACTAACAGTAACAACAGAGGACTGTCAATAACAGCAATGATGATAATGACATCAGTAATAACACTAACAGTAACAACAGAGGACTGTCAATAACAGCAATGATGATAATGACATCAGTAATAACACTAACAGTAACAACAGAGGACTGTCAATAACAGCAATGATGATAACAATGACATCATTAATAACACTAACAGTAGCAGCAGAGGACTGTCCATAACAGCAATGATGATAATGACATCAGTAATAACACTAACAGTAACAACAGAGGACTGTCAATAACAGCAATGATAATAATGACGTCAGTAATGACACTAACAGTAACAACAGAGGATTGTCAATAACAGCAATGATGATAATGACATCAGTAATGACACTAACAGTAACAACAGAGGACTGTCAATAACAGCAATGATGATAATGACATCAGTAATGACACTAACAGTAACAACAGAGGATTGTCAATAACAGCAATGATGATAATGACATCAGTAATGACACTAACAGTAGCAACAGAGGACTGTCAATAACAGCAATGATGATAATGACATCAGTAATGACACTAACAGTAACAACAGAGGACTGTCAATAACAGCAATGATGATAATGACATCAGTAATGACACTAACAGTAACAACAGAGGATTGTCAATAACAGCAATGATGATAATGACATCAGTAATGACACTAACAGTAGCAACAGAGGATTGCCAATAACTAAACAGCAATGATGATAATGACATCAGTAATGACACTAACAGTAACAACAGAGGATTGTCAATAACAGCAATGATGATAATGACATCAGTAATGACACTAACAGTAGCAACAGAGGATTGTCAATAACTAAACAGCAATGATGATAATGACATCAGTAATGACACTAACAGTAGCAGCAGAGGACTGTCAATAACAGCAATGATGATAATGACATCAGTAATAACACTATCAGTAACAACAGAGGATTGTCAATAACAGCAATGATGATAACAATGACATCAGTAATAACACTATCAGTAACAACAGAGGATTGTCAATAACAGCAATGATGATAATGACATCAGTAATGACACTAACAGTAACAACAGAGGACTGTCAATAACAGCAATGATGATAATGACGTCAGTAATAACACTAACAGTAACAACAGAGGATTGTCAATAACAGCAATGATGATAATGACATCAGTAATGACACTAACAGTAACAACAGAGGATTGTCAATAACAGCAATGATGATACAGTGTACTGACATCAGTAATGACACTAACAGTAACAACAGAGGATTGTCAATAACAGCAATGATGATAATGACATCAGTAATGACACTAACAGTAGCAACAGAGGTCTGTCAATAACAGCAATGATGATAATGACATCAGTAATGACACTAACAGTAACAACAGAGGACTGTCAATAACAGCAATGATGATAATGACATCAGTAATGACACTAACAGTAACAACAGAGGATTGTCAATAACAGCAATGATGATAATGACATCAGTAATGACACTAACAGTAGCAACAGAGGATTGTCAATAACTAAACAGCAATGATGATAATGACATCAGTAATGACACTAACAGTAACAACAGAGGACTGTCAATAACAGCAATGATGATAATGACATCAGTAATGACACTAACAGTAACAACAGAGGACTATCAATAACAGCAATGATGATACAGTGTACTGACATCAGTAATGACACTAACAGTAACAACAGAGGACTGTCAATAACAGCAATGATGATAATGACATCAGTAATAACACTAACAGTAGCAGCAGAGGACTGTCAATAACAGCAATGATGATAATGACATCAGTAATAACACTAACAGTAACAACAGAGGACTGTCAATAACAGCAATGATGATAATGACGTCAGTAATGACACTAACAGTAACAACAGAGGATTGTCAATAACAGCAATGATGATAATGACGTCAATAATGACACTAACAGTAACAACAGAGGACTGTCAATAACAGCAATGATGATAATGACATCAGTAATGACACTAACAGTAACAACAGAGGACTGTCAATAACAGCAATGATAATAATGACATCAGTAATGACACTAACAGTAACAACAGAGGACTGTCAATAACAGCAATGATGATAATGACATCAGTAATGACACTAACAGTAACAACAGAGGATTGTCAATAACAGCAATGATGATAATGACATCAGTAATGACACTAACAGTAGCAACAGAGGATTGTCAATAACTAAACAGCAATGATGATAATGACATCAGTAATGACACTAACAGTAGCAGCAGAGGACTGTCAATAACAGCAATGATGATAATGACATCAGTAATAACACTATCAGTAACAACAGAGGATTGTCAATAACAGCAATGATGATACAGTGTACTGACATCAGTAATGACACTAACAGTAACAACAGAGGATTGTCAATAACAGTAATGATGATAATGACATCAGTAATAACACTATCAGTAACAACAGAGGATTGTCAATAACAGCAATGATGACAATGACATCAGTAATGACACTAACAGTAACAACAGAGGACTGTCAATAACAGCAATGATGATAATGACGTCAGTAATAACACTAACAGTAACAACAGAGGATTGTCAATAACAGCAATGATGATAATGACATCAGTAATGACACTAACAGTAACAACAGAGGATTGTCAATAACAGCAATGATGATACAGTGTACTGACATCAGTAATGACACTAGCAGTAGCAACAGAGGATTGTCAATAACAGCAATGATGATAATGACGTCAGTAATGACACTAACAGTAACAACAGAGGATTGTCAATAACAGCAATGATGATAATGACGTCAGTAATAACACTAACAGTAACAACAGAGGATTGTCAATAACAGCAATGATGATAATGACGTCAGTAATGACACTAACAGTAACAACAGAGGATTGTCAATAACAGCCATGATGATAATAACATCAGTAATGACACTAACAGTAGCAGCAGAGGACTGTCAATAACAGCAATGATGATAATGACGTCAGTAATAACACTAACAGTAACAACAGAGGATTGTCAATAACAGCAATGATGATAATGACATCAGTAATGACACTAACAGTAACAACAGAGGATTGTCAATAACAGCAATGATGATACAGTGTACTGACATCAGTAATGACACTAGCAGTAGCAACAGAGGATTGTCAATAACAGCAATGATGATAATGACGTCAGTAATGACACTAACAGTAACAACAGAGGATTGTCAATAACAGCAATGATGATAATGACGTCAGTAATGACACTAACAGTAACAACAGAGGATTGTCAATAACAGCAATGATGATAATGACATCAGTAATAACACTAACAGTAACAACAGAGGACTGTCAATAACAGCAATGATGATAATGACATCAGTAATAACACTAACAGTAACAAACAGAGGATTGTCAATAACAGCAATGATGATAATGACGTCAGTAATAACACTAACAGTAACAACAGAGGACTGTCAATAACAGCAATGATGATAATGACATCAGTAATGACACTAACAGTAACAACAGAGGACTGTCAATAACAGCAATGATGATAATGACATCAGTAATAACACTAACAGTAACAACAGAGGATTGTCAATAACAGCAATGGTGATAATGACATCAGTAATGACACTAACAGTAACAACAGAGGATTGTCAATAACAGCAATGATGATAATGACATCAGTAATGACACTAACAGTAACAACAGAGGATTGTCAATAACAACAATGATGATAATGACGTCAGTAATGACACTAACAGTAACAACAGAGGACTGTCAATAACAGCAATGATGATAATGACATCAGTAATGACACTAACAGTAACAACAGAGGATTGTCAATAACAGCAATGATGATAATGACATCAGTAATGACACTAACAGTAACAACAGAGGATTGTCAATAACTAAACAGCAATGATGATAATGACATCAGTAATAACACTAACAGTAACAACAGAGGACTGAGAGGACTGTCAATAACAGCAATGATGATAATGACATCAATAATAACACTAACAGTAACAACAGAGGACTGTCAATAACAGCAATGATGATAATGACATCAGTAATAACACTAACAGTAGCAACAGAGGACTGTCAATAACAGCAATGATGATAATGACATCAGTAATGACACTAACAGTAACAACAGAGGATTGTCAATAACAGCAATGATGATAATGACATCAGTAATGACACTAACAGTAACAACAGAGGACTGTCAATAACAGCAATGATGATAATGACATCAGTAATGACACTAACAGTAACAACAGAGGACTGTCAATAACAGCAATGATGATAATGACATCAGTAATAACACTAACAGTAGCAGTAAGCAGAGGACTGTCAATAACAGCAATGATGATAATGACATCAGTAATGACACTAACAGTAACAACAGAGGATTGTCAATAACAGCAATGATGATAATGACATCAGTAATGACACTAACAGTAACAACAGAGGACTGTCAATAACAGCAATGATGATAATGACATCAATAATAACACTAACAGTAACAACAGAGGACTGTCAATAACAGCAATGATGATAATGACATCAGTAATAACACTAACAGTAGCAGCAGAGGACTGTCAATAACAGCAATGATGATAATGACATCAGTAATAACACTAACAGTAACAACAGAGGACTGTCAATAACAGCAATGATGATAATGACGTCAGTAATGACACTAACAGTAACAACAGAGGATTGTCAATAACAGCAATGATGATAATGACGTCAATAATGACACTAACAGTAACAACAGAGGACTGTCAATAACAGCAATGATGATAATGACATCAGTAATGACACTAACAGTAACAACAGAGGACTGTCAATAACAGCAATGATGATACAGTGTACTGACATCAGTAATGACACTAACAGTAACAACAGAGGACTGTCAATAACAGCAATGATGATAATGACATCAGTAATAACACTAACAGTAGCAACAGAGGACTGTCAATAACAGCAATGATGATAATGACATCAGTAATAACACTAACAGTAACAACAGAGGACTGTCAATAACAGCAATGATGATAATGACGTCAGTAATGACACTAACAGTAACAACAGAGGATTGTCAATAACAGCAATGATGATAATGACGTCAATAATGACACTAACAGTAACAACAGAGGACTGTCAATAACAGCAATGATGATAATGACATCAGTAATGACACTAACAGTAACAACAGAGGACTGTCAATAACAGCAATGATGATAATGACGTCAATAATGACACTAACAGTAACAACAGAGGATTGTCAATAACAGCAATGATGATACACTAAATGACATCAGTAATAAACACTAACAGTAACAACAGAGGACTGTCAATAACAGCAATGATGATAATGACATGTAATAACACTAACAGTAACAACAGAGGATTGTCAATAACAGCAATGATGATAATGACATCAGTAATACACTAACAGTAGCAACAGAGGACTGTCAATAACAGCAATGATGATAATGACATCAGTAATAACACTAACAGTAACAACAGAGGACTGTCAATAACAGCAGAGGATGTCAATGATAACAATGACATCAGTAATGACACTAACAGTAACAACAGAGGACTGTCAATAACAGCAATGATGATAATGACATCAGTAATAACACTAACAGTAACAACAGAGGACTGTCAATAACAGCAATGATGATAATGACATCAGTAATGACACACTAACAGTAACAACAGAGGACAGAGGACTGTCAATAACAGCAATGATAATAATGACGTCAGTAATGACACTAACAGTAACAACAGAGGACTGTCAATAACAGCAATGATGATAATGACATCAGTAATAACACTAACAGTAACAACAGAGGACTGTCAATAACAGCAATGATGATGACATCAGTAATAACAGTAACAACAGAGGATTGTCATAACAGCAATGATGATAATGACATCAGTAATGACACTAACAGTAACAACAGAGGACTGTCAATAACAGCAATGATGATAATGACATCAGTAATGACACTAACAGTAACAACAGAGGACTGTCAATAACAGCAATGATGATAATGACATCAGTAATAACACTAACAGTAACAACAGAGGATTGTCAATAACAGCAAT
>CM065709.1:40629378-40663306 GCA_017654935.2 Phymorhynchus buccinoides
TAACACCCGATGTCACTAAAAGACGTTAAACGAGGGTCCCTTGTATCCATGACTTAAGTTCTTATGTTTGTGAGGTAAGGACAGGCCCTGTTCTGTGCACGTCACAGAGGAATCCCCAACATTGCAAACAAAACTTTTCTATTCCAAGGTAAGTTTGATGTAAAATTTAAGCTAAAAATGGCTGGCGTTGAAAGCCATAAGGGAGATAATTTAATGATAGATAAGAGGCAGACAGGTTGGCATTTCATCGACATATTATCTTCCTGTACGGGGGATAGCTTCAGAATCCAGCAACACACACATGTATAATGTACAATGGTCAACGTCTAATATGTGTGTTGTTGCTGTAGACTACTTCCTTCACCATGGCTGACATGACACAAGACAGCAGAGAGGACAACAGTGGCAGCACTTCACCACAACGTGAAGATCAGTCACCAGTCGTGTCTGTAAGTGTCTTAAGTGTGAAGCTGTGTGCGTCTATGCTACTTAAATAAAGTTGAAGGCCACGTTGTTGCTTTGAACCAATTGACATTTACCTCATTAATCATTGGAAACGTTTTAACACTAAAGACTTGAGACAACCCAATCTAAAGGTTTTATCCTCCTCTTTATAAATTTGTACTTTAAAAGTGTTTTTTTCCCCCTAACCCTGATAGTAATTATTAGTAACAGAACTGGTCTGTGTAGAGATTGGAGACAGATGCTTGGTCTTAGCTATAAACAGTTCCATGTGAAAAGTGAAAAGCTGGTAGAATACTGGAAATACGTGTGCTGTCCCCCCCCCCACCCCCGTCCCCACCCCCCCGACACTCGACCCCCACCCCACAACCCCCCCCCACCCACCCCACAACCACACCACCACCCCCACCCAACACCCACCCACCCCCCCCCACCGCCCCCCACCCCCCCCCAACCCCCCTCCCCCCCCCCCCCACCCATCCCCCCCACCCCCCCCCCCCCACACTGTCATTTGACACCCACCCCCTTTTCCCACCACACAAAAAAAACCCAACCCAATACCCACCCTGTAACTCCCACTACCCCAACAACACAAAATCACCGCACCCACCCCCGACCCCCCTGCACCCTGTTCCACCACCCTTTTTTGTCCCAACACACACACACCCCCCCCCCACACCCCGGACCACCACCACCACCACACTCCCCAACAACTGAGTTCCACACAAACACCCCAACCCCACCCGGAGATCCCCCCTCAACACCCTTTCTGGAAAAACCCCCTTTGTAGTTCCACACACAAACCCCCCCAACCCACCCCCCCCGAATGGGTACTCCCACCTGGGGATGGGATTATCGGGGACCCACCGATACCCTCGGGACAAAAAAACACACCGGCATCATCTAATTACCAGGTCCCCTGGGGATTCCACCCCCCCTCAACCCCACTGGGGGGGGACCCCACCCCCCAGCTCAGTGGAATTCCACCCTTCCCCGTCACCCCCCCCCCCGTGGCGCTAACCACCCCCCTGTTGTAGGTTGTACCCAACCCCCCCCTACGACACCGCGACCCCCAAACCCGTGGTTGTTGGATTCGGGGAATTCATAGAGGTTCCACTGACCCATTACCACACCTTGTCGCTCCGCGTCCCACCCCCCCCCCCCAAACCCACTGAGTCCAAATCCCCCCCCACCCGCTGGGACCCAACCCCCCCCCCCACACCCCCACAGTCTCACACACCCCCCCCCCCTCCCCCCCCCCGCCCCCATCCACTCCCCTCACCCCCCACCCCCACCCCCCTCCCCCCCCTCACCCCCCCACTCAGCCCCCAAAATGTCCTCCCCCCCCCGGGGGGACCCCAGCCAAAGGGGTAAGGTCTGGCTCCACCCCCCCCCCCCCCCTATGTTTGTACCCTCCTGGCTGGGAGGGAATTCACCTTGTTATAAACACACAACACCCCACCCCAAAGAAAAACCACCAGGGTCTGATGTTGGCAGTGCCCCCTCACTCCCCTTTACTGGGTCTCCGGGACCAGGTGGGGGGCAGGGGGCACACGCACCCCCCCCAACCCACAAACATCTTGGAAACCCCCCCCCACCTTCTTTTCACCCCCCCACCTGGTTTTTTCACAGCCGGGGTCAGTCACACCCCCGCACCCCCCCCCAAAACCCACACCCCCCCACACCCCCCCCCAACAATGTGGGGAAAGAATCCCACCCCCCCCCCGCCTAGTGACCCACCCCCCCACACCCCCCCCACCACCCCTCCCCCCCAACAACCCGCCACCACCTCCCACCCCCCCCCCCCCACCCAGGCCCGACCCACCCCCCCCCCCCCCACCACCCAAGTGTCAGTCCCCCTCTACCAACCTCAGGCATCCCCCGCTCCCCAAAGTACCCCCCCACATGAGAACCCCACACAGGAGCCCCAAAGCCGGCCCCCCGTGGTTACCCCCCCCACCTTCTACCCCCCCCCCAACCTTCAAAGGGGGCCCCCCCCCCCCCTGAAAAAGGGGGGACACCCCCCCCCCCCCCAACCCACACCCTCAAGAAAACCCCCCCCCCCCCCCCCCCCCCCGCCGACTGTTCCCCAAAAAGTCCCCTTTCCCCTCCCCGCCTCCACGCCAAGACAACTTTTTACCCCCCCCAAACACCAACACTTCCCCCCCCCCCAAACCAAACAAAAACCATCCCCAACTGGAAGCCCCCACACCAAACCTGAGGGCACCCCCCCCTTCCTAGTTGGGGGGGGGGTCACACCCTTTGCCTCCCCAATCCCCCACACGTAAACCCCCCCCCCACCCCACCCACCCCCACCACAAAACATCCCACCCAACCCCACTCCACCCCCCCCCGACAAGCAAAAAGCCAAAAAACCCCCCCCCCCCCCCCACGGACCCCACCCCCCCTCCCCCCCCAACCCCCCCCCACACCCTCCCCCCCCCCCAGCCCCACCCCCCCCCTCCCAAATGGGGAAAAAAAAACCCCCCCAATGAAACTCCCCCCCCCCACCTTTTATGAGAAAAGGCATTAACTCATAAGGGTTCCCACAAACTGGAAAACGATATTTCACCCCCCCAACTTTTCCCCCCCCCCCCCCCCCACATTACACACCACCCCCCAACAACTGGGGAAAAACCCCCCCCCCATCCCAGGTACTTCCAAACCCCCCCCCCCCCCTCTTCCGGCCCCCCCAAACCCCCCCCCACACCCTCACCCACCACACCCCCTGGAACAAATCCCCCCACGACCCCCATTTCCAGACTTTCAATGGAGAAAGCTAAAACGGGGGCAATTAACATTATTGGTCCCACAACCCCCAAAACCCCCCCCATCAGGGGGGGTAACTTTCACATTGGGAGGACCGGGGGCGTCCCAAAACACCATTATGGGTTTCCCAAAACCAAATTACAACGGATAATTTCAGACATTCCAATGATAAACGGGCATTAACATTATGTCCACAACTGTGTTGTTGCCAACGATTAATTTTCCCAGAGGTGGGGTGGAAGAAAAAAAACGAGCATTTAACATTTTATCACAACAAAACTGGTTTAACAACGGATAAGATTTTCCAGTAATTTCACGAGGAGTTCTGGGGAGGTTAACATTAGGCGTCACGTTACCCCACCACGGAAAGGCAATGGTTCCGGGACCTCCCGGGGAGAAAAACGGACCATTAGCAATTTCAATGTCACTCCATGTAAACACAGTGCGTCAAGCTCAAAAAAAATAAAACCGAGGGGTTCCCAACCCCCCCCCACACCCACCACACCACTCTCCCATTGCAACATCCAAGGGGGGTTGGCTTTTACTGCTAAGGAAAGCCAAGAACACAAACTGCTGTCAATAATTGCCCGAAATGTGGTCACTGAGTCCAATCATGTGGTCGCTGAACCCAATATCGAGGTTGCTGAATCCAATCATGTGGTCACTGAACCCAATATTGAGGTTGCTGAATCCAATCATGTGGTCACTGAACCCAATATTGAGGTTGCTGAATCCAATCCTGTGCACGCTGACTCCAGCTCTAGTCCACGTGGACTCAACACAGATTTTCTCCTACCCAAAGGGCACCCCCCAGCAGTTTGCTCCTTGTGGGCCCCTATGTTCCCCCCCCTCAACCCCCCTACCCTCCACCTGTCGTCGTTGTCCCTACGCACACAGAAAACCCACCCATCCGTCCCCGAGTCGACCCACCTCGCGCACCAAACCTACGTAATGGGTCCGGGTCCACCGCTGCGCAATGACCAGCTCCCGCTCACCCTCCCCCCCGCCCCTTGCATCGGAGTTTCCGCTCCGCCCACCCACTGCTTGTGCAAATAAAAACCTCCCCCCGCCCTCGGGCATTTACGGTGGCAAGGTCGTTCTCGTTTCGTCCCAGGTCACTTTCCACATACACCTGACGACAATACACCCTCGCCCCTTCAAGCCGTTAGAGGTGATCTCATGCCCAGATGGAGTATATACTCGTACACTCCCCAGCCCCGAAACGCTTAGTCAAACAAAATAGCTACTCTTTCATTAAATGACGAAACCCCATCATAGACTGTACAGAAAACGCGATACTATGCATAGCGCCGAAGTCGTTGTTTACGTGTTGCAGAAATTGCCCCCTACACGTCATTTTTCTTTTGTTAAGACCCACACTATCCCATCCTGTAGCCAAAGCACCCCACCGCTCAACAACCCACGGGCACCAACACCTCACTAGAAAATACTACCTATAAAGCTCCACTAAACAGAAGCAAAAACAGCGCCCATTCGACCCTTTCCGCCCTCCACGCACGGGCCACCATTGACTATCGAAACCACATCAATACATAATCATACACCCACCCCCAAAGATAAGTTCCACCTAAAAACACCCCATAGAGCGCAGGTCTATAGAAATACCCATCGAGACCCGGACACCATGACCGGATTCGCACCTCATCTGAGTAATAATAGGTAACACCTACTAAAACCGCCCACTCGATACGAAATAAGCAACATAAGATACATTGTAGGACGCAACGTGGACTTGGGATTATCGCCACGGAGTAGACCGAATAACACAAACAAAAGAAATTCACTATAAATTACCTCCAGACCCGCTGTACGCTAGCCCACCAATACAGTCCACGACCGGTTTTACTGATGACACCTCTTGAACAATAATGGAGTCTCTCTAAATCCCATAACGTTTGCCGCCCAACAACCCCTACGACCTTAATGCCCAAAATGAGACAGGTGATTCACATGATGTCACAGTATGACTAACGATGTATGAACCGCGAATTATTCCCACTAAGTACAGCTAGCAACAACACTTTCCAACAACTTTTCTCCAGCGAATGCCGCATATTACGATATCCATGTCTGCCCCCCACAATCACGATCTAATTCAACACAGTGAGGAACTAAGGACAACAGAGGCCCGTACACATGAACCCCAAGCTGCACATCACGCGGGGGGGGGAGAAGCTATGTGTTTAAAAGTCGTGGCATAAGCACTTCTGGTGCAAGTCTTTGCCCACGAAGACCTCCTCAATTTCACGATCGATGAAATACAGGAAAGTAAAACTACATCTGATACCGATCAAAATGCTTTGAATACAAATTCCAACAGAGTGATACCTAATGGTTCCTAACATCTAATTGCAAAGCAAGTTACGGCAGTCACTGGAACCAGTCGTAGTATGCCTGGAGTCAATATGCCCCAGGTAGGTCGTTGAAACCAGTCGTCCTTTAAGTCAACTCAACATTACAACTCTTGGATCAAAAGCTGAAGTCTGCTGATCACTGTCCTGGACAGTTTTGCCACATCCACGGACCTAATTCCAGACAAAGTCTTGACGACATTGGATCCAATCCTCAACGCAGTCTTCAAGCCACAGGATACAATCCTGCGCAAAGTCTTCGGGGCATTGAATCCAATCCAGCCGCCAATCGGCAAGTCATTGGATCCAGTGCTGAACAAAGCCTTCAAGCCACCGGATCCAATCCTGAACAACGCCTTCAAGGGCACTGAATCCAATCCTGGAACAAATCTTCAAGTCATTGGATCCAATCCTGTTCAAAGGCTTCCAGAGACCATTGGATCCACCCCCCCACCCCACCCCCACCCACACCCCATACCACACACACGTCAATACCACACCAAGGCCTTCACACACACACATTTCGTAAAACACATAACCAGATGCATAAGAGAAAGCATGTATAAATGTGAAGATTGTGGTAAAACATTCAGCAGTTCTTCTTTACAGCAACACAAAAAAATCCACAGAGCAGACAATCCATAATGTGACTGTGGTAAAACCCTCTCTACGTCTTCCCATTTACAACGACACAAACTGACGCACACAGGTCCATATGTATGTGACTGTGGTAAAGCCTTCTCTTTGGTAGTTTACAGACACACACGAGAATCCACACAGGAGAAAAACCATATGTATGTGAATGTGGTAAGGCCTTCAAAACGTCTTCTGGTTTACAGACACACAAGACACACTTTTCGTAAAACCATAAAAAGATGCTCATGTATAAATGTGAAGATTGTGGTAAAACATTCACTTGTTCTTCTAGTTTACGCAGACACAAAATAATCCACAGTGAATATAATCTGTGTGACTGTGGTAAAGCCTTCAATCGATTTGGCAATTGAGACACAAAAGAACACACACAGGTCCATACGTATGTGACTGTGGCAAAGCCTTCAATCTATTTGGTCATTTACAGAGACACAAAATAACCCATACAGGAGAAAAGCATATATATATGTATGTGACTGTGGCAAAGCCTTCAATACGAATCCCGAATTAACCATACACAGGAGAACCCACACAGGAGAAAAGCCTTATCTGTGCAGTGTATGTTTTAAAGACTTTAGTCGATCATCCAGTTTAACAACACACAAAAGAACAAAACATCCTGAGGAAAACCCATAACAATGCCGTCAATGTGCAACATGCTCCAGGTCGTCACCACTGATCTTAGAAACGACCTGTCTCAAGGACAACCCACGGAGCAAACTTTAATGTTCCCTGGAATGAAGGAAATAGACCGTTTTTCTTTCAAGTTTCAGTTATATTCCCCAAAGGCAATTGTACATGAACTCTGTATATACCCATGTATAGTACATACTATCAATAGACGTCTATTACTCTCGTGTACAAATGTTGTCTATAGTGTACTAGAAAATCCGCATTGTATTCATCTACGTTGAAAATGCATAACGATAAACAATGGTGAACCTTTTTAATGGATAACTTCATACATATGCGGATATTTGTGTTCTTGATCTTGCATGTGTGTGTAGGCTTATATGGGTATGTGTACTATCTTGCATGAGTGCGTGCGTGTGCATACATGTACATAGTAGTTTGTGTCGCTGTGTGAATTTCTTTCAATGTACCTTTAGTCATGTTTTGCTGCACACATGACTTAGTTTGTAGATCTTCATTTCGTATTGTTTGAACTGCTTTTCGTGTTGGAAACAGGAGGACAATCACTCACTCGCACGCACACGCGCAACAAACGCAAACATTCTTACACGTCGCACGCACTCTCACGCAAACACACACACACACACACACGACACAACACACACACACACACACACATTTATATATATACACACACCATACACACCACACACCCACCCACTATACACACACCACACACCACCACCACACCACACACACACACCACACACACACAGACACTCACACACATTCCGACACCACGCACACCCACACACACACCCATCACACCACACACACACCACACACACCACCACACCTCACACACACACACAGCGTACACACACACACCACACCAAACATACCCCAACACACACACACACGCACGACGCGCAAACACACAACACCACACATGTTATCTTTTAATTTTGAGCCAGGCACACCTTACAACATTAAAATCAAACCCAAACCAGGCTTAATTCCTACACACCACACAGCTGTTGGATCTCACACACACAGACCACACACACACACACACATTTTTGAAAGACAATATACCACCCACCTCAAAAAAACATCTCACCACCCATCCCAAAAAACCATCTCACCACCCACCCCAAAAAACCATCTCACCACCCACCCCAAAAAAACATCTCACCACCCACCCCACCACACACAAACCACGCTAACCTCACCACCCCACGGCTACACGCGAACAAACCATCTGCACCATCCCACACACTGCACACACAGCACACACAGCACACACACACACAAAAAATCTCACACACACACACACAAACAAAAAACCACCATCTCCTGCCCCACAAAGTTCTAAGTTATGTTTTATTTAGGGGGCATTATACTGTGCGTTTGTACTAATTGTTTTTAAATTACACTTTTATAGTTTTTAACAGTTTTCTTAGAATATATTGATTTGCTAACATAAAATTATTGTACAAACACTTATTGGTAGATTGACGTTAGTCGTTATCAAAGTAGTGTATAAAAAGGTTTATAGTTAAAGTTGTCTATGCCATGCTAATTGTTTGGTTTGCAACATGTTATTTTATCTTATAATATCTTTAAAATGTCTATCGCTAGTCCCCAGATTCGCGAAAGCGTGGTAGGGACTATAACCTCCCCAAAGAAAACAAAAGAGCAACATAATTATGGGCGACGTATATTGTTAAGGAATATTTGCTTTCAATGAAGAGATTATTATTTTTAATTTTGCCTAAGAATTCTTTTAATGCACAAGAAAGTATCTATTAATGTTCTTTTCAGCACATAATAACTTTACATTGGTCTGTATTGCTGCTTATAATCATAATTACAAAAGAAACAGTGACATTTTATAAATCGTCTGACATGTGTTTTATGCTCCATATCAGTTCCATTGTCAATCATCCTGGCGTACCCGTAGAGATGAGAGACTTAGTGCGATTTTTCTCACGCCACGCTCACCAGCGGGCATGACGCTCGTGTGGGGCTAATCCTCTCCCCTATAATTATTAGTTGGGGATAAAGAAAAACGAGAAGAGAGAGTGAGCCACTCTTGAGTCCTCACCATCTCTCTTCTCTCACCACATCCCTCACTACGCCCAACAAAAGATAAGAAAAATCGCGCACGTCTCTGATAAGCCCCTAGTGCATTGACTGCCCTCTGGCGTGAAAAATATCGCCATAGGTTGACCATGCTTCTTTCAGTTTTCTTTTTTTTTATGGCATATACAATACAAAATGTGACAAGATTCTGGTCGTCCTTCAAAAGTGTATGTTTTGTGTAATTAATGTGTTTGTATTGTACAGACAAATAAAAATAATAATTGGATCTTTGATAAGTGAACTTTGTGAGTGCGTCCGTCTGTGCGTACCCATGTGTATTTGAATATGTATTGATCATCGTACTTTAAGTGTATCACATGTGTGTGTGTGCGTGTGATGTGTGTGTGTGTGTGTGTGCGCGTGTGTTTGTGTGTGTGTGTGGTGTGTGTGTGTGTGTGTGTGTGTGTGTACTGTGTGTGTGTGTGTGTGTGTGTGTGTGTGTGTGTGTGTGTTGTGTGTGTGTGTGTGCGTGTGTGAGGTTGTGTATGTGTTTCTGTGTGTGTGATGCTGAGTATGTGTGTGAGAGTGAGAGAGAGAGAGAGAGAGGGAGAGAAAAGGAGAGAGAGAGAGAGAGAGAGAGGAGAGGAGAGAGAGAGAGATAGAGAGAGAGAGAGAGAGAGGATAGAGGGGAGAATAGACGAGACACAGATAGGGGGAGAGAGAAACAAAGAGAGACACAGAGACAGAGACAGATAGAGAGATTCATTGTTGGTGAAACATATTTCATTTACTTCAAAATATATAGTTTACGGAAAGACACATTTTTGTTCAAATTGTGCGTGCGTGTATGTATGTGCGCACACAAGTTACGTGTGTGTGTTTGTGAGTCTGTGCACGCGTCTGTGTGATATGCGTGTGTGTGCGCTCGCTCTCTATCTCTCACTCTCTCTATATCTCACCTCACCTCACTCTCTCTCTCTCTGTCTCTCTCTCTCTCTCTCTCTCTAAAAAAACTCTCTCTATCTCTCTCTCTCTTCCTGCCCAAAAACGCTCCTCTACCCCTCCCACTGTTCCCTCAATATGCGATCAAAAATGTCAATTGTGGTTTTGTGAATGAATTATTGTATGTATGCTATTAGCTATATGCCCATTGGTTCATTCTCCCCCTCCCCACTGTTCCCACCTTGTGACATGGGCAGAAGGCCTAGTCAATAAACTGAGTTGAGTCTCTCTCTCTCTCTCTCTCTCTCTCTCTCTCTCTCTCTCTCTTCTCACCACCCCCAACAATCTCTCTCTCTCTCTCTCTCTCTCTCTCTCTCTCTCTCTCTCTCTCTCTCTCTGCACCACCCACTCCAAAAACCATCTCTCTCTCTCTCTCTCTCTCTCTCAGATCCCTCCTCTCACCTACCCTCCACCCGTCACACATACACACCCCATCACACGCGCGCGCGCACATTGGGTCGAGTTCAAATTCCAGCACGCACGCTTGTAAAAAATATACTTATCTTATCTCAAGAATGCACATCTGCCGTTGATCAGAAATTATTGAGGCATTGCATTGATTCACACCATTTCTTCAATCGTCTTTTAAACTCATGGCACTAATTTCATTTGGGGCAAATATAACGGTATATACGGTATGTTGGTTTTTTGGTTGTAGTTGGGGTGTTCGTTTTTTGTGGGGTTGTACAGAACAAGATTCGTTAAATGACCTTAGATTAAAACACTATAAAACAAATGTAAATAACTTGTACTTTTCTAGATGGTTAATGGTCAATTTTCACGCCAGAGGGCAGTCAAATGCAGACTAGGGGCTTATCACGCGATTTTCTTACTTGGGCGTAGTGAGAGAGAGAGAGTGATGGTAGGACCACTCACTGTCTCTCTCTCTCTTCTCTTTATCCCCAAACTAATAATATAGAGAGGATTAGCCCCACACGAGCGTCATGCCCTCTGGCGTGAGAAAAATCGCACTAAGTCTCTCATTGTAATAATACATTACATAAAATGCACTGGGGTGCTAACTTTTATTTTCTGAGATTTGATGTCTACAGTCTCACATTTTGACCTAGTTTTTCAATGAAAACATAAATGTTTCTGTTTGTTTTACTTCACTTCGAATTGGACTTTATTGATTTTGCACTAACAAAAAATACGGGACTGTTTATTGAATAGTTTGAGGGGAAAAAATAATGTTAGATTGCACGCTTTACATCGACACACTAGATCATACTATTAAATGATAAACATATGGGAAGATATTCATTAACTTTAGACACTGGTGTTTCCTTTACTTAAAGATGGACCCTGACGGGTGAGATTTTTGTAAGAAACACATCGAGATCACCAGGAAAACACCATTTACAGAGATCGCAACACTCACTTTGCTCTGGTTTCCTAGAAATCAAACCGTCAAATCGGCGCGATTCCTCCTTGGCGGAGGTGCTGGAAGTCAAATTCTTTTTTCACCCAAAGAGAAGGCATATTTCATACAGTTTATCTAAAGAGTTTCGCTCACAACAAAGAAAATACCTCCCATTTGTCTTACTGCGCTACAAAAAAAGAAAACACTTCAACCACAAAGAGTGTCCTCCACTCACATCACCAACCAAAATGGCTGGCTCTCTCCGGCATCTCCGCCAAGGAGGAATCGCCGTTTTGACGGTTTGTTAATTTTAGGTAACCAGAGCAAAGTGAGTGTTCCGATCCTTGAAAGAGGCTGTCTGTCTGGTGATCTCTGACATGGTTTTTTTCTTTGCACACAAAGAAAACCCTCATCCGTCAAGGTGGCCCTTTAAGAAGGTTTTGTTGTGAAGGGAAATAAAGTGTGTGTGTGTGTGTGTGTGTGTGTGTGTGTGTGTGTGTGTGGTGTGTGTGTGTGTGTGTGTGTGTGTGTGTGTGTGTGTGTGTGTGTGTGTAAAGTGTGTGTGTGTGTTGTGTGTAAGTTGGTTTGTGTGTTTGTTTGTGTGTGTGTGTGTGTGTTGTGTGTGTGTGTGTGTGTGTGTGTGTAGTGTGTATGTGTGTGTTAGTGTGTGTGTGTCTGTGTGTGTGTGTGTGTGATGTGTTGTGAGTGTGTGTGTGTGTGTGTGTATGTGTGTCGTAAGTGGTGTGTGTGTGTGTGTGTGTGTAAGTGTGTGTGTGTGTGTGTGTGTGTTGTGTGTGTGTGTGTGTGTGTGTGTGTGTGTGTGTGTGTGTGTGGGTGTGTGGTGTAAAGGGTCTTTTTGTTTCACCGTGGCTTGATTATGTTAAAAGTATTTTAATTGAAACTGGTTTTGATTGTGTTTGGGACTCCCAATCATTCTCGAGTAAAACTAACTTATGCAAGTGTGTTAAACAAGAATTACAAAATAACTATATTCGTGACTGGCGTAATTCTCTTGAGAACAGTAGTAAATGCTTATTTTATAAACATTTTAAGACAGACTTTGGAAGGGAACATTACATTTCAACCTTACCAGATGTTTATGTTATATATTTTATTCAAGTTTCGATGCAGCAATCATAAATTGCCTATTGAAGTTGGAAGACATTATAATGTTCCAAGAGAATTACGTATTTGTCGTAATTGCGAAATGGGCGAGATAGGAGAGGAATTTCATTGTATAATGGAATGTCCAAAATACAATGAACTTCGTGAAAAATATGTTCCTAAAACATTTCTGAAACCCAAATCCGTTTTCAATTTATGTAGCATGTTTCAAAAAGGACGACGTATATGTTTAAATTTAAGTAAATGTCTAAAATTTGGAAAGATAATTTAAAAGTGTTTCTTTCACTGCTCACCAAAGGGACTGACATTTCGCTGTTACTTTTGAATTTTTTGCGGTTTTGATTGAGTTTTATGTTTGTGTTATACTGTTTTTGTATCCTCCATGCCCCAAAAGGGGTCTAAAGGATTAAACTTCTTGAATCTTAGAATCTTGGAATCTTGTGTGTGTGTGTTGTGTGTGTGTGTGTGTGTGTGGTGGTGTGCGTGTGTGTGTGTGTGCGTGTGTGTGTGTGTGTGTGTGTGTGCACCGTGGTGATGAATTTAAACATGCGGCAAGTAAACATATTCATGACGTCCATGCCTCCTTGTGGGGATACGCGGGGGGGGGGGGGTCTTTTATATAAATAGTTCCCCACCTTCTGGAATTTCTGTGCTTGTAGCTTCCTCTAATCTGTCACTCTCTTTGACTCTGCCTTCTTCCCTTTGCTCTCTGTCATCTACTATATTTCTGACTTACCGGTCCATTCTCCTGCCTTTTTTCAAGAAACGCTTTCAAAAACATTTCCTCCAGCCGAAGAATAGGACCTTGCTGGGCCTAACTATTTCTTAGTTAGGCGCATAACGGCAGCATGACGCACCTGCGCGCTCATAATTGACAGGAAACTGTCTGAGCGATCGAAGAATAAGAAGAAGAAGAAGAAGAAGCAAGAAGAGGAAGAATGAGTCCATTCATAAACTCACATAAATACGCACTGTATTTGCAAGAAATAAATATCGAGTGAGAAAGAATAGCATCTAGAAAGGGAGAGAAAAACGAAAATGAATGAGAGAGAGGGGGGGGGGGGGGGGGGAGGATACATACAGACAGATAGAGACAGGCAGACTGAGGATAGTGAGGAAGACAAACCTATTTACATATGGACAATAACAATACATTTCAAGGGTGCAGACACTCCTATCTCCGCCCCCATATCCACACGTAAATCCATTTGCACGTGCTCGCTTTCACGTGAATGAGAGACTTAGTGCGGTTTTTCTCACACCAGAGGGCATGACGCTCGTGTGGGGCTAATCCTCTCTTATATTATTAGTTGGGGATAAAGAAAGAGAGAGAGACAGTGAGTAGTCCTACCATCACTCTCTCTCTCACTACGCCCAAGTAAGAAAATCGCGTGATAAGCCCCTAGTGCATTGACTGCCCTCTGGCGTGAAACATATCGCCATAGGTTGACCATTACGAGGCAGAATCTTCAACGTGATGAAGTCGGCTGCCTAAGGCGAAGAAGAAGAAGAAGAAGATATCATTTAAACTCTCGTTCTCGTGCAATTCACTGCAGGCCAACTGTTCACTGAGCACGCACAGAACCGGCGTTCAGTGAGAAGTGAGGAAGTGCAGCCCTGTTTGACCCTGACCAGACAAGGTGACCATGATGGTGGTGTGAACATCACAGTGTAGTGGGACTGCTCAGTTTTTGTCCAGGACACATTGTTCGAGAGAAAGAAAAAAAGATTGGTAGGTGAACAGGCTTTGCCTTTTGTGCTTGTTTCTCCATTTGTTCTGTATTTTGAACCACTCCGTTTTTGTGCACAAGAATGAGATTCAGAGATACTGAAAGAAAGGGAGAGGGTTATCTTTTTGTAAGCTGTGCGTATTCGTGAAGCTTCCTGCTAACATGTGCTGAGTACAATTTTACTCAATTCACAATGTGGACTAAATTCTGATTCATTGACAACATTATACTTTTGTTTTAATTTTAGCAACTTATTAAAACTCGTGTTACCATAGTAACTGATATATGACGATCAGGAACCATTTTGTCCGTTGTTGTAAGACCATGACTCTTGTGGGTGTGCCTGCCAAGTACTAAGAAGTTCTATATACGAAGCGTTTTCAATATATGAGCAAATAACTAATTCATGAGTACTTTAAAATTGTTCCCTAACTTTTTGTGGGCGGCATAGACGAAGCGAAACTTCTGTGTCCTCTTGGACTTTTGCTGAAGTGGAATGTGTTTAGCTGGTGCTGTTCACTTCTGGTTTTACACTTCCTTCCCAATACAGTAGAGGGCCTTGTTAATTTAGCAAACCTCAGTGAAAGATGGGGGTCTTTTTCTTCTTCCTTCAACCAGCCGTCTTCGTCGTGTCAAAGATTCTGGTGGTACTAAGGAGGGCTCTACGCATACGCTTAGTTAGAGTCAAGTCAGGGTCACATCAGGGTTGATTTGTGAGTCAATAGTTTTTGTTTGTGGCTCAAGCCACAAACCATAACTCACTTTGCGGTCGGTCAGTCGGTCGGTCGGTCTGTCGATCTGGCGTTCCAAAATTGTCGCACATTTTGACAAAATTAGTACTTCAAATCGAGGCTACACTTCTGACCGCTCTTTAAAATCGATGTATTTTAAAAGCGTGCAAAATAATAAACATATGTATTACAGACACTACAACAGACACGACGATATGCGGTGCTTCTTTTGATGAGTATAATAGGATACATAGTTTTAAATGTTTTCCAAAAATATAAAAAGTGACAGAAAAGGTGCAGAGATAACATTCTGGTTTACAGATTAAAAGTATTGACAAGCCAGGGGAGGTTAACCATGATGGATGGTAAAAAAGACCGCGTGCCACAAAAACTATGCGATTTCGACGCTTGTTATTTTTAGTAATTGTTCATTCCAACAGTAGAACGCAGTGCAGTTCGCATATCTTCTCGCATGTACTCTTATGTGTAGTAAATATTAATTTTTAAAGTGTTTACCTCAAAGTGTATAACATTTTAGGTCCGGATAAAATAAGCTTATTATCTTGTACATTTTTGCTTGATAAGAAAATTGCAAAGATATTCACGTAATAGGACCTAGGCGAAAATGTGGAGAATACATGATACAACCGTCTGCGATAAGGCAAAATCCATATTTTCGCCCGTGAGTGAAGATAATCCGATAAGAGAAAGACCCGCCCGTTTGTGCTCTTTTCGGTCATCAAATGATCTCCCTTATAGGCCACAATGTGAATGTAACCCAACACAGTACTGAACTTTGTGTTTGCGAGAAAGTGATCTGTACATGTGCAGTTGCTACAATGGAGTTCATTTCCCTAAAGGCCTATGTCGATTTCATGTTATGTTCTGTACTCAGGTCAACCACCATTATTATTGTTGACCAAGTTAAACTGAAGTTTTAAGGCCATGTTAAAGCATGTGAAACCAACAGAGTGACAGGCAATAATAATAGCGTGGTAACCCGTATTAAGCCATAGTAGGTCACACTAAAGTCTTCGATGCAGTGAAAATGAGCATGTAATGAAAAAAACTGGCAAATGTTAAGAATAACCCCCTCCTCTGCCCCTTCCATTCATTTCAGACGGCTTCAGGTTAGGGTTAGGGTTAGGAACTATTGTTTGGGTTTAGGGATAGGGATAGGTTTAGGGTCAGCTTAATCATCAACGTTTATTTGTTGCGTATTTGACACTACACTGATCCTAACCCTATTCCTAACCCCATCCCAAACTTTATTCATAACCCTAACCCTAGATGAAACCGTCTGAAATGAATGGAAGGTGGCAGAGGAGGGGGCTATTCTTAACATTTGCCCGACAACGTTTGTACGTTGCAAGTCAAGATACAACGCACATGTGCCTACATGTTCACCTGGTACATGCAACAAATAGGACAATGTAGAAATAAACTGCTATGCAAAAATAACATTTTATTGTTGCAGGTATCTGAGAGTGTGTTGATCAGCCTGAACTCAACACTGCGAGTCCTTGATTCACTTCCTCTGCTAGTGGATGGTAGCCATCGCTCAACAGAGTTCAACACAGGTCGTGGGGAAACTACACAGGGTTTAGAACGACTCAAACGTTACGCCTCGTTGTGTGTTTTGATTCAACTGTAATTCACTTAGAATCAACGGCACTGCCCATCGTGTCGAAACGAGCCCTAACTTCGTCCAACTCAACATGGGAATCCCTGGAAAAACTGGAGACGATCATGTGATCAACAAGTCCAATCCTGCAGTCCCTGGTTCCAAGTCTGTGTTTACGACGTCCAATGCAAAGATCAGTGGGTGCGATCCTGGAGTCACTTTGCTTCGTCCTCTGATCACCGGATTATATCCTCCGATCACTGGATTATGTCCTCCGTACCCTGGATTCTATCCACCAATCACTGAATTATATCCACCAATCACCGGATTCTATTCACCAATCACTGGATTCTATTATTCAGTCACTGGATTCAATCATTCAGTCACCGGATTCAATCATTCAGTCACTGGGTTATATCCTCCAGTCACCGGATTCAATAATCCATTCGCTGCGTTCTATCCTCCAGTCACAGGACCCGATCACGTCTTCCCTGGCTCCAGTGTTAGTCAAGGTGAATTCAACGTTCATGATTATCATCAACCAAGTCAAGATGCTGTTCAACAGAGCTCTTACGTTTGTGAACACTGTAACAAACCCTTCATAAACCCAGTTGACTTAGAACGGCACTGGTGCATAACCACGCATGGTTCTGCCCGTGTTCAACCCCGCACATTGGGAAAGCATTCTAGGAGTAAGAAGTTGTTCACTCAGCGTGACCGTTCAACGAATAATACTCAGCCCCAAGCGAACAAAAAGCCACATTCGTGTCAAATCTGTGGGAAATGCTTCCCATGTGCATATTCTTTGGTGATACACATGAGGGCCCACACAGGAGAAAAACCACACGTATGCGAAATCTGTAGTAGAGCCTTCAGTCAGCGTTCCAATTTCAAAAGACATAAATTACTTCACTCCGGGGAAAAAACATATAAATGCCGTACGTGTGGTACATGCTTCAGACACTCATTCGAGTTGGCAATACACACAAGAACCCACACTGGAGAAAGGCCTTATCAGTGCCCTCACTGTCCCAAAGCCTTTAGTGATCCAGCCAATTTCATAAGACACAAAAAAACTCAGCACCCATAAAGAAAACCCATAGCAAAGCCATCAATGTAATCTGCCCACAAAAAGTTAGGGAACACTCTCAAAGTGCACATTTTGTTTTCTACGAATTGATGATGTTTGTGTGTGGTTTTAAATATTGTCCGAAAACTTTTCAAATTTTTTGTCTCTTTTCCATTCTTCACTTTGACTTGGTCTATTTTGGTTTTGCATTAAAAAACAAAGATGCGGGACTGCTTATTTGTAGTTCACAATTGTTTTCATGTTAGATTATTTGCTTTACATCGATACACTAGATCATACTTTTAAATGGTAAACGTGTGGAACGATAATCATTAACTTTAGACACTGATGTTTCGTTTACATAAAAAGGTTTTATTGTGAAAAGAAATAAAGTATAGTTTCATTTCTTACAGTTTTAGTGTGCATGTGTATGTGTGTCGCGTGTGTCTGTGTGTGCGTGTGCATGCTTTGTGTGTGTGTATGCATGCGTGTGTGTGTGTCATAAAGGGTTACGCCAAAGACATTCATTATAAATGCACGCAACGCACACACACACACGCCACACGCACACGCACGCACACGCACACGCAGCGCAGGCGCGCACACGCACACGCACGCGCACACAAACACACACACACACACCACCCACACACACCACACACACACACACACACACACCATCACACAAACGCACGCACTCGGTTTATAGAAGGGGTAGGGGAGTCTGACTGATCATCCGCGTATCATTTAAAAAAAGGGCACTAGAAAAGCTTTATGTGTTCTCTGTGTTTGCATGAACACATATTCGTGCGTTCATGCACAAACTCGCAATAAATACGCAGTATAATGCAGATATGTAAATATAACGCATGCAGAAATATAAATATTGGTTGAGAGGGAATAACAGCTAGAAGGAAGGAGGAAAAATGGGAGATGAGGACGATGAGAGAGAGAGAGAGAGAGAGAGAGAGAGAGAGAGAGAGAGGAGAGGAGAGAGAGAGACACAGACAGACAGAGAGAGAGAGAGGGGGGGTGAGGGGGGGGGGGGGGAAGGGGTAGAGACGGAAGAACACGACGGTCAGATAAAGACAGGCAGACAGAGGATAGCTGAGAAAGACGAACCTATTTACATATACACGAAATGCCTCATTACAATTTCAATCGCACGCATGTCACGCATTCCACACACGCTACCCGTCATGAAGAAACCCAAACTCTGCATCACCCTCGTCAAACGTTAACTTGATTCTAAAGAAAAAAAATGTCCAGAATTAGACATAATAAAAAAACTTGTAATATGGAAATAGATCAACCAAGATCTGAACGAGAAAACATTTTGGAAAAAATAATAATAATTTCAAGTGTGCGAGATATCCCCACCCCCATCTTCACACCCACACATAAGGTAATAGCGCTATATAAGTTTCATAAATACGTAAATAATGTTGACCATAGACTAGACATGGTGACCATGACGGTGGTGTGAACATCACAGTGTAGTGAAACTGCTCAGTATGTACAGGACACACATCACTGTTTGACCCTGACCAGACAAAGTGACCATGATGGTGGTGTGAACATCACAGAGTAGTGGGACTGCTCAGTCTGTACAGGACACGCAGCCCTGTTTGACCCTGACCAGACAAGGTGACCGTGATGGTGGTGTGACACACACACACATGTAGTGGGACTGCTCAGTCTATGCAGGACACTTGGTTCAAGACAAATGAAAAATATTTTAAGGTTTGTAGACTTTCTCTTATTAAGCAGCTTTTTTGTCAGTTTGTAGTGTCCTCCGTTTTGTGAGAGAGAATCACTTCGATTTTGTGTGTTAGAGAGACGTTTAGAGAAAGCAGAAAGAAAAAAAGAAAGAAAGATGGGTGGAGACAGAGAGCCAAGAAATTTCAGTATAGGTGCATGGGTTCCTAGAGTAAAACGATAACAAATAATGAATACAGAGATGGCTTTCAAGTAATTAAAGATATTTTTTAAAAAAAGAGTTTGGGAGAAGGGTCAGAAATTTGAAAAAAAAATGCATAGGTAGGTAGGTTGGGGTGGGGGTGGTCTTTGGAGGGGACGGGAGGGGTAGCTTGTTTTTTTATACCACTCCAAAGGCAAAGTGAAAATCATGAGGTTTCACTGTAAAGATTAAGAAGGCAATGCTATGCCAAGCAAGAACCCTTAGAACTGATATTTCATGTACACGAGACGTCATACTATTTACTTATCTGCTTATCAATATTGTCCGTTGATTAATAATACACACATAGCCTTCATCCGGGCTTCGCAAGAGCGGCTCTAATGGGCGATTATGGTTTTTTTTATTACTTTGCTCTGGTTTGCTAAAAATCACACCATCAAATCGGCGATTCCTCCTTGGCGGAGGTGCTGGAAGTCAAATTATTTCACCCAAAGAGAAGGCGTTTTACATCTCCTTTCTAATGGCCGCCAAATCGTTCGCACGAAATGTTTTTGCAATACAAGCCTTTTGATTTTTAATTTTTTTAAACATTTTATACAGTTTATCTAAAGGAGTTTCGCTCACAACAAAGGAAATAGCTCCCATTTTTTGAAACTTCACTATAAAAAAAAAGAAAACGCTTCAACCACAATGAGTGTCCCCATCCAAAATGGCTACTCTCTGTTGATCTCCGGCATCTCCGCCAAGGAGGAATCGCCGTTTTGACGGTTTAATTTATAGGTGGCCAGAGCAAAATGAGTGTTCCGATCCTTGAAAAGGCAGTCTTTCTGATGATCTCGACGTGCTTCTTGCAAAAACTCATCCGTCAGACTGAGCAGTCCCACTACACTGTGATGTTCACACCACCATCATGGTCACCTTGTCTGGTCAGGGTCAAACAGGGCTGAGTGTCCTGTACAGACTGAGCAGTCCCACTACACTGTGATGTTCACACCACCATCATGGTCACCTTGTCTGGTCAGGGTCAGACAGGGCTGAGTGTCCTGTACAGACTGAGCAGTCCCACTACACTGTGATGTTCACACCACCATCATGGTCACTTTGTCTGGTCAGGGTCAAACAGGGATGAGTGTCCTGTACAGACTGATCAGTCCCACTACACTGTGATGTTCACACCACCATCATGGTCACCTTGTCTGGTCAGGGTCAAACAGGGCTGAGTGTCCTGTACAGACTGAGCAGTCCCACTACACTGTGATGTTCACACCACCGTCATGGTCACCTCGTCTGGTCAGGGTCAAACAGGGCTGCACTTTCTCACTTCTCACTGAACACCTTTTTCCCATATGTGATGGTGCATGGGAAAAACCTACATAAGTCGCTCAGAATGTTTTGAGCAAAAGCCAAAAATAGTCAACAGCCCTCAAAATATTAATTTTCTATTTAGGGCATATTTATTATGTCTATTTGTATGTGTTCTACCAGTATCCACAACATAAAAGACAACTTTGAATCGGTTCTTTGTTTATTTGATTGTTTTCTAAGTCAAGCCAATGGAAACGAAGAGGCAAAATTGTATCTTCTATGCCCGAATTTCTGCAAATGATCTATTTTTTGAATGCCAAACTTCAAATAATTAAAAAAACAAAAAACTAGAATACTTGCGTAAACTGACCCAGTCGCGACACACGCTTGCACCCCTAACCTTAACACTAAACCTAATCATAACCCAAACCCTAACCCGATTTTGCCCAAATTCGAACTTGTCCAAGCGTTTGACCCCTAGTATCCACCTGTAAATTTCCAGGGACGGTATTCACGTTGAGATAGCATGAGACTTAGCATGATGCTAACTTAGAAGCTCTTCCAATGTCGTATAGGATTTAATAGGACTTTTGAAGAGCTTCTAAGTTAGCATCATGCTAAGTCTCATGCTATCTCGACATGAATACCGTCCCAGGTTGATATATCCAAGTGTTCTCGAGTTATCGCTGTCACATACAGACAGACCAAAACGGACGGGACGGACAAACTGAAAACAATACCATTCTCGCTTCGCGACTGGTTACTAGGGCAAGATAACTCAGTTCAGTTTTCTGTGCATTAACAAGGATTCTTTTCTCCACCATGAAAAAGTTAAATATCAAGCTGTGCCAAATTTCCATTATGTCCGTTTTCCCATGTACCATCACATACTCTCTCTTCTCTCTCTCTCTCTCTCTCTCTCTCTCTCGCCAGCTCTCTCTCTCTCTTCTATCTCTCTCTCTCTCTCTCTCTCTCTCTCTCTCTCTCTCTCACACACACACACACACACACACACACACACCCAGCACACGCGTCACGAACACGCTCGCGCACGCACGCACACACACACACACACACACACACACACACACACACACACACACAAACACACACACGCGCACATGAGTACGCACAGATGGACGCACTCACAAAGTTCACTTATGAAAGATCCAAGTATTTGTTTTATTTGTCTACACAATAAATAAAAACATTTTAAATACACACAATCAATATACACTTTTGAAGGACGGCAAGAATCTTGTCACATTTTCATTGTATATGTCATAAAATATTAAAAAAAACAGAAAAAGTCAACAGTCAATTTACCGGGCACGCCAAGCTGATCTAGAGCGTGAAGCTGATCTGGAGCGTAAAACACATGTCAACGATACAAATAAAAAACTGCCTTTTATCTTTTGTAATTATTATTAAAACAGCAATAAAGACCAACATTTGATAAAAAGTAAATTGATAGACGTTTCTTGTTCATTGAAAAGCATTCAAACAATACGAAATGAAAAGTACAAACTAAATCATGTGTGAAAGCACAATGACTAAAGGTACATTGAAAGAAATTCACACAGCGACACAAACTACTATGTACAGAGGCACTCACGCATACTCATGCACGCTAGCGCCATTTAAACATTGGATATTTCAGCAACACAATGTCTTAGACTATAACAAGAGGCAACGCCTTCAGCTTCCACGTCTGGATTTTTATTACTATAGAGGCATGGGAATTCCCCATGACAATTTCTATGCCTGTATAGAGAGAATACGTTATGTAGGACACTTGTGATCTGAAAACAGAATTAATTTTTATTTTACTGTGTAAAATTAAATTATGTATGTGCATTAAATTATCCCTACCCTTTCTTTAAAATCTAATTATATGTATGGTTTATATATGCGCATGTAACATAGTGGAGCCCTATTTTATTTTGGCAACAGTAATAATTGAAAAGCATGCTTTCAATTTTACTTGTTGCCAAATAAAAATAGGGCTCCATATCTGTTACAGCGCATATATAAACATACATATAAATTAGATTTTAAAGAAAGGGGAGGGATAATTTAATGCACATACATAATTTAATTACACAGTAAAATAAAAAATTAATTCTGTTCAGATGCACAAGTGTCTACATAACAGTATTCTATCTATTTACAGGCATGGAAATTGTCATGGGAATTCCCCATTTTTTTGGGGCCTGACTATAGTAATAAAATCAGCGTGAGCCTTGAAGGCTTTGCCTCTTGTTATAGCTAAAAGACATGTGTGCCTGAAAGATCAAATGTTTTACAATGTGCGCTATCGTGCATGAGTTAGCGTGAGTGCCTACATGTACATAGTAGTTTGTGTCGTTTCCTGTGTGAATTTCTTTCAATGTACCTTTAGTTAATGTTGTGCTTCAACATGATTTAGTTTGTAGCTTTTCATTTCGTATTGTTTGAATGCTTTTCAATGAACAAGAAAACGTCTATCAATTTTACTTTTATCAAATGTGGTCTTTATTGCTGTTTAATAATAATTACAACATATTAAAGGCAGTTTTTTATTTGTATCGTTGACATGTTGTTTTACGCTCCAGATCAGTTCCACGCTCTAGATCAGCTTGGAGTGCCGGTAAATTGACTGTTGACTTTTTCTGTCTTTTTTAATATTTATGACATATACAATGAAATGTGACAAGATTCTGCCGTCCTTCAAAAGTGTATATTGATTGTGTGTATTTAAAATGTTATTATTATTGTGTAGACAAATAAAACAACTACTTGGATCTAATAAAAAGTGAACTGTGTGAGTGAGTCCATCTGTGGCGTATCATGTGGCCGTGTGTCGTGTGTGTGTGTGTGGTGTAGTGTGTGTGCCTGTGTGTTGTGTGTGTGTGTGCGTGCGTGCGCGTGCGTCGTTGCGTGGCGCGTGTGTGTGTGTGATGTGTGTGTGTGTTGTGTGTGTGAGAGAGAGAGCGAGAGGAGAGAGAAGAGAGAGAGAGAGAGAGAGATTTGAGAGAGAGAGGGAGAACGAGAGAGAGAGAGAGAGAGAGAGAGAGAGAGAGAGAGAGTATGTGATGGTACTGGGAAAACGGACATAATGGAAATTTGGCACAGATTGATATATTAACTTTTTCCTGGTGGAGCAAAGAATCCTTGTTAATGCACACAAAACTGAACTGAGTTATCTTGACTAAGTAACCAGTCGTCGAAGCGAGACTGGTATTGTTTTCACTTGGTCGTCCGTCCGGTTTGTCTGTCTGTATGTGGACAGCGATAACCGAGAACACTTGGATATATCAACTGGGAGGTATTCATGTGTCGAGGATAGCATGAGACTTAGCATGATGCTAACTTAGAAGCTCTTCCAAAAGTCCTATTAAATCCTATACGACATGGGAAGAGCTTCGAAGTTAGCATCATGCTAAGTCTCATGCTATCTCAAAACGTGAATACCGTCCCTGGAAATTTACAGTGTGGATACTAGGGTCATACGCTTGGACAAGTTCGAAATTTGGGCAAAATAGGGTTAGGGTTTGGGTTATGATTAGGTTTAGTGTTAGGTTAGGGGTGCAAGCGTGTGTCGCGACTGGGTCAGTTTACGCACGTATTCTAGTTTTGTTTGTTTTTAATTATTTGAAGTTTGCAATTCAAATAGAAATCATTTGCAGAATTCGGGGAATAGAAGATACAATTTTGCCTCATCGTTCCATTGGCGTGACTCAGAAAAAACAATCAAATAAACAAAGAACCGATTCAAAAGTTGTCTTTTTTTATGTTGTGGTATGGTATGACCACATATATAAATAGGACATAAATATGGCCCACATAGACAATTAAATTTTGAGGGCTGTTGATATTTTGGCTTTTGATCAAAACATTTGAGCGATATATGTAGGTTTTATCCCATGCACACATCACATATGGGGAAAAGGTTGTTCAGTGAGAAGTGAGAAAGTGGCAGCCCCTGTTTTTTTGACCCTGACCAGACGAGGTGACCATGACGGTGGTGTGAACATCCAGCTGTAGTGCGACTGCTCGAGTCTGTACAGACACTAGCCCTGTTGACCCTGACCAGACAAGGTGGCCATGATGGTGGTACCGTGAACATCACAGTGTAGTGGGGGATCTGCTCAGTCTGTACAGGAAACTCATCCCTGTTTGACCCTGACAGACAAAGTGACATGATGGTGGTGTGAACAGTTCACAGTGTAGTGGGAATGCTCAGTATGTACAGACACCAGCCCTGTTCTGACCCTGACTAGACAAGGTGACCTGATGTGGTGTGAACATCACAGTGTAGTGGATCGATCAGTCTGTTACAGGACACTCAGACCTGGTTGACCCTGACCAGACAAGAGGTGACCATGATGGTGGTGTGAACATCACAGTGTAGTGGATCTGCCTCCGTCTGACGGATGAGTTTTTGCAAGAAGCACGTCGAGATTCATCAGGAAAGACTGCCTTTTCAAAGGATCGGAACCACCATTTTGCTATGGCCACCTATAATTTAAACCGTCAAAAACGCGATTGCTCCTTGGCGGAGATGCGGAGGGAGTAAGCGATTTTGGCTGGACACTCATTGTGGTTTGAAGCGTGTTCTTTTTTTTTTATAGTGAAGTTTCAAAAAATGGGGCTATTTCTTTGTTGTGAGCAAAAATCCTGTTAGATAAACTGTATAAAAATGTTTAAAAAAAAATTAAAAATCAAAAGGCTTGGTATTGCAAAAACATTTCGGCGAAGATTTGGCGGCAATTAGAAAGGAGATGTAAAACGCCTTCTCTTTGGGTGAAAGAATTTGATTCCAGCACCTCCGCCAAGGAGGAATCGCCGATTTGATGGTGTGAGTTTTAGCAAAACAGAGCAAAGTAATAAAAAAAACCATAATAATCAAAGCCTTTACCAATATACAGGAAGAGACATTAATTTTGTGGAACATATCTTCTTGTTGAGGGAGGTAAGTTCCACCTTGGTAGAGTTAAGATCCCATCCAGTGCCGGCCGAGCTATGAGGACTCCCTAGTGTCGAAACAGTGTCCTTCCTTGGCTTGGGTTCTCCATTGCCTCCCTAATAAGGAGGAAAAACAAGTCAGCACTCTTTATTATTATTTTTTTAAATATTTGTTTTACAGAACAATAATAAACACCAAGTTATTTTAACTGGTTGATTTTAAATTTCGCATCAAAGGACAAGGGACACAAAGTTTTCTAGAAAATCTATTATATTGCATTTCAAATGCTCTACTTTGAGTCCCGTGGTAGGTCCGGGGAAACCCAAGCAGTATAACTGAAATTCTTCAAACCTATATCTCTCTCTTCTTTCTTTTTTTCTTTCTGTTTCTCTAAACGTCTCTCTAACACACAAATCGAAAAGTGATTCAAACACAAAACGGAGACATACAAACTGACAAAAAAGCACTTAATAAGAGGAAAGTCTACAAACCTTTAAAATATTTTTCATTTGGCTTTGAACCAAGTGTCCTGTATAGACTGAGCAGTCCCACCACTACACTGTGATGTTCACACCACCATCATGGTCACTTTGTCTGGTCAGGGTCAAACAGGGATGAGTGTCCTGTACAGACTGAGCAGTCGCACTACACTGTGATGTTCACACCACCATCATGGTCACCTTGTCTGGTCAGGGTCAAACATTATTTCCGTATTTATGAAACTTATATAGCGCATTACCTTAGGTGTGAGGTGTGAAGATGGGGGTAGGGAGATATCTCGCACACTTGAAATATAATTATTATTTATTTCCAAAATGTTTTCTCGTTCAGATATTGGCCTTGATCTATTTCCATATTGCAAGGTTTTTTTATTATTTCTAATTCTGGACTTTTATTGTTTTAGAATCAAGTTAGTGTTTCACCAGGGTGGTGAAATGTTTGGGTTTCTTCATGACTTAGCGTGAGTTGTGGGCATGCCGATGACAATGAACGTCTTCGCTGACCATGCGTGCGATTGAATGCGATTGTGAACATTGCTAATGAGGCATTTTGCTGTATAATGTAAATATGTTCGTCTTTTTCACTATCCTCTGTCCTGCCTGTCTTTATCTGACCGTCTTGTCTCTGTCTCTGTCTCTCTCTCTTCTCTCGTATCTCTCTCTTGATGCCTAGTTCTCTCTCCTCTGTGTTTCTCGTCTCTCTCTCTCTCTCTCTCGCACTTCTCTCTCTCTCTCCAGTCCCTCTCCTATCTCTCTCTCTTTCTCTAGAGCTGTTATTCCCTCTCACTCAATATTTATATTTCTGCATGCGTTATATTTACATATCTGCATTATACTGCGTATTTATGCGAGTTTGTGCATGAACGCACGAATATGTGTTCATGCAAACACAGAGAACACATAAAGCTTTTCTAAAATGAGAAGTTAAATGAACAAGATGATCAGTTAAATCCCCTACCCCTTCTATATAACCAAGACGTGCGTGCGTTTTTGTGTGTGTCGTGTGTGCTGTGTGTGTGTGTGTGTGTGTGTGTCGTATGGTGCATGCGGTGTCTCGCGTTCGATTGCGGTGCCGTGTGTCGCGTGTGCGCGGGTGGTCGTGCGTGTGCTGCGGACGTTGTGCGTGTGTGGTTGCGTGTGTGCGTGTGCGTGCGTGCATTTATAATGAATGTCTTTGGCGCTAAACCCTTTATGGCGACACACACACACGCAATGGCCATAACACACAAACAAACGCAAATGAACCCATATGCAACAAGACAAGACACACGCCCCGACGCGAACCCATACACACACAAATGCACACACTAAAACTGCGCCTAAGAAATGAAACTATACTTTATTTCTTTTCACAATAAAACCTTTTTATGTAAACGAAACATCAGTGTCTAAAGTTAATGATTATCGTTCCACACGTTTACCATTTAAAAGTATGATCTAGTGTATCGATGTAAAGCAAATAATCTAACATGAAAACAATTGTGAACTACAAATAAGCAGTCCCGCATCTTTGTTTTTTAATGCAAAACCAAAATAGACCAAGTCAAAGTGAAGAATGGAAAAGAGACAAAAAATTTGAAAAGTTTTCGGACAATATTTAAAACCACACACAAACATCATCAATTCGTAGAAAACAAAATGTGCACTTTGAGAGTGTTCCCTAACTTTTTGTGGGCAGATTACATTGATGTCAAAAAAAAATGATTGGCTTGCTATGGGTTTTTTTCTCTTTAATGGGTGCTGCTGGAGTTTGTTTTTTGTGTCGTTATGAAATTGGCTGGATGCACTAAGCTTTTTGGGACAGTAAGGAGGGACTGATAAGGCCTTTCTTTCTTTCTCTTTCTCTCCATTGTGGGTTTCTTGTGTGTATTTTGCCAACTCTAGATAACTCGAATGAGTGTCTGAAGCATGTACCACACGTACGTAAAACGGACATTTATATGTTTTTTTTTTTTTTTTTTTTTTTTTCTTTTTTTTTTTTTTTTTTTTTTTCTTATATGTTTTTTTTTTTTTTCTTTTTTTTTTTTTTTTTCTTTTTTTCTCCCTTTCTCCCCGTAGTGAAGGTAATTTATATGTCTTTTTGAAAATTGGAAATGGAAACGCTGGTTGGAAAAACGCTGACATGAAGAAGGCTTCTACTACAGATTTCGCATACGTGTGTGGTTTTTCTCCTGTGTGGGCGCTCATGTGTATCAACACACATCACCATATAACTATCACAGGGAAGCATTTCCCACCCAACAGATTTGGACAGACCAAACGAATGTGGCTGTTTTTTTTTTTGTTTTTTTGTTCCGCGTTTGGTGTTGTGGGGCTGAGTCTTATTTTATAATTCGTTGCAAAAAAAAAAAGACACGGTCACAGCTGTGGTGAAACAACTTCTCTTACTTCCTAGAATTAGGATGCTTTCTCTCCTCCTTCCCCCAATGTGCTTCCCCTCCCCTCTCTCCCCCTCCCAATGGGTGCGGTGCGGGTTTTGAAACCCGACGGGCAGAAAAATCCATGCGTGGTTATGCAAAAAAACCACAGTGCCGTTCCCTAAAGTGGCCGTTCAATCTAAGGAGGAAGAAGGGTCAAATGGGTTTATGAAAGGTTTGTTACAGTGTTGTCACAAACGTAGAGACTCTGTTGAACAGCATCTTGACTGGTGTATGATAATCATGAACGTTTGAATTCCACCTTGAATAACACTGGGCCAGCGCGAAGGACGTGATCGGTCCTGTGACTGGAGGATTAGAACGGCAGCGAAGATTATTGAATCCGGTGCTGGAGGATATAACCAGTGACTGAATGATTGAATCCGCGTGACTGAATGATTAGAATCCAGGAAGGATAATAGAATCCATGATGGGGATAGATCCGTCGATTGTGGAATTAATTCAGTGATGATGGATATAGTCCAGGGTACGGAGGAACATAATCCACGTGATCGGAGGATATAATCCGGTGACAGAGGACGAGCAAAAGGTGAACTCCATGGATCGCACCCACTGATCTTGGATTGGACGTCGTAAACACAGACTTGGAACCAGGGACAGCAGGATGGGACTGTGATCACATGATCGATCCAGTTTTCCAGGGATTCCATGTTGAGTTGACGAAGTAAGGCTCGTTTCGACACGATGGGCAGGCCGTGATTCTAAGTGAATTCCAGTTGGATCAAACACCAACGAGGCGTAACGTTTGAGCGTTCTAAACCCTGTGTAGTTTCCCCACGACCGTGTTGAACTCTGTTGGAGCTATGGCACCATCCATAGCCAGAGGAAGTGAATTCAAGGACTCGCAGGGTTGAGTTCGGCTGATCAACACACTCTCAGATACCTGCCAACAATAAAAGTTTTTTGATAGCACGTTTATTTACAGTGTCTATTGTGCATGTACCAGGGGACATGTATTCCACATGTGCGTTGTCTTGCTGCAACGTAAAACCGTTTTCAGGCAAATGTTAAGAATACCCCCCTCCTCTGACCACCTTCCATTAAATTCAGACGGTTTCAGCAGGGTTTAGGTTATGAACTAAAGTTTGGGATGGAGTTAGGGATAGGGTTAGGTCAGTGTATGCAAATACGCAACAAATAAAACGCTGATTTTAAGGACCTAAACAACCCTATCCTAACCTTCCAAACAATTTCCTAAACCTAACCATAACCTGAAGCCGTCTGAAAATGAATGAGGGGCCAGAGGAGGGGGTATTCTTAACATTGCCAGTTTCATTACATGCTCATTTTCACTGCATCGAAGACTTAGCTGTGAACTACTATGGCTTAATACGGGTTACACGTATATTATTGCCTTTCACTCTGTTGGGTTCACGCTTGTAACATGCCTTTAAAAACGTCAGTTTAACTTGGTTCAACAAAATAATGGTGGTTGACCTGAGTACAGAACATAAACATGAATCGACATTTAGGCCTTTAGGAAATGGAACTCCATTTGTAGCAACTGCACAGGTACAGAAATTTTCCCCACTTTTTTTCTTTCCGCAAAAAACACAAAGTTCAGTACTGTGTTGGGTTTACATACATGTGGCCTATAAGGGAGATCATTTGATGACGAAAGAGCAAAACGGGGGGTCCTTTCTCTTATCGGATTATCTTCACTCACGGGCGAAAATATGGATTTTGCCTTATCGCAGACGGTTGTATCATGTATTCTCCACATTTTCGCCTAGGTCCTATTACGTGAATATCTTTGCAATTTTCTTATCAAGCAAAAATGTACAAGATAATAAGCTTATTTTATCCGGGGGAACCCCTAGTAAAATCTCTCTAAAATGTTATACACTTTGATGGATTGGTCGGCCTTAAAACAAACCTTTATTTATAAAAATTTTAAAGATTAATATTTACTACACATAAGAGTAATGCGAGAAGATATGCGAACTGCACTGCGTTCCTACTGTTGGCTATGAAACAAGTACTAAAATAACAAGCGCGAAATCGCAAATAGTTGTGGCACGCGGGATATTTTACCACTCCAATCAGGAGTTACCTCCCCTGGATTTTCAAAATTTAATCTGTAAACCAGATATGTTATCTCCTGCACCTTTTCGTCCTTTTAGTTATTATTTTGGAAAACATTTCAAAAACTCTGTATCCTACTATGACTCATAAAAGAAGCACCGCATACTCGTCGTAGTTCTGTTGTAGTGTTGGTATTACATATGTTTATTATTCTGTACGCTTTTAAAATACATCATTTTACAGAGCGGCCAGAAATGTAGCCTCGATTTGAAGTGCGGACAATTTTTGTCAAAATGTGCGACAATTTTGGAACGACAGACCAACAGACCGACAGACACGACCGACAGACCGCAGACAAAGGGAGTTATAGGTTTGGGCTGAGCCGACAAACAAAAACTATGACTACAAATCAACCCCTGATGTGACCGACTTGACTCTAACTAAGCTTATGCGTTAGAGCCCTCCTTAGTACCACCAGAATCTTTGACACGATCCGAAGACGGCTGGTTGAAGGAAGAAGAAAAAAGCCCCCCCATCTTTCAATGAGGTTTGCTAAATTAACAAGGCCCTCTACTGTATTGGGAAGTAAGTCGTAAAACCAGAAGTGAACAGCACCAGCTAACACCATTCACTTCAGCAAAAAGGTCCGAGGGGACACAGAAGTTTCGCTTCGTCTATGAGACGGCCACAAAAAGGTAGGAACAATTTAAAGTACTCATGAATTGTTATTTGCTCCTATATTGAAAACGATTTCGTATATAGAACTTCTTCGTACTTGGCAGGGCACACCACAAGAGTCATGTCTTACAACAACGGACAAAATGGTACTGATCGTAATCATCAGTTACATGGTAACGAGTTTTAATAAGTTGCTAAAATTAAACAAAAGTATAATTTTGTCAATGAATCAGAATTTAGTCCACATTGGAATTGAGTAAAATGTACTCAGCCACATGTTGCAGGAAGCTTCACGAATACGCACAGCTTAAAAAAGATCCCCTCTCCCTTTCTTTCAGGATCTCGAATCTCAGTTTGTGCACAAAAAACGGAGTGGTTCAAAAATACAGAACAAATGGAGAAGAAAACAAGCACAAAAAGCAAAGCCTGTTCACTACCAATCTTTTGGCTTTTCTCTCGAACATGTGTCCTGGACAAAAACTGAGCAGTCCCACTACACTGTGAGTTCACACCACCATCATGGTCCACCTTGTCTGCGTCAGGAGTCAAACAGAGACTGCACTTCCTCACTTCTCACTGAAACGACGGTCTCTGTGCGTGTCATGTGAAACAGCTGGCCTGCAGTGAATTGAACGAGAAGAAGAGTTAATGATATCTTCATCTTCTTTCTTCTTCGCTTAGGACAGCCGACTTCATCACGCTGAAGATTCGTGTCGTAATTGTCAACCTATGGCGATATGTTTCACGCCAGAGCGGGCCAAGGGTTTCCCAAAAATGCACTAGGTGCTTATAACGCGATTTTTACATGGACGTCACGTAGTGGAGAGAGAGAGTGATGGTAGGACAATTTCACTTGTCTCCTCTCTCTTTCTTTATCCCCAACAATAATATAGAGAGGATTAGCCCCACACGAGCGTAATGCCCCTGGTGTGAGAAAAACCGAACTAAGTTCTCATGTCACGTGAAAGCGAGACCGTGCAAATGGATTGACGTGTGATATGGGGCGGAGATAGGAGTGTTCTGCACCCTTGAAAATGTATTGTTATTGTCATATGTAAATAGGTTTTGTCCTCAGCACTATCTTCAGTCTGCATGTCTCTATCCGTTGTAATGTATCCTCCCCCCCAACTCTCTTCTCCTTCCTTTCGTTTTTCTTCCCTTTTCTAGATGGATTCTTTCTCAATCGATATTATTTCTTGCAATACTCTAGTGCGTACTTCTGTGAGTTTATATGAATGGATAAATCGTCTTATTCTTCTTCTTCTTTTCTTCTTCTTCGATCGCTCAGGGACAGTTCTGTCAAATTATGAGGCAGGTGCGTCATGCTGCCGTTTATGCGCCTAACTAAGAAATAGTTAGGCCAGCATAGAGCTGACTCGGTGGAGGAAATGTTTTAGAAAGCGTTTCGTGTGAAAAAAAGCGGGAGATGGCCGGTAAGTCAGAAAGGTAGTAGATGACAGTAGCAAAGGGAAAAGGCAGAGTCAAGAGACGTGACCGATTCAAGAGGAAGCTACAAGCACGAACTTCAAGAAGTGGGGAAACTATTGATATAAAAAGACCCCCCACCCACCCCGGTATCCCACAAGGAGGCATGGACTCATGAATAGGTGTACTTGCCGCATGTTTAAAGCATCACACACACAAACACACACACAACACACACACACACAAACACACAACAACACACACCCACACACACACACCACAAACACACACAAGATCAAGATTCAAGGATCAGAAGTTTAATCCTTTGACCCTTTTGGGCATGGAGGATACCCAAACAGTATAACACAAACATAAAAAATCAATCAAAACACCGCAAAAAATCAAAAGTAACAGCAAAATGTCAATAGTGGTGAGCAAGGGAAGAAACACTTTTAAATTATCTTTACCAAATTTTCGCAATTTACAAATGTTAAACATATACGTCGTCATTTTCAAAAACATGCTACATAAATTGAAAACGGAATTGGGTTTCAGAAAATGTTTTAGGAACATATGTTTCACGAAGTCATTGTATTTGGAATTCATTATACAATGCAAATCCTCGCCATCTCGCCATTTCGCAAGTACGACCAATACGTAATGTCTCTCGAATATATAATGTCTGTACAACTTCAATAGGCAATTTATGATTGCTTGCATCGAAACTTGAATAAAAGATATAACATAAACATCTGCGGTAAGGTGAAATGTAATGTTCCCTTCCAAACTGGTGCTTAAAATGTTTGATAAAATAAGCATTAATAACTGTCTCAAGGAGAATTACGCCAGTCACGAATATATTTATTTTGTAATTCTTGTTTAACAAACTTGCGAAGTTAGTTTACTCTGAGGAATGATTGGGAGTCCCAAACACAATCAAAAACAGTTTCAATTAAAATACTGTTAACACAATTCAAGCCACGGTGAAACAAAAGACCCTTTACACACACACACACACACAACACACACACACACAACAAACACACAACACAACACACACAAACTTTAC
>CM065709.1:40663806-40678806 GCA_017654935.2 Phymorhynchus buccinoides
ACAGAGGACTGTCAATAACAGCAATGATGATAATGACATCAGTAATGACACTAACAGTAACAACAGAGGACTGTCAATAACAGCAATGATGATAATGACATCAGTAATGACACTAACAGTAGCAACAGAGGATTGTCAATAACTAAACAGCAATGATGATAATGACATCAGTAATGAACACTAACAGTAACAACAGAGGATAACAATGTCAATAACAGCAATGATGAATAATGACATCAGTAATGACACTAACAGTAGAGGATTGTCAACAGAGGATAATGTCAATAACTAAACAGCAATGATGATAATGACATCAGTAATGACACTAACAGTAGCAGCAGAGGACTGTCAATAACAGCAATGATGATAATGACATCAGTAATGACACTAACAGTAACAACAGAGGACTGTCAATAACAGCAATGATAATAATGATAGTAATGACACTAACAGTGAGGACTGTCACAGCAATGATGATAATGACATCAGTAATGACACTAACAGTAACAACAGAGGATAATGCGTCAGTAATGAGCACTACAGTAAAAACAGAGGATTGTCAAAACATCCATGATGATATACCATCAGTGTCAATAACAGCAATGATGATAATGACATCAGTAATAACACTAATAACAGTAACAACAGAGGATTGTCAATAACAGCAATGATGATAATGACATCAGTAATGACACTAACAGTAACAACAGAGGACTGTCAATAACAGCAATGATGATAATGACATCAGTAATAACACTAACAGTAACAACAGAGGAGGATGTCAATAACAGCAATGATGATAATGACATCAGTAATAACACTAACAGTAACACTAACAGTAACAACAGAGGATTGTCAATAACAGCAATGATGATAATGACATCAGTAATAACACTAACAGTAACAACAGAGGACTGTCAATAACAGCAATGATGATAATGACATCATTAATAACACTAACAGTAACAACAGAGGATTGTCAATAACAGCAATGATGATAATGACATCAGTAATAACACTAACAGTAACAACAGAGGACTGTCAATAACAGCAATGATGATAATGACATCAGTAATGACACTAACAGTAACAACAGAGGACTGTCAATAACAGCAATGATGATAATGACATCAGTAATAACACTAACAGTAGCAGCAGAGGACTGTCAATAACAGCAATGATGATAATGTAATGACATCAGTAATGACACTAACAGTAACAACAGAGGACTGTCAATAACAGCAATGATGATAATGACATCAGTAATGACACTAACAGTAACAACAGAGGATTGTCAATAACAGCAATGATGATAATGACGTCAGTAATGACACTAACAGTAACAACAGAGGACTGTCAATAACAGCAATGATGATAATGACATCAGTAATGACACTAACAGTAACAACAGAGGAATGTCAATAACAGCAATGATGATAATGACATCAGTCAAACAGTAATGTCAATAACAGCAATATGATAATGACATCAGTAATGACACTAACAGTAGAGGACTGTCAATAACAGCAATGATGATAATGACATCAGTAATGACACTAACAGTAACAACAGAGGAGCAGAGGATTGTCAATAACAGCAATGATGATAATGACATCAGTAATGACACTAACAGTAACAACAGAGGACTGTCAATAACAGCAATGATGATAATGACATCAGTAATGACACTAACAGTAACAACAGAGGACTGTCAATAACAGCAATGATGATAATGACATCAGTGACATCAGTAATGACACTAACAGTAATGACAGCAGAGGATGTTCAATAACAGCAATGATGATAATGACATCAGTAATTACACTAACAGTAACAACAGAGGACTGTCAATAACAGCAATGATGATAATGACATCAGTAATGACACTAACAGTAGCAACAGAGGATTGTCAATAACAGCAATGATGATAATGACATCAGTAATGACACTAACAGTAACAACAGAGGATTGTCAATAACAGCAATGATGATTGACATCAGTAACAACAGAGGACTAACACTAACAGTAACAACAGAGGATTGTCAATAACAGCAATGATGATAATGACATCAGTAATAACACTAACAGTAACAACAGAGGACTGTCAATAACAGCAATGATGATAATGACATCAGTAATGACACTAACAGTAACAACAGAGGACTGTCAATAACAGCAATGATGATAACAATGACATCAGTAATGACACTAACAGTAACAACAGAGGATTGTCAATAACAGCAATGATGATAATGACATCAGTAATAACACTAACAGTAACAACAGAGGATTGTCAATAACAGCAATGATGATAATGACATCAGTAATGACACTAACAGTAACAACAGAGGATTGTCAATAACAGCAATGATGATAATGACATCAGTAATAACACTAACAGTAACAACAGAGGACTGTCAATAACAGCAATGATGATAACAATGACATCAGTAATTGACACTAACAGTAGCAACAGAGGATTGTCAATAACAGCAATGATGATAATGACATCAGTAATGACACTAACAGTAACAACAGAGGACTGTCAATAACAGCAATGATGATAATGACATCAGTAATAACACTAACAGTAACAACAGAGGACTGTCTATAACAGCAATGATGATAACAATGACATCAGTAATGACACTAACAGTAACAACAGAGGACTGTCAATAACAGCAATGATAATAATGACGTCAGTAATGACACTAACAGTAAAAACAGAGGACTGTCAATAACAGCAATGATAATGTCAATAACAGCAATGATGACGTCAGTAATGACACTAACAGTAAAAACAGAGGACTGTCAATAACAGCAATGATGATAATGACATCAGTAATGACACTAACAGTAACAACAGAGGATTGTCAATAACAGCAATGATGATAATGACATCAGTAATGACACTAACAGTAACAACAGAGGACTGTCAATAACAGCAATGATGATAATGACATCAGTAATGACACTAACAGTAACAACAGAGGACTGTCAATAACAGCAATGATGATAATGACATCAGTAATGACACTAACAGTAGCAACAGAGGACATGTCAATAACAGCAATGATGATAATGACATCAGTAATGACACTAACAGTAACAACAGAGGATTGTCAATAACAGCAATGATGATAATGACATCAGTAATGACACTAACAGTAACAACAGAGGATTGTCAATAACAGCAATGATGATAATGACATCAGTAATGACACTAACAGTAACAACAGAGGATTGTCAATAACAGCAATGTCAATAACAGCAATGATGATGACATCAGTAATGACACTAACAGTAACAACAGAGGATTGTCAATAACAGCAATGATGATAATGACATCAGTAATGACACTAACAGTAACAACAGAGGACTGTCAATAACAGCAATGATGATAATGACATCAGTAATGACACTAACAGTAACAACAGAGGATTGTCAATAACAGCAATGATGATAATGACATCAGTAATGACACTAACAGTAGCAACAGAGGACTGTCAATAACAGCAATGATGATAATGACATCAGTAATGACACTAACAGTAACAACAGAGGACTGTCAATAACAGCAATGATGATAATGACAGTAATGACACTAACAGTAGAGGATTGTCAATAACAGCAATGATGATAATGACATCAGTAATGACACTAACAGTAACAACAGAGGATTGTCAATAACAGCAATGATGATAATGACATCAGTAATAACACTAACAGTAACAACAGAGGATTGTCAATAACAGCAATGATGATAATGACATGACATCAGTAATGACATAATAACAGTAATGACACTAACAGTAACAGAGGATTGTCAATAACAGCAATGATGATAATGACATCAGTAATGACACTAACAGTAACAACAGAGGATTGTCAATAACAGCAATGATGATACATGACATCAGTAATGACACTAACAGTAGCAACAGAGGATTGTCAATAACAGCAATGATGATAATGACATCAGTAATGACACTAACAGTAGCAACAGAGGATTGTCAATAACAGCAATGATGATAATGACATCAGTAATGACACTAACAGTAACAACAGAGGACTGTCAATAACAGCAATGATGATAATGACATCAGTAATGACACTAACAGTAACAACAGAGGATTGTCAATAACAGCAATGATGATAGTAATGACACTAACAGTAAAAACAGAGGACTGTCAATGCAATGACATCAGTAATGACACTAACAGTAACAACAGAGGATTGTCAATAACAGCAATGATGACATCAATGACACTCAGTAATGACACTAACAGTAACAAACAGAGGAACAGAGGATTGTCAATAACAGCAATGATGATAATGACGTCAGTAATGACACTAACAGTAACAACAGAGGATTGTCAATAACAGCAATGATGATAATGACATCAGTAATGACACTAACAGTAACAACAGAGGATTGTCAATAACAGCAATGATGATACAGTGTACTGACATCAGTAATGACACTAACAGTAGCAACAGAGGATTGTCAATAACAGCAATGATGATAATGATGATCAGTAATAACACTAACAGTAACAACAGAGGATTGTCAATAACAGCAATGATGATAATGACATCAGTAATGACACTAACAGTAACAACAGAGGATTGTCAATAACAGCAATGATGATAATGACATCAGTAATTACACTAACAGTAACAACAGAGGACTGTCAATAACAGCAATGATGATAATGACATCAGTAATGACACTAACAGTAACAACAGAGGATGTTCAATAACAGCAATGATGATAATGACGTCAGTAATAACACTAACAGTAACAACAGAGGATTGTCAATAACAGCAATGATGATAATGACATCAGTAATAACAGTAATAACAGCAATGACACTAACAGTAACAACAGAGGATTGTCAATAACAGCAATGATGATAATGACATCAGTAATAACACTAACAGTAACAACAGAGGATTGTCAATAACAGCAATGATGATAATGACATCAGTAATGACACTAACAGTGACAGCAATCAATGACATCAGTAATAACACTAACAGTAACAACAGAGGACTGTCAATAACAGCAATGATGATAATGACATCAGTAATAACACTAACAGTAACAACAGAGGATTGTCAATAACAGCAATGATGATAATGACATCAGTAATAACACTAACAGTAACAACAGAGGACTGTCAATAACAGCAATGATGATAATGACATCAGTAATGACACTAACAGTAACAACAGAGGAATGTCAATAACAGCAATGATGATAATGACATCAGTAATAACACTAACAGTAACAACAGAGGACTGTCAATAACAGCAATGATGATATAATGACATCAGTAATGACACTAACAGTAACAACAGAGGACTGTCAATAACAGCAATGATGATAATGACATCAGTAATAACACTAACAGTAACAACAGAGGACTGTCAATAACAGCAATGATGATAATGACATCAGTAATGACACTAACAGTAACAACAGAGGACTGTCAATAACAGCAATGATGATAATGACATCAGTAATAACACTAACAGTAACAACAGAGGACTGTCAATAACAGCAATGATGATAACAATGACATCATTAATAACACTAACAGTAATTGTCAATAACAGCAATGATGATAATGACATCAGTAATGACACTAACAGTAACAACAGAGGACTGTCAATAACAGCAATGATGATAATGACATCAGTAATAACACTAACAGTAACAACAGAGGACTGTCAATAACAGCAATGATGATAACAATGACATCAGTAATGACACTAACAGTAACAACAGAGGACTGTCAATAACAGCAATGATGATAATGACATCAGTAATGACACTAACAGTAACAACAGAGGACTGTCAATAACAGCAATGATGATAATGACATCAGTAATGACACTAACAGTAAAAACAGAGGATTGTCAATAACAGCAATGGATAATGACATCAGTAATGACACTAACAGTAACAACAGAGGAATGTCAATAACAGCAATGATGATAATGACATCAGTAATGACACTAACAGTAACAACAGAGGATTGTCAATAACAGCAATGATGATAATGACATCAGTAATGACACTAACAGTAGCAACAGAGGACTGTCAATAACAGCAATGATGATAATGACATCAGTAATGACACTAACAGTAACAACAGAGGACTGTCAATAACAGCAATGATGATAATGACATCAGTAATGACACTAACAGTAACAACAGAGGATTGTCAATAACAGCAATGATGATAATGACATCAGTAATGACACTAACAGTAGCAACAGAGGATTGTCAATAACTAAACAGCAATGATGATAATGACATCAGTAATGACACTAACAGTAACAACAGAGGATTGTCAATAACAGCAATGATGATAATGACATCAGTAATGACACTAACAGTAGCAACAGAGGATTGTCAATAACTAAACAGCAATGATGATAATGACATCAGTAATGACACTAACAGTAGCAACAGAGGATTGTCAATAACAGCAATGATGATAATGACATCAGTAATAACACTAACAGTAACAACAGAGGACTGTCAATAACAGCAATGATGATAATGACGTCAGTAATGACACTAACAGTAACAACAGAGGACTGTCAATAACAGCAATGATGATAATGACATCAGTAATAACACTAACAGTAACAACAGAGGACTGTCAATAACAGCAATGATGATAATGACATCAGTAATAACACTAACAGTAACAACAGAGGACTGTCAATAACAGCAATGATGATAATGACATCAGTAATGACACTAACAGTAACAACAGAGGACTGTCAATAACAGCAATGATGATAATGACATCAGTAATGACACTAACAGTAACAACAGAGGACTGTCAATAACAGCAATGATGATAATGACATCAGTAATGACACTAACAGTAACAACAGAGGATTGTCAATAACAGCAATGATGATAATGACATCAGTAATGACACTAACAGTAACAACAGAGGACTGTCAATAACAGCAATGATGATAATGACATCAGTAATGACACTAACAGTAACAACAGAGGACTGTCAATAACAGCAATGATGATAATGACATCAGTAATAACACTAACAGTAACAACAGAGGACTGTCAATAACAGCAATGATGATAATGACATCAGTAATGACACTAACAGTAACAACAGAGGATTGTCAATAACAGCAATGATGATAAAGTGTACTGACATCAGTAATGACACTAACAGTAACAACAGAGGACTGTAATAGCGAACGCCCATCCCACACTTTTGGCCGAAAGTTGTGCAGATGGGTCACTACCCCCAGCCTCCTCCCCACCCCATTATCCTTAATCATCATTGTCCATCACTGTAGAAAACCAATGATAAATACCCCCTAGTTAGAGGGTCGTGGTCATTGAAAACAGACTATGCTGACCTTCATTGTCCATCACAAACCAATGATAAATACCCCCTAGTTAGAGTGTCATGGTCATTGAAAACAGACTATGCTGACCTTCATTGTCCATCACAAACCAATGATAAATACCCCCTAGTTAGAGTGTCATGGTCATTGAAAACAGACTATGCTGACCTTCATTGTCCATCACAAACCAATGATAAATACCCCCTAGTTAGAGGGTCGTGGTCATTGAAAACAGACTATGCTGACCTTCATTGTCCATCACAAACCAATGATAAATACCCCCTAGTTAGAGGGTCGTGGTCATTGAAAACAGACTATGCTGACCTTCATTGTCCATCACTAAACCAATGATAAATACCCCCTAGTTAGAGTGTCATGGTCATTGAAAACAGACTATGCTGACCCATCATTGTCCATCACAAACCAATGATAAATACCCCCTAGTTAGAGTGTCGTGGTCATTGAAAACAGACTACGCTGACCTTCATTGTCCATCACTAAACCAATGATAAACCAGACTGATCAAGCAGCATGGTATGCAAATGAGGTGAAACGTCATGACCTGATCGAGTCACATGAGGCAGTCACATAGTCTGTCACCGGCTTTAGTTAGAGAGCCGTGGTCGTTGGAAACAGACTACGCTGACCTTCATTGTCCATCACTGTAGAAAGGCCATTTAAAGGCTAGCTTTTAACAAAGAAGTTATTAGATTAAAGAGTCAGGTCAGAGTTTACTCTGCTACTGGTATCCATGTAAGCCAGTACAACCTGTGTCATGTGGGGGAGGAAACCGCAACAGAAAAAAACCAATGCTTGGAGAGGAGATGGGCGCCGCCAAGCTCGCCTTAAGCCCACTGAAAGGATACGGACAGACAGCAGCAAAGCAACAACATGCCGGATCGGTCGGGGGCCGGTGTAACAACGACCGCGCACCCCACTGGCAGTTTCCAACAGAAACAGTCATCGGCACATGGAACGTCCGCACATTACACCAGTGTGGCAAGGTGAAAGAACTGACTCATGAACTGAAGCATTATCACTGGGACATCATAGGACTCGCTGAAGTTCGATGGACAGGCTTCGGAGAAGTAACAACAGAAACAGTCATCGGCACATGGAACGTCCGCACATTACACCAGTGTGGCAAGGTGAAAGAACTGACTCATGAACTGAAGCATTATCACTGGGACATCATAGGACTCGCTGAAGTTCGATGGACAGGCTTCGGAGAAGTAACAACAGACGAAGGTCACAAGATTTGGTACAGCGGAGAAAACACCATCCACCAACACGGTGTAGGATTCATCGTTAGAAAAGAAAGCACTGGAACCGTCATCAGCTGCACCCCTTTCTCAAGCAGGCTGATATCATTAAGAATCTCTGCCAGACCACACAACATCACAGTCATACAGGTCTACGCCCAAACTTTGGACCATGAAGACGAGGAAATTGAAGAGTTCTACGACCAACTTAACAACATCATAGCGAAAGTACCAAGGAAAGATAATATTATAGTTATGGGAGATAGGAATGCTAATATTGGCCCAGATGCCTATCAAAACTGGGCAGGAACTGTAGGCAAATTTGGCTTGGGGGAAACAAACGACCGCGGTCTCAGACTCCTGGAATTTGCAGAGACCCATCGCCTCGCCATCGCCAACACCCTCCACCCACACAAAAAGTCTAGAACAACTGCGTGGCATTCACCAAACGGCCTAATGCACAACCAGATTGACTTCATTTTGATGCCCCAATGCTTCAAGTCCAGCATCAACAAGGCAAAAACAAGGTCGTTTCCAGGAGCTGACATTGGCAGTGACCATGACCTCGTCCTCACTAGCCTGAAGTTGAAGCTGAAGGTGAAACGTTTCAAGAAAAGCCCTCGCATCCGTTTTGATCTTGAAAAGTTGAAAGACCCAAAAATTGCAGAAGTCTTCCAGGCCCATATTGGCGGGAAATTTGCCGCTTTGGATGTCATAGATGATGACGTAGATACCCTCGCAGAGAACATTACAGAGGTGCTCCTTACAACAGCTGATGAAGTGCTGGGAAGACCCAAAAAGAAAAACCAGCCCTGGGTCACAGATGAAATCCTTGACCTGTGTGATCAAAGAAGGAGCCTTAAAACCGAGCAAAAGCCAACCCAGAGGCGGCCCATACTTACAGCCAAACAAACAAGATGATCAGGGAGAAGATGATCGATGCCAAAGAGAACTGGATAGAAGAGCAATGCCAAAAAGTTGACGAGGGAACAAAGGCAGGGAATTGCAAACAGGCTTATGAGATCCTCAAAACCCTTACCAAGACACAACAGCCAAAGGCTTCGGTAATCGAAGACAGCAGTGGGAACCTTCTTACGGAAAGCTCTGCTGTACTCGCCCGATGGACTGAATACTGCAAAGGGCTGTACAACTACGACCTACAACCAGACATCAACATCCTGAAGAAAGAGCAAGTTAATTCAAGAAAGGCAGAAAATCTACCTGTTCTGCAAGAAGTAGAAGCAGCAGTGCGCAGTCTGAAAGCAGGAAAAGCATCAGGCGTTGACAATATTCCTGCTGAACTCCTTAAACATGGTGGAGAAGAAGTGACGAAGGCCCTTACAAAACTGTGTCAGAAAATCTGTGACTCGAAGGAATGGACACGATCATTGATAATGCCACTCCCCAAGAAAGGAAATCTTAAACAGTGCCAGAATTACAGGACGATCAGTCTGATCAGCCATCCCAGCAAAGTAATGCTACGTGTTATCCTCAGTCGCCTCAAGACCATTGCTGAGGAACTATTGTCTGAAGAACAAGCTGGTTTCAGATCTGGAAGGAGCACAGTTGAGCAGATCTTCAACTGCCGTGTAATTATAGAAAAACATTTACAGCATCAAAAAGAACTCTACCATAATTTCATTGACTTTCGCAAGGCGTTCGACAGAGTTTGGCATGCTGGTTTATGGAAAGTCATGAGAGGCTTCAACATCGAGGAAGGCCTTGTTCAAACCATCGAGGCACTCTACAAGAACTCAAGTAGTGCAGTTCTCAATAATCAACACAGATAATTTTTCCAAACATCAGTAGATGTCCGTCAAGGATGTTTACTTTCTCCAGTACTATTCAACATCTTCCTGAAGAAGATCATGCAAGACACCCTTCATGACCACCATACTTCCATCTCCATTGGTGGCAGACGCTTGTGCAACCTGCGTTTTGCTGACGACATAGACCTTTTGGGCGGCAGCAAGAACGAACTCCAAGAGCTCACTGACAATCTTGTGAACAGCGCTGGGTCATACGGAATGGAAGTCAGCCATGAGAAAAGCAAAGTCATGGTGAACAGTGTGAATGACAACACCGCTGATATCACTATGAATGGTCAAAAACTGGAAGAGGTGAAGAACTTCAAGTACTTGGGAGCACTTCTGTCCAAAGATGGCAGCTGCACCGCAGAGATCCATCAGCGGATTACACAAGCTACAGCAGCTATGGCTAGACTGAGCAGAATTTGTAAAAGCAACATCAGCTTCACTACAAAGTACAGACTCTACCAGTCACTCGTAATCACCATCTTTCTCTACGGGTGTGAAACATGGACTCTGCTGGCTGACTCCGAGAGAAAAATTCAAGCTTTTGAAACAAAATGCCTGAGAAAACTGCTAGGCATTACATACATAGAACGCAAGACAAATGAATATGTCCGCAACAAGATCGCAGAGCTGGTTGGACCACAAGAAAACCTTTTGACGACAGTTAAACGTCACAAGCTCATCTGGTTTGGCCACGTCAACCATCATGAATCCTTGTCGAAGACCATTCTCCAGGGAACTGTGGAAGGGGGCCACCGTCGCTGCCGACAAAAGAACTGGGGCGACAATATCAAAGAATGGACCAACATGAACATGAATGACCTGATCCCGGCCGCCCACCAGAGGCAGAACTGGAGAATGTTGTCTGCTGCTGCTGCCCATCAATACCCCCAACGACCACAGTGGTCAAGGGACTAAAAGAAAAAGGAAGGATTAGATTAAAAAGAAGTCGCAAAATGACACTGAAAGACAGAAACAAAATGTATCAAAGAGTGAAACGTAGACAGAAATGTGCTGTTGTTCTATGGCAGGAGTGACTGAAGGCATAGGAAGAACAACTGAAGTAAAGGAAGAAAGAAAGACAGAAAGGAAGAAAGAAAGAACAATATCTATACCTCTGTAGTTCTGTGGCAGGAGTGACTGAAAGTAGAGGAGGAACAACTGAAGTAAAGGAAGAAAGAAAGACAGAAAGGAAGAAAGAAAGACAGAAAGGAAGAAAGAAAGAACAATATCTATACCTCTGTAGTTCTGTGGCAGGTGCGACTGAAGGCATAGGAAGAACAACTGAAGTAAAGGAAGAAAGAAATACAGAAAGACAGAAAGGAAGAACAATATATATACCTCTGTAGTTCTGTGGCAGGTGCGACTGAAGGCATAGGAAGAACAACTGAAGTAAAGGAAGAAAGAAATACAGAAAGACAGAAAGGAAGAACAATATATATACCTCTGTAGTTCTGTGGCAGGTGCGACTGAAGGCATAGGAAGAACAACTGAAGTAAAGGAAGAAAGAAAGACAGAAAGGAAGAACAATATCTATACCTCTGTAGTTCTGTGGCAGGTGCGACTGAAGGCATAGGAAGAACAACTGAAGTAAAGGAAGAAAGAAAGACAGAAAGGAAGACCTCTGTAGTTCTGTGGCAGGAGTGACTGAAAGTAGAGGAGGAACAACATAATAAATAAATGAAGGAAGGAAGATAGATAGACAGATAGATAAAATGTATATGGATGGATGGATAGATGGATGGATATATGGATGGATAGATGGATGGATAGATAGATGGATGGATGGATAGATGGATGGATGGATAAATGGATGGATGGATAGATAGATGCATAGATAAATGGATGGATGGATAGATGGATGGATATATGGATGGATAGATGGATGGATAGATAGATGGATGGATGGATGGATGGATGGATGGATGGATGGATGGATGGATGGATGGATAGATAGATGGATGGATGAATGGATATAACAATGTTGTGTGTCAGGAACGACAGAGGAGATGGAATAAAGGAAGATATAACAATGTTGTGTGTCAGGATCAACTGAAGAGATGGAATAAAAGAAGATATAACAATGTTGTGTGTCAGGATCAACTGAGGAGATGGAATAAAGGAAGATATAACAATGTTGTGTGTCAGGAACAATTGAGGAGATGGAATAAAGGAAGATATAACAATGTTGTTGTGTGTCAGGAACGACTGAGGAGATGGAATAAAGGAAGATATAACAATGTTGTGTGTCAGGATCAACTGAGGAGATGGAATAAAGGAAGATATAACAATGTTGTGTGTCAGGAACGACTGAGGAGATGGAATAAAGGAAGATATAACAATGTTGTTGTGTCAGGAACGACTGAGGAAATGGAATAAAGGAAGATATAACAATGTTGTGTGTCAGGATCAACTGAGGAGATGGAATAAAGGAAGATATAACAATGTTGTGTGTCAGGAACGACTGAGGAGATGAAATAAAGGAAGATATAACAATGTTGTTGTGTGTCAGGAACGACTGAGGGAGGAGGAGGTACAACTGAGAGATGGAATAAAGGAAGATATAACAATGTTGTGTGTCAGGATCAACTGAAGAGATGGAATAAAGGAAGATATAACAATGTTGTGTGTCAGGAACGACTGAGAGATGGAATAAAGGAAGATATAACAATGTTGTTGTGTGTCAGGAACGACTGAGGGAGGAGGAGGTACAACTGAGAGATGAAATAAAGGAAGATATAACAATGTTACTGTGTGTCAGGAACGACAGAGGAGATGGAATAAAGGAAGATATAACAATGTTGTTGTGTGTCAGGAACGACTGAGGAGATGGAATAAAGGAAGATATAACAATGTTGTTGTGTGTCAGGAACGACTGAGGAGGAGGAGGTACGAGAGAGATGAAATAAAGGAAGATATAACAATGTTGTTGTGTGTCAGGAACGACTGAGGGAGGAGGAGGTACAACTGAGAGATGGAATAAAGGAAGATATAACAATGTTGTTGTGTGTCAGGAACGACTGAGAGATGGAATAAAGGAAGATATAACAATGTTGTTGTGTGTCAGGAACGACTGAGGAGATGAAATAAAGGAAGATATAACAATGTTGTTGTGTGTCAGGAACGACTGAGGGAGGAGGAGGTACAACTGAGAGATGGAATAAAGGAAGATATAACAATGTTGTTGTGTGTCAGGAACGACTGAGGGAGGAGGAGGAACGACTGAGAGATGGAATAAAGGAAGATATAACAATGTTGTTGTGTGTCAGGAACGACTGAGGGAGGAGGAGGAACGACTGAGAGATGGAATAAAGGAAGATATAACAATGTTGTTGTGTGTCAGGAACGACTGAGGGAGGAGGAGGTACAACTGAGAGATGGAATAAAGGAAGATATAACAATGTTGTTGTGTGTCCGGAACAACTGAGGGAGGAGGAGGTACAACTGAGAGATGGAATAAAGGAAGATATAACAATGTTGTGTGTCAGGAACGACTGAGGAGATGGAATAAAGGAAGATATAACAATGTTGTGTGTCAGGAACGACAGGGGAGATGGAATAAAGGAAGATATAACAATGTTGTGTGTCAGGATCAACTGAAGAGATGGAATAAAGGAAGATATAACAATGTTGTGTGTCAGGAACGACTGAGGAGATGGAATAAAGGAAGATATAGCAATGTTGTTGTGTGTCAGGAACGACTGAGGGAGGAGGAGGTACAACTGAGAGATGGAATAAAGGAAGATATAACAATGTTGTTGTGTGTCAGGAATGACTGAGGAGATGGAATAAAGGAAGATATAACAATGTTGTTGTGTGTCAGGAACGACTGAGGAGATGGAATAAAGGAAGATATAACAATGTTGTTGTGTGTCAGGAACGACTGAGGAGATGAAATAAAGGAAGATATAACAATGTTGTGTGTCAGGAACAACTGAAGAGATGAAATAAAGGAAGATATAACAATGTTGTTGTGTGTCAGGAATGACTGAGGAGATGGAATAAAGGAAGATATAGCAATGTTGTGTGTCAGGAACGACTGAGAGATGGAATAAAGGAAGATATAGCAATGTTGTTGTGTGTCAGGAACGACTGAGGAGATGAAATAAAGGAAGATATAACAATGTTGTGTGTCAGGAACAACTGAAGAGATGAAATAAAGGAAGATATAACAATGTTGTTGTGTGTCAGGAACGACTGAGAGATGGAATAAAGGAAGATATAGCAATGTTGTTGTGTGTCAGGAACGACTGAGAGATGGAATAAAGGAAGATATAGCAATGTTGTTGTGTGTCAGGAACGACTGAGAGATGGAATAAAGGAAGATATAGCAATGTTGTTGTGTGTCAGGAACGACTGAGAGATGGAATAAAGGAAGATATAACAATGTTGTTGTGTGTCAGGAACGACTGAGAGATGGAATAAAGGAAGATATAGCAATGTTGTTGTGTGTCAGGAACGACTGAGGGAGGAGGAGGAACAACTGAGGAGATGGAATAAAGGAAGATATAACAATGTTG
>CM065709.1:40681306-40705218 GCA_017654935.2 Phymorhynchus buccinoides
GACATTTTCGCTGGCCGGCCCTCCATCCCTTCACGTTGGACCTAGGCATTCCTTCACGGTGCCTTCGCAGCCTGGCAACCATTTCGCTGACTGTGGCCAACAGCTGGTGTCAATAGGCTCTCCCTACCGCTATTCACCCGACCAGCTGATTGCCTTAAAGACCACAGGCGCCCGCTTGGACCAACATGTTATTGCCTGTCTGAAAAACCTAGGCATAGGTGTCAACCTACCCCACAAACGTTCCTGTCGTGGTGGCAGAAGAAAACGGAAGAAGATCAACATCATCTGCGGTTCACCCTTCAACGATGTCAGTGCTGGCCCCACCGCCCACCATGGCCCTGTGCCACCCTCCATCCTCTGTGACCTCACTGACCTGCCTCCTCCGCCCCGGGGCTCAAACCCATCCAACCTTATCACCATCCCACTCCAAAACATGACCACTCTGCCCCGTCAGCTATCTATGTGTGTCTTTAACGCACGTTCTGTTGGCCCCTCCACCAAACGATCAGCCATATACGACTTCACCATTGACCGCGACATGGACATTCTCCTGCTGACTGAGACCTGGCTTCGTCACTCGGGTGATGAGGCAAAGTGTCGTGACCTGACTCCCCCTGGCTATACGATGTTCTCCCTCCCCAGACAGCACAACACTAGTGTGACCCGAGGAGGTGGCATGGCCGTCGTCATCAAGGCCACCCTAGCTGAACACTGTGTCATAACAACGGACTTCCCTTTCCCTCATCTATCTTTTGAACTGGCCCAGATAACCCTGACCCTCCCGGACCAACGTGTGACCTTCTTCCTCCTCTACAGACCACCACCCAACAAGAAAAACAAACTGACTGTACCACTCTTCTTTGACGAACTGCCCGGCTTCCTGGACTGTGTGTACTTTACAAATAACAGCGTTATTGTGACTGGCGACTTCAACTTTCATGTAGATGACCCGTGTGATGGATATGCCCAAAAGATGTGCCAACAGTTAGATTTATTTAGTCTTCAGCAAAGTGTTAGAGACGCAACTCATACATGTGGACATATTTTAGATTTAGTTATTCATAGACATGATGATAATGTTGTTTTTTCTACTGATGTATGCCATGATCTTGTTTCTGACCATTATGCTATTGTGTGTAAACTAGCCTTACAAAAACCCACGCGTAGTTCTAAATTTGTCTTTCGACGTCCGCTTAACAAAGTCAATCATGATAAATTAGCAAATGATATCGCGCAGTCCATAACGCCCACTATGTTAGTCTCTGAATTAAACAGCGAGCTCTCTGCTGTTTTAGACAAGCATGCGCCTGTGTCTGAAATCAAACTCCGTGACGGAAAGCCCAGTCCGTGGTATAACTCTATTGCTGTGGAATTGTGCACGCTCAAAGTCGAACACAGACGCGCTGAGAGACAGGAAAGAAAAACCAGGCTCACAGTACACAAAGAAATCCACCGTGCTGCTATAGATAGGATAGCCCAATTAGTTGATTCTGCTAAGACCGCGTTCTACTCCTCGCTCGTTACTGGCTCGAATACGTGTAAACAGCTGTTTAACAACATTAACTCTCTGCTCGGCAAAACCAAACCAGCTGTTCTTCCAACCATTTCTGATGCAAGTCTACTACCTGACATGTTTGCTGATTTCTTTAGGAATAAAATTATAGCTATCCGTAATAGCTTTCAGTCTGTCCAGCAGTTGGACAATCCTGCCACCATTTTCGAAGGTATCCCTTTCCTAACTTTCACCCCTGTTTCCCAGGACTTTGTTAAACGACTTATACTACGGACCACGCCCAAAACCTGTGACTTAGACCCTATGCCCACCAAGTTTCTGTTTCAACACATCGATCTTGTTCTGCCAACTATAACCAATAATGAACGAGTCACTCTCTTCTGGTATCTTTCCCTCGGAATTCAAGACTGCTATCGTAAAACCTCTGCTAAAAAAAAACAACCTTGACCCCAACGAACTGAAAAAATATCGACCCATCTCAAATCTCCCTTATCTTTCTAAACTTCTTGAAAGGCTTGTGCTTCATCAACTTTTCTCCCATCTGACCACCCACAATCTTCTCAGTCCCCATCAGTCAGCCTATAGGCCAGGGCACAGCACAGAGACAGTCCTGTTGCGAATTCTGAACGATTTACTTCTCTCTCTAGACGAAGACAAAGTTTCGGTTCTCCTACTCCTTGATCTTTCGGCTGCCTTCGATACAATCGATCATGACATGCTTATCTCTCGTCTCGAACAACATTTTGGAATCACTGGAAATGTCCTCAAATGGTTTCGTTCCTATCTTCATGAAAGAAAACAAATAGTTGTAGTAAATGAAAACAAATCTTCTGAGTCAGTTCTTGATTTTGGCGTCCCACAAGGCTCCGTGTTAGGACCAATTTTGTTCATTCTGTATACCACCCCATTGACCCCCCCTCATAGCGAAACACTCTGTCCATCATGAAATGTATGCCGATGATACTCAACTCAATCATCATGCTTCACCGCTAGCTCACGACCAGCTTATTCACACTCTTCAAGACTGTGTCACTGAAGTGAAAACATGGATGTCAAACAATAAGCTTAAACTAAACGATGACAAGACTGAAGCACTTAGAGTGCTTCCCCCATCTGTTGACTCTAGCTCTCTGCCCTCCACCATTGCCCTTGGAGATTCCAACATCCATTTTTCTGAACATATTCGCAACCTTGGTGCTTTCTTGGATGAAGACCTTTCCATGCAACATCATATCACTAAGATCTGCCAGGCTGCATACATCGAACTCAGGCGAATCAGCTCTATACGCCCCTTTCTCACGACTGAGGCAACCAAAACGCTAGTCAGTTCATACATTTTGTCTAGATTAGATTACTGCAACTCCCTTCTACTTGGTTGCCCACAGGCGCTTCTCAAACCCTTACAACAACTTCAAAACTCTGCTGCTAGAATGGTCTTCAAAGCCAAGCGTCTTCAACACACATCACCTCTACTTAAAGAGTTACATTGGCTACCCGTTCAACAAAGAATAAACTACAAAGCTGCCTGTCTCTGCTATCATATCATATCGGGAACAGCACCGCAATACCTCTCTGAGCTTCTTGAAATTTACGTTCCTTCTCGATCTCTCCGCTTAGCAAATGACAATAGGATCTTTCGAATACAAAAATTTAAACGTGATAGGCACGGCGGTAGAGCTTTTCCCTAACCCTAACCCTGAAAACCCATCTGTTCTGGCAGTCTTTCCAATAACACCCCCATCTCCATGTGCACGTGTGCGTGTGCGTGTGTGTGTGTGATTGTGCGATATGTGCGATATGTGTGTGTGTGTGTGTGTGTGTGTGTGTCCTGTCAGTCCTGCTACTATCAAATTCGTTGCATTGGCTATATTCGTAAATACCTCTCAGATGAAGCCACAGCAAAGCTTGTTACTTCCCTCATCCTATCTCGTATTGACTACTGTAATGCTCTCCTTTCTGGCCTATCAGTCTCTTCTCTATCTTGTCTCCAGCGTATTCAAAACACAGCTGCTCGTCTTGTCCTTAGGAAGAAAAAGGTTGGATCACGTTAGCCCTCTTCTGCGTTCTTTGCACTGGCTTCCTGTCGCAGACAGAATTGAGTATAAATTAAACACACTTTGCTATAAATCTATTCATAAAGCTGCTCCATCTTACCTCTGTGACAATATTTCCATCTATACGCCAGCTCGCACTTTACGTTCAGTTTCTGACCCTCTTTCTCTCCAGATCCCTAGGTATAAGCTTTCAACTGTTAGTCGGCGCTCTTTTGCTGTCTCAGGACCGACCTCCTGGAACAAACTTCCGCTCTCCCTCCGTCAGCGACCGACTCTCTCTGCTTTCAAAGCTAACCTCAAAACCCACCTGTTCCCCCGTCATTAAAGCTCCTCTCTCTTTATCTTCTCTCTCTTGCCATTAGGTCTGTTTCTGCTATATTCCATTTATGTTATCTGTGTGTGTTCGCGTTGTATTGCGTTTGTGTTTGAATGCGCTTTGAATGCTAACGTGTGTGTGCGCTTTGATTTGATTTCTATCAAGATTCAGCGCTGTATAAATACTGTATGTTGTTGTTGTTGTTGTGTGTGTGTGTGTGTGTGTGTGTGTGTGTGTGTGTGTGTGTGTGTGTGTGTGTGCGTGCGCGATGTATGTCCGTATGTTTGTATGTATGTAATGTGTGTGTGTGTATGTGTATGTACGTAATTTGTGAGCGTGTGCGCGAATGTGAGTGTGCGTGCGCCCACGGCCGCACTTCCAAGCAGGTGTGTGAGTGTGTTGTGTGTGTTCTGTGTGGGTATATCTGCTTGCATGTGTATGAGTGTATGCGTGCGCAGGAGAGATTGTGTTCACTAGAGGGAGGGGGGGGGGGGGAGAGGAGTGTGTGTGAGTATGTGTCTGTGAGTGTGAGTACACGTGAGTGCTTTGTGTATGTGAGTGCGCGTGTGTGTATGTGTGTGCGTGCGTGTGCGCGCGTGTTTGTACAAGTGTATGCTTGAGTAAGTTTGTGTGCGTTTCAGTGATAATGTGTTTTCTGTGTGTTTGATGATATGTGTGTGGGTATGTGTGTGTGTGTCTGTGTGCAAGAACGCGTTCGTGCGTGTGTGTCTGTTTTGCGTGTGTGTGCGTGTGTGAGTGTTTCAATACTGATTGTAAAGCGCTTTGTGCTCGATAAAAAGCGCTATATAAATATCCGTTTATTATTATTATTATGAGCAGCATGTGTTGAGGTGTGGTAATAACAATAATGATGATGATGATGATAATTATGATAATAATAATGATAATTATGATGATAATGAGACAGACAAGATGGCCGCCGCTCAGCGTCATTTTGAGCACCATATGTTGAGGTGTGGTAATAACAGTAATGATGATGATGATGATAATAATAATGATAATTATGATGATAATGAGACAGACAAGATGGCCGCCGCTCAGCGTCATGAGCAGCATGTGTTGAGGTGTGGTAATAACAATAATGATGATAATAATAATGATAATTATGATGATTAGACAGACAAGATGGCCGCCGCTCAGCGTCATTATGAGCACCATGTGTTGAGGTGTGGTAATAACAATAATGATGATAATTATGATAATGATAATTATGATGATAATGAGACAGACAAGATGGCTGCCACTCAGCGTCATTATGAGCACCATGTGTTGAGGTGTGGTAATAACAATAATGATGATCATAATTATGATAATAATAATGATAATTATGATGATAATGAGACAGACAAGATGGCCACCACTCAGCGTCATTATGAGCACCATGTGTTGAGGTGTGGTAATAACAATAATGATGATAATTATGATAATAATAATGATAATTATGATAATGAGACAGACAAGATGGCCGCCGTTCAGCGTCATTATGAGCACCATGTGTTGAGGTGTAATAACAATAATGATGATGATGATTATAATTATGATAATAATAATGATAATTATGATGATAATGAGACAGACAAGATGGCCGCCGCTCAGCGTCATTATGAGCAGCATGTGAAGAGGTGTGGTAATAACAATAATGATGATGATGATGATGATGAGACAGACATGATGACTGCCGATGATGATGATGGTGATGATGACGATGATGATGGTGATGACGATGATGGTGATATGATAATGATGGTGATGATGATGGTGGTGATGATGATATGATAATGATGATTATGGTGATGATGATGTTGATGATGATGATGGTGATGATGATGGTAATGATGATGATGGTGGTGATGATGATGATGATGATGGTGATGATGATGATGATGATGATGATGATGTGATGATGGTGATGATGATGTTGATGATGATGGTGATGATGATGATGATGATGATGATTGTGATGATGGTGATGGTGATGATGATGATGGTGATGATGATGGTGATGATGATGATAATGATGATGATGATGATGATAATGATGATAATAATGATGATGATGATGATGATGATTACAGATCAGTCCTATCATCGTGGGTCAGTCACACAGAGGAAGTGATGATGATGGTGATGATGGTGATGATGATGGTGATGATAATGATGATGATGATGATGATTACAGATCAGTCCTATCATCGTGGGTCAGTCACACAGAGGAAGTGACAGCAGAGAAAAAACAGCTGGCTGATCATCTCCATGGTTACATCATGGTCAGGCGATGCTTCCAGTCCTGGAAAAATGTGAGACTTTGGCTTTTCTTTAACCCTAACCCCAGTCCTGGAAAAATGTGAGACTGGCTTTTCTTTAACCCTAACCCCAGTCCTGGAAAAACATGAGACTGGCTTTTCTTTAACCCTAACCCCAGTCCTGGAAAAATGTGAGACTGGCTTTTCTTTAACCCTAACCCCAGTCCTGGAAAAACATGAGACTGGCTTTTCTTTAACCCTAACCCCAGTCCTGGAAAAATGTGAGACTGGCTTTTCTTTAACCCTAACCCCAGTCCTCGAAAAACATGAGACTGGCTTTTCTTTAACCCTAACCCCAGTCCTGGAAAAATATGAGACTGGCTTTTCTTTAACCCTAACCCTAACCCTAACCCTAGTCCTGGAAAAATGTGAGACTGGCTTTTCTTTAACCCTAACCCCAGTCCTGGAAAAATGTGAGACTGGCTTTTCTTTAACCCTAACCCTAGTGCTGGAAAAACATGAGACTTTGGCTTTTCTTTAACCCTAACCCTAACCCTAGTGCTGGAAAAACATGAGACTGGCTTTTCTTTAACCCTAACCCTAACCCTAGTGCTGGAAAAACATGAGACTTTGGCTTTTCTTTAACCCTAACCCTAACCCTAGTGCTGGAAAAACATGAGACTGGCTTTTCTTTAACCCTATCCCTAGTCCTGGAAAAATGTGAGACTTTGGCTTTTCTTTAACCCTAACCCCAGTCCTGGAAAATTGTGACTGGCTTTTCTTTAACCCTAACCCTTCCAGTCCTGGAAAAACATGAGACTGGCTTTTCTTTAACCCTAACCCTAACCCTAGTGCTGGAAAAACATGAGACTTTGGCTTTTCTTTAACCCTAACCCCAGTCCTGGAAAAAATGTGAGACTGGCTTTTCTTTAACCCTAACCCTAGTCCTGGAAAAATGTGAGACTGGCTTTTCTTTAACCCTAACCCTAGTCCTGGAAAAATGTGAGACTGGCTTTTCTTTAACCCTAACCCTAACCCTTCCAGTCCTGGAAAAATGTGAGACTGGCTTTTCTTTAACCCTAACCCCAGTCCTGGAAAAATGTGAGACTTTGGCTTTTCTTTAACCCTAACCCCAGTCCTGGAAAAATGTGAGACTTTTCTTTTCTTTAACCCTAACCCTTCCAGTCCTGGAAAAACATGAGACTGGCTTTTCTTTAACCCTAACCCTAACCCTAGTGCTGGAAAAATGTGAGACTTTGGCTTTTCTTTAACCCTAACCCTAGTGCTGGAAAAGCGTGAGACTTTGGCTTTTCTTTAACCCTAACCCTAACCCTAGTGCTGGAAAAACATGAGACTGGCTTTTCTTTAATCCTAACCCTAACCCTAGTGCTGGAAAAATGTGAGACTTTGGCTTTTCTTTAACCCTAACCCTTGGCTTTTTTTTTCTCGGTTTTTGGACTTTTAGATTCTTTTCTCTGTTTGACTTTTAATTTCTTTTTTATTATTATTATTATTAATGACTTTCGGAAAATGACGTCACTTGTCATAATTAAACTGCACGTTAAAAGCAGAACGACTGATGCTTTTTATTATATAAATGTTATGCCTGTGTGGACAAAAACAAGCATAATGGCACCTTTCTAGGACATTATTTACTGATGTACCTATGTAGCAACACCCCCCCCCACACACACACATACACACACACACACATACACACACATTACAGTACGTCATTTCAGCTTGTTACAATGTTTCACTGTGCAACTTTGTATTGTATAATAAAACTGCTGTTCAGTAGATGTGCGTGTGTATGTGTGTGCGCACCCGTCGCAGTGTGTGTCTGTGTGTGCCGTAGTGCGTGCGTGCGTGTGTGTGTGTGCACACATGTGTATGTGCACGCCGTGCTCGTGTGTGTGTGTGTACGCAGGCACGCACACGCACACGCACACACACACACACACACACATGCACACACTATCGCCGTCCGTCATATAGGTCTAGATCTAGACTATACCTCGGAGGTCAACAAACGTTTCTACTCCAGTCCCGACTCGTGGTTATGGCATCTCGAGACGTGTTCAAAAGGTCACGATTTTTATTTTTGTATTTAAAGCCTACAAGCTACACAATAGCATTAAATGCAAGATGAGAATTTTGGCTACAGAATGACATACCTTGTGTTCAAAAAGTTCTCGGCCTAACTATGTAGAGGTTACGCGAAAGACAAAACACAACCTCTATAACGATTGAGTTGCAAATGAAAGAAAATCTGTTTAACATCCTCCGGTCTTCAACAGACACATATGGGGCATCAGTAGATATAAAGATGGTGGAAACGATCCTGCAGGCAGTGCCCAGATGCAGTGCAACACCAGTAACGTCCCGATTTTTGTTTAACTCGTTCGTTCCTGAGAACCGCTTTTGAGGTTGAATGGGAGCAACTGCAGATTCCTAGCTTTATAGAGCTCTCTATCTCCCTATTCCTGGGTTTCCAGAGAGAGTAAGACTATATAAAGGTGCTATGTTATTGTGAATATGCGGCATGTTTTCAGCAGCCTGTTTCTTTTTCATAAACAATACTTATCCCAGTAAGAAAATGGAAAACCCTCTCATTGCATTGCAATTATAGAAGAGCAAAGTAATAGCAGTTGCATCTTGTTGCATGATATCACGAGCAAAAGAGGCCCGTAGGAATCAACGGGATAAAATTTATCAGCAGCTAAAGAGGTTCTCAGGAATGAACAGTAGTTGAAACTTCTCTAAATACTAAAACCAAAAAGTTAAGAATATAGATGTTATTAATAAATGAATTGTTATGGTTCAAGACATGGTTACGGCAGACAAGACAGTAATTTTCCATTAAAAAGCCAGCACTGTAGGCATCTTTTACGGAAGTTTTCATGATGTTCTGCCAAAGGCATGGACATGAGAAAAGTTCTGCAGATTGGCTGCCAAAACGTTCTGAGACAAACATTCAGCATCGATTTGTAGTAGATCCCGTTAGTTTTCTTGACTGATTAAATATTTTGTTGCTATGGATGAGACATGTGTTCACATTTTACAGATGATAATGCTAGAATCAAATCAGTGAAAATAGTTTTGATTTAACCCCCTCCAAAGACGACTAGGTTAAACGCTTCTGCTGGTACAGCAATGGCTAGAATCCTTTGGTTTGCTGAAGGTATTGATTATGGATTTTCTTGAAAAGGGTCAAACATTACTGGGGAAATCTATGCAATCTGCTACACAAGCATCAGGATGCTATTATTTTCAAGAGCTGAAAAAGGCCACTAGAGGCATAGGCATACTATCCACGAAGACAGTGCCTTCAATCACAAGTCTGCTGTTGCCATGATTACAGTTTATCAATGTAACTTATAAATTGTTGATAACCCTCTCTGTCTTGTAGAATTGATTCCCTCGGATATCCAAATGTCAAGATATATTTGATCAGTTAACGTTTTCCCATTGGCAATTACATTACCAGTGCTGTGGAGGATTGGAGGGGAAAGGTACAAAATTCAATGACGTCATCTTCCAAAATGGGCATGTCATCAATCACAGTGTAGTTGCACAAGTGTGCTAAATTTTGTTTATGTAGCTTAACCCCTTCATAGTTAGGCCAAGAACTTTTTGAACACATGGTAACATCGGTTAAGCAAAAGTGGAGTCTAAAACATTTTGCTAAAGCGTTGCAACGGATAAGCGAAATTCGGATAAGCTAAAGTCAAAATGTATCTCCCCTGGCACTTTGGCTTATCCGTGGTCGACTGTTTAATGAGCATTTTGTTCTGTTTCAGTTCAAGTACCACATGGTAACATGGTGTTCTTGGATCACTTTGTTCTGTTTCAGTTCAAGTACCACATGGTGTTCTTGGATTACTTTGTTCTGTTTCAGTTCAAGTACCACATGGTGTTCTTGGATCACTTTGTTCTTTTCAGTTCAAGTATCACATGGTGTTCTTGGATCACTTTGTTCTGTTTCAGTTCAAGTACCACATGGTGTTCTTGGGTCACTTTGTTCTGTTTCAGTTCAAGTACCACATGGTGTTCTTGGATCACTTTGTTCTGTTTCAGTTCAAGTACCACATGGTGTTCTTGGATCACTTTGTTCTGTTTCAGTTCAAGTACCACATGGTGTTCTTGGATCACTTTGTTCTGTTTCAGTTCAAGTACCACATGGTGTTCTTGGATCACTTTGTTCTGTTTCAGTTCAAGTACCACATGGTGTTCTTGGATCACTTTGTTCTGTTTCAGTTCAAGTACCACATGGTGTTCTTGGATCACTTTGTTCTGTTTCAGTTCAAGTACCGCATGGTGTTCTTGGAACGCAGAGCAGAGCGCCATCATAAAGAAGTGCTCCTTCCCAAAGTGCTGGCTGCCTGGGTGTGTCACACTGCTGTGGAGAAAGAGGAACACCGGGACAGACTGAAGTTGGCCCAGCAGTTTTATCCAAGGTATGTTACACTATAATGGTGTTTTATAACACTATATTATAACACTATATTATAACACTATATTATAACTATAATGGTGTTTTATGGATATCAATTAGAGATGTCTGGGTGTGTCACACTGCTGTGGAGAAAGAGGAACACCGGGACAGACTGAAGTTGGCCCAGCAGTTTTATCCAAGGTATGTTACATTATAACACTATAATCAATCAATCAATTAAATCAATCAATCAAATCAATTTACTGTCTTCAAACAGAAGAAATGTGTTGCTCAGCTTGCGCATAAAATACAGAATAAATAATAAAAACATTTCATTAAGTGGTCAGTTACACACTGAAGAAGACAATTCTTCACAAACAATAGGCACAAGTAGATAACATGGAAACAATGAAAGTTAACAGGAGCACACACACACACACACACACACACTGAAGAAGACAATTCTTCACAAACAATAGGCACAAGTAGATAACATGGAAACAATGAAAGTTAACAGGAGCACACACACACACACACTGAAGAAGACAATTCTACACAGACAATAGGCACAAGTAGATAACATGGAAACAATGAAAGTTAACAGGAGCACACACACACACACACTGAAGAAGACAATTCTACACAGACAATAGGCACAAGTAGATAACATGGAAACAATGAAAGTTAACAGGAGCACACACACACACACACACACACACTCGCACGCACGCAAGCACGCACACACAGAGAAATTTGTTTGCAGCAACTGATAAAATGAAAGGAAAACAACCCTTTAAGCCAATTTGTGTGTGTGAACTTTTATTATGCCGCTTAATTTTGTTGGTGAGGGGAGCCAAGGGGCTCCTTCTTTCAGCCAAGGGGCTCCTTCTTTCAGCCAAGGGGCTCCTTCTTTCAGCCAAGGGGCTCCTTCTTTCAGCCAAGGGGCTCCTTCTTTCAGCCAAGGGGCTCCTTCTTTCAGCCAAGGGGCTTTCAGCCAAGGGGCCCTTCTTTCAGCCAAGGGGGGGGGCTCCTTCTTTCAGCCAAGGGGCTCCTTTTCTAAAATCCTAGAATCAACACGGTAGTGTTCAGCATAAGGTGTTCCATGGCTGGAGAGACTGCCCCAGTAGTGTTCAGCATAAGGTGTTCCATGGATGGAGAGACTGCCCCAGTAGTGTTCAGTGTTCCATGGGTAGAGAGACTGCCCCAGTAGTGTTCAGAATAAGGTGTTCCATGGATGGAGAGACTGCCCCAGTAGTGTTCAGTGTTCCATGGATGGAGAGACTGCCCCAGTAGTGTTCAGTGTTCCATGGATGGAGAGACTGCCCCAGTAGTGTTCAGTGTTCCATGTGTAGAGAGACTGCCCCAGTAGTGTTCAGTGTTCCATGGCTGGAGAGACTGCCCCAGTAGTATTCAGCATAAGGTGTTCCATGGATGGAGAGACTGCCCCAGTAGTGTTCAGTGTTCCATGGCTGGAGAGACTGCCCCAGTAGTATTCAGCATAATGTGTTCCATGGCTTGAGAGACTGCCCCAGTAGTATTCAGTGTTCCATGTGTAGAGAGACTGCCCCAGTAGTATTCAGCATAATGTGTTCCATGGATGGAGAGACTGCCCCAGTAGTATTCAGTGTTCCATGTGTAGAGAGACTGCCCCAGTAGTGTTCAGTGTTCCATGGCTGGAGAGACTGCCCCAGTAGTATTCAGCATAAGGTGTTCCATGGATGGAGAGACTGCCCCAGTAGTGTTCAGTGTTCCATGTGTAGAGAGACTGCCCCAGTAGTATTCAGTGTTCCATGTGTAGAGAGACTGCCCCAGTAGTATTCAGCATAAGGTGTTCCATGGATGGAGAGACTGCCCCAGTAGTGTTCAGTGTTCCATGTGTAGAGAGACTGCCCCAGTAGTGTTCAGTGTTCCATGGATGGAGAGACTGCCCCAGTAGTGTTCAGCATAAGGTGTTCCATGGCTGGAGAGACTGCCCCAGTAGTGTTCAGCATAAGGTGTTCCATGTGTAGAGAGACTGCCCCAGTAGTGTTCAGTGTTCCATGGGTGGAGAGACTGCCCCAGTAGTGTTCAGCATCAGGTGTTCCATGGATGGAGAGACTGCCCCAGTAGTGTTCAGCATCAGGTGTTCCATGGATGGAGAGACTGCCCCAGTAGTATTCAGCATCAGGTGTTCCATGGATGGAGAGACTGCCCCAGTAGTGTTCAGCATCAGGTGTTCCATGGATGGAGAGACTGCCCCAGTAGTGTTCAGCATCAGGTGTTCCATGGCTGGAGAGACTGCCCCAGTAGTGTTCAGCATAAGGTGTTCCATGGATGGAGAGACTGCCCCAGTAGTGTTCAGCATAATGTGTTCCATGGCTTGAGAGACTGCCCCAGTAGTGTTCAGCATAAGGTGTTCCATGGCTGGAGAGACTGCCCCAGTAGTGTTCAGTGTTCCATGGATGGAGAGACTGCCCCAGTAGTGTTCAGCATCAGGTGTTCCATGGATGGAGAGACTGCCCCAGTAGTGTTCAGTTTTCCATGGATGGAGAGACTGCCCCAGTAGTGTTCAGCATAAGGTGTTCCATGGCTGGAGAGACTGCCCCAGTAGTGTTCAGCATAAGGTGTTCCATGGATGGAGAGACTGCCCCAGTAGTGTTCAGCATAAGGTGTCCCATGGCTTGAGAGACTGCCCCAGTAGTGTTCAACATAAGGTGTTCCATGTGTAGAGAGACTGCCCCAGTAGTGTTCAGTGTTCCATGGGTGGAGAGACTGCCCCAGTAGTGTTCAGCATAAGGTGTTCCATGGATGGAGAGACTGCCCCAGTAGTGTTCAGCATAAGGTGTTCCATGGATGGAGAGACTGCCCCAGTAGTGTTCAACATAAGGTGTTACATGGCTGGAGAGACTGCCCCAGTAGTGTTCAGCATAAGGTGTTCCATGGCTTGAGAGACTGCCCCAGTAGTGTTCAACATAAGGTGTTCCATGTGTAGAGAGACTGCCCCAGTAGTGTTCAGTGTTCCATGGATGGAGAGACTGCCCCAGTAGTGTTCAGCATAAGGTGTTCCATGGCTGGAGAGACTGCCCCAGTAGTGTTCAGCATAAGGTGTTCCATGGCTGGAGAGACTGTCCCAGTAGTGTTCAGCATAAGGTGTTCCATGGCTGGAGAGACTGCCCCAGTAGTGTTCAGCATAAGGTGTTCCATGGATGGAGAGACTGCCCCAGTAGTGTTCAGTGTTCCATGGCTAGAGAGACTGCCCCAGTAGTATTCAGCATAATGTGTTCCATGGCTTGAGAGACTGCCCCAGTAGTATTCAGTGTTCCATGTGTAGAGAGACTGCCCCAGTAGTATTCAGCATAAGGTGTTCCATGGATGGAGAGACTGCCCCAGTAGTATTCAGTGTTCCATGTGTAGAGAGACTGCCCCAGTAGTGTTCAGTGTTCCATGGCTGGAGAGACTGCCCCAGTAGTATTCAGCATAAGGTGTTCCATGGATGGAGAGACTGCCCCAGTAGTGTTCAGTGTTCCATGTGTAGAGAGACTGCCCCAGTAGTATTCAGTGTTCCATGTGTAGAGAGACTGCCCCAGTAGTATTCAGCATAAGGTGTTCCATGGATGGAGAGACTGCCCCAGTAGTGTTCAGTGTTCCATGGCTAGAGAGACTGCCCCAGTAGTGTTCAGTGTTCCATGGATGGAGAGACTGCCCCAGTAGTGTTCAGCATAAGGTGTTCCATGGATGGAGAGACTGCCCCAGTAGTGTTCAGCATAAGGTGTTCCATGGCTTGAGAGACTGCCCCAGTAGTGTTCAGTGTTCCATGGGTGGAGAGACTGCCCCAGTAGTGTTCAGCATCAGGTGTTCCATGGATGGAGAGACTGCCCCAGTAGTGTTCAGCATAAGGTGTTCCATGGATGGAGAGACTGCCCCAGTAGTATTCAGCATAAGGTGTTCCATGGCTTGAGAGACTGCCCCAGTAGTGTTCAGCATAAGGTGTTCCATGGATGGAGAGACTGCCCCAGTAGTGTTCAGCATCAGGTGTTCCATGGCTGGAGAGACTGTCCCAGTAGTGTTCAGCATAAGGTGTTCCATGGATGGAGAGACTGCCCCAGTAGTGTTCAGCATAATGTGTTCCATGGCTTGAGAGACTGCCCCAGTAGTGTTCAGCATAAGGTGTTCCATGGCTGGAGAGACTGCCCCAGTAGTGTTCAGTGTTCCATGGATGGAGAGACTGCCCCAGTAGTGTTCAGCATCAGGTGTTCCATGGATGGAGAGACTGCCCCAGTAGTGTTCAGTTTTCCATGGATGGAGAGACTGCCCCAGTAGTGTTCAGCATCAGGTGTTCCATGGATGGAGAGACTGCCCCAGTAGTGTTCAGCATAAGGTGTTCCATGGATGGAGAGACTGCCCCAGTAGTGTTCAGCATAAGGTGTCCCATGGCTTGAGAGACTGCCCCAGTAGTGTTCAACATAAGGTGTTCCATGTGTAGAGAGACTGCCCCAGTAGTGTTCAGTGTTCCATGGGTGGAGAGACTGCCCCAGTAGTGTTCAGCATAAGGTGTTCCATGGATGGAGAGACTGCCCCAGTAGTGTTCAGCATAAGGTGTTCCATGGATGGAGAGACTGCCCCAGTAGTGTTCAACATAAGGTGTTACATGGCTGGAGAGACTGCCCCAGTAGTGTTCAGCATAAGGTGTTCCATGGCTTGAGAGACTGCCCCAGTAGTGTTCAACATAAGGTGTTCCATGTGTAGAGAGACTGCCCCAGTAGTGTTCAGTGTTCCATTCCATGGATGGAGAGACTGCCCCAGTAGTGTTCAGAATAAGGTGTTCCATGGCTGGAGAGACTGCCCCAGTAGTGTTCAGCATAAGGTGTTCCATGGCTGGAGAGACTGCCCCAGTAGTGTTCAGCATAAGGTGTTCCATGGCTGGAGAGACTGCCCCAGTAGTGTTCAGCATAAGGTGTTCCATGGATGGAGAGACTGCCCCAGTAGTGTTCAGTGTTCAATGGCTGGAGAGACTGCCCCAGTAGTGTTCAGGTGTTCCATGGCTGGAGAGACTGCCCCAGTAGTGTTCAGTGTTCCATGGCTGGAGAGACTGCCCCAGTAGTGTTCAGTGTTCCATGGCTTGAGAGACTGCCCCAGTAGTGTTCAGTGTTCCATGGATGGAGAGACTGCCCCAGTAGTGTTCAGTGTTCCATGTGTAGAGAGACTGCCCCAGTAGTGTTCAGTGTTCCATGTGTAGAGAGACTGCCCCAGTAGTATTCAGTGTTCCATGTGTAGAGAGACTGCCCCAGTAGTGTTCAGTGTTCCATGGATAGAGAGACTGCCCCAGTAGTGTTCAGTGTTCCATGGGTAGAGAGACTGCCCCAGTAGTGTTCAGTGTTCCATGTGTGGAGAGACTGCCCCAGTAGTGTTCAGTGTTCCATGGATAGAGAGACTGCCCCAGTAGTGTTCAGTGTTCCATGGATGGAGAGACTTCCCCAGTAGTGTTCAGTGTTCCATGGATGGAGAGACTTCCCCAGTAGTGTTCAGTGTTCCATGGATGGAGAGACTTCCCCAGTAGTGTTCAGTGTTCCATGGATGGAGAGACTTCCCCAGTAGTGTTCAGTGTTCCATGGATGGAGAGACTTCCCCAGTAGTGTTCAGTGTTCCATGGCTGGAGAGACTGCCCCAGTAGTGTTCAGTGTTCCATGTGTAGAGAGACTGCCCCAGTAGTGTTCAGTGTTCCATGGATGGAGAGACTGCCCCAGTAGTGTTCAGTGTTCCATGTGTAGAGAGACTGCCCCAGTAGTGTTCAGTGTTCCATGTGTAGAGAGACTGCCCCAGTAGTGTTCAGTGTTCCATGGCTAGAGAGACTGCCCCAGTAGTGTTCAGTGTTCCATGTGTAGAGAGACTGCCCCAGTAGTGTTCAGTGTTCCATGTGTAGAGAGACTGCCCCAGTAGTGTTCAGTGTTCCATGGATGGAGAGACTTCCCCAGTAGTGTTCAGTGTTCCATGGCTGGAGAGACTTCCCCAGTAGTGTTCAGTGTTCCATGGATGGAGAGACTTCCCCAGTAGTGTTCAGTGTTCCATGGATGGAGAGACTGCCCCAGTAGTGTTCAGTGTTCCATGGCTGGAGAGACTTCCCCAGTAGTGTTCAGTGTTCCATGGCTGGAGAGACTTCCCCAGTAGTGTTCAGTGTTCCATGGATGGAGAGACTGCCCCAGTAGTGTTCAGTGTTCCATGGCTGGAGAGACTGCCCCAGTAGTGTTCAGTGTTCCATGGATGGAGAGACTGCCCCAGTAGTGTTCAGTGTTCCATGGCTGGAGAGACTGCCCCAGTAGTGTTCAGTGTTCCATGGATGGAGAGACTGCCCCAGTAGTATTCAGCATAAGGTGTTCCATGGATGGAGAGACTGCCCCAGTAGTGTTCAGTGTTCCATGTGTAGAGAGACTGCCCCAGTAGTATTCAGTGTTCCATGGATGGAGAGACTGCCCCAGTAGTGTTCAGTGTTCCATGGATGGAGAGACTGCCCCAGTAGTGTTCAGCATAAGGTGTTCCATGGCTGGAGAGACTGCCCCAGTAGTATTCAGCATAATGTGTTCCATGGATGGAGAGACTGCCCCAGTAGTGTTCAGTGTTCCATGTGTAGAGAGACTGCCCCAGTAGTATTCAGTGTTCCATGGCTGGAGAGACTGCCCCAGTAGTGTTCAGTGTTCCATGGCTGGAGAGACTGCCCCAGTAGTGTTCAGTGTTCCATGTGTAGAGAGACTGCCCCAGTAGTGTTCAGTGTTCCATGGCTGGAGAGACTGCCCCAGTAGTGTTCAGCATCAGGTGTTCCATGGCTGGAGAGACTGCCCCAGTAGTGTTCAGCATAAGGTGTTCCATGGCTGGAGAGACTGTCCCAGTAGTGTTCAGCATAAGGTGTTCCATGGCTGGAGAGACTGCCCCAGTAGTGTTCAGAATAAGGTGTTCCATGGCTGGAGAGACTGCCCCAGTAGTGTTCAGCATAAGGTGTTCCATGGCTGGAGAGACTGCCCCAGTAGTGTTCAGCATAAGGTGTTCCATGGCTGGAGAGACTGCCCCAGTAGTGTTCAGTGTTCCATGTTGTTCATTTGTTGTTCATGTGTTGTTCATTTGTTGTTCATGTGTTGTTCATGTGTTGTTTATTTGTTGTTCATGTGTTGTTCATGTTGTTCGTGTTGTTCCAGGAGTCTACAGAGAAAGGTGTTCCATGCATGGCGCAGACTGCCCCAGGAGTTGAAGAGAGAGAGAAGCTCTGTCCTTCACTGTTGTTCATGTTGTTCCAGGAGTCTACAGAGGAAGGTGTTCCATGCGTGGCGCAGACTGCCCCAGGAGTTGAAGAGAGAGGCAGAGAGAGAGAAGCTCTGTCCTTCACTGTTGTTCATGTTGTTCCAGGAGTCTACAGAGGAAGGTGTTCCATGCGTGGCGCAGACTGCCCCAGGAGTTGAAGAGAGAGGCAGAGAGAGAGAAGCTCTGTCCTTCACTGTTGTTCATGTTGTTCATGTTGTTCCAGGAGTCTACAGAGGAAGGTGTTCCATGCATGGCGCAGACTGCCCCAGGAGTTGAAGAGAGAGGCAGAGAGAGAGAAGCTCTGTCCTTCACTGTTGTTCATGTTGTTCCAGGAGTCTACAGAGAAAGGTGTTCCATGCATGGCGCAGACTGCCCCAGGAGTTGAAGAGAGAGGCAGAGAGAGAGAAGCTCTTTCCTTCACTGTTGTTCATGTTGTTCCAGGAGTCTACAGAGGAAGGTGTTCCATGCGTGGCGCAGACTGCCCCAGGAGTTGAAGAGAGAGGCAGAGAGAGAGAAGCTCTGTCCTTCACTGTTGTTCATGTTGTTCCAGGAGTCTACAGAGGAAGGTGTTCCATGCATGGCGCAGACTGCCCCAGGAGTTGAAGAGAGAGGCAGAGAGAGAGAAGCTCTGTCCTTCACTGTTGTTCATGTTGTTCATGTTGTTCCAGGAGTCTACAGAGGAAGGTGTTCCATGCGTGGCGCAGACTGCCCCAGGAGTTGAAGAGAGAGGCAGAGAGAGAGAAGCTCTGTCCTTCACTGTTGTTCATGTTGTTCATGTTGTTCCAGGAGTCTACAGAGGAAGGTGTTCCATGCATGGCGCAGACTGCCCCAGGAGTTGAAGAGAGAGGCAGAGAGAGAGAAGCTCTGTCCTTCACTGTTGTTCATGTTGTTCCAGGAGTCTACAGAGAAAGGTGTTCCATGCATGGCGCAGACTGCCCCAGGAGTTGAAGAGAGAGGCAGAGAGAGAGAAGCTCTTTCCTTCACTGTTGTTCATGTTGTTCCAGGAGTCTACAGAGGAAGGTGTTCCATGCGTGGCGCAGACTGCCCCAGGAGTTGAAGAGAGAGGCAGAGAGAGAGAAGCTCTGTCCTTCACTGTTGTTCATGTTGTTCCAGGAGTCTACAGAGGAAGGTGTTCCATGCATGGCGCAGACTGCCCCAGGAGTTGAAGAGAGAGGCAGAGAGAGAGAAGCTCTGTCCTTCACTGTTGTTCATGTTGTTCATGTTGTTCCAGGAGTCTACAGAGGAAGGTGTTCCATGCATGGCGCAGACTGCCCCAGGAGTTGAAGAGAGAGGCAGAGAGAGAGAAGCTCTGTCCTTCACTGTTGTTCATGTTGTTCCAGGAGTCTACAGAGGAAGGTGTTCCATGCGTGGCGCAGACTGCCCCAGGAGTTGAAGAGAGAGGCAGAGAGAGAGAAGCTCTGTCCTTCACTGTTGTTCATGTTGTTCATGTTGTTCCAGGAGTCTACAGAGGAAGGTGTTCCATGCGTGGCGCAGACTGCCCCAGGAGTTGAAGAGAGAGGCAGAGAGAGAGAAGCTCTGTCCTTCACTGTTGTTCATGTTGTTCCAGGAGTCTACAGAGGAAGGTGTTCCATGCGTGGCGCAGACTGCCCCAGGAGTTGAAGAGAGAGGCAGAGAGAGAGAAGCTCTGTCCTTCACTGTTGTTCATGTTGTTCCAGGAGTCTACAGAGAAAGGTGTTCCATGCATGGCGCAGACTGCCCCAGGAGTTGAAGAGAGAGGCAGAGAGAGAGAAGCTCTGTCCTTCACTGTTGTTCATGTTGTTCCAGGAGTCTACAGAGGAAGGTGTTCCATGCGTGGCGCAGACTGCCCCAGGAGTTGAAGAGAGAGGCAGAGAGAGAGAAGCTCTGTCCTTCACTGTTGTTCATGTTGTTCCAGGAGTCTACAGAGGAAGGTGTTCCATGCGTGGCGCAGACTGCCCCAGGAGTTGAAGAGAGAGGCAGAGAGAGAGAAGCTCCGCTCTGAAATGAGGAAAAAGGTCGCTGACCTCCTGCCCGACTTCCGACCTTCCAGCAGCGTCACCCGTAGCAACGACTCTAACCAATGATGATGCCTGGTAACCCTAGCAATGCATGACCTTCAACCTGCATCACCCGTAGCAGCGACTAACCAATGATGACGCCTGGTAACCCCAAGCAACATATGACCTTCAACCTGCGTCACCCATAGCAGCGACTCTAACCAATGATGACGCCTGGTAACCCCTAGCAACATATGACCTTCAACCTGCGGATCCCATAGCAGCGACTCTAACCAATGATGACGCCTGGTAACCCCTAGCAACATATCGAGGGCTTGGAGTCAAAACAGACTAACTCGAAAAGGCCTGTTTCGAGAAAAACGCTTCTAAAGTTTTGAATAATTCCTGTAAAAAATCTAAGCTTCCCTATTACATTAATTTTGGAGTGGTGGTGTATTGGGGTCTCAAAGATATTATTGCAAAATCGGGAGTTATTTAGAATACAAACAATGGAGTATTTGACATTTTTGTTAGATAGTCCGTTTTGACACGAAATTGGTGGCCTCAACATTTTCAAATGATTTTGGGTCAAACTGGACCAACTAAAACTTGGGCCCTTTTGACTCAAATTTGTTTGGGTATTGCAAGGTCTGTATTTTTGGGTAAAAACGGGATAACTTTCAGATAAATGGGTTTGATTCAAAAAATGTTATGAGTATATAGATATAAAATACGGTCAAAAGAGACCATGATGTGAAGTTAGAACACTAATATTTCCCTTACTGTTTTCAATCTGATTCACGCACATAGGGAGTGAGTAAGAAGCAAGGCACACATCTCAACTCTCACTGTGTGGGCTGTGGTGGTTTGGTCACATTCATACATTAATTTTAATATTGTGCTGAAATGCAGTGCCTGCATGTGTGGGTGTGCAAGCCATTGTGTGTGTGTGTGTCTGTCTGTGTGTGTGTGTGTGTGGGGGGTGGGGTGTTTGCATGTTTTTATATGAGTTTGTGTAGACAGGTTGTATGTGTTTTTATCATTTTGTACATGTGTGCGTGTGTGTGTGCGTGCGCACGCATACTGTCTGAATGTTTTAATAGAACTCCCAGTTATAAGGAATTCTTTTTGTTACAATGCCTCTCTATAATTGTATTTCCAAATTGATTTAGATGGGGTTGGTGTAAGTTATTTCCATAATCCAAATTTTGATTTTAGATGGGGGGGGGAGAGGGTAAGTATTTTCTTTTGGGTTTAAACATGATATGGGATTGTATCTTGTTTGTTTTCTTTAGATGACCAGAACATAATAAACATTATTCCTGCAAAGTTTCAGGGAACTGTTGTTAATTTTAAGGGACTTGTGATGATTTTAGTCTCTGCTCGTAGTCAAAATATTGATTTTTAGAGGGGGGTAGGGTAAGTGTTTCCTCTTGTGTTAAACTATGGCAAGGGATTGTATCTTGTTTATTTAATTTATATGACACGAACATGACAAACATTATTCCTGCAAAGTTTAAGGCAATTATCGGTACTTTTAAGGGACTTATGATGCTTTTAGTCTCTGATCGTAGTCAAAATATTGGTTTTGGAGGGGGGTGGGACATGCATTTCCCTTTGTTTTCAAAAATGGCAAGGGATTGTATCTTGTTTCTTTGTTGCATATAACAAGAACATAACAAACATTATTCCTGTAAGGTTTCAAACACTTGTCGATACTTTTAAGGGACTTATGATGATTTTAGTCTCTGCGCGTAGTCAAAATATTGATTTTAGAGGGGTGTAGGGTAGGTGTTTCCTCTTGTGTTAAAAGATGGCAAGGGATTGTATCTTGTTTATTTGCTTTATATAACAAGAACATAACACCATTATTCCTGCAAAGTTTCAGGCAATTGTCGTTACTTTTAAGGGACTTATGATGATTTTAGTCTCTGATTGTAGTCAAAATATTGTTTGTAGAGGGGGGTAGGGTAGGTCTTTCCTCTTGTGTTACAAAATGGCATGGGATTATACCTTTTTCATTTGTGATATATAACAAGAACATACTAAATATTATTCCTGTAAAACTTCAGGCAATTGTTGGTACGTTTAAGGGACTTATGATGATCTTAGTCTCTGATCGTAGTCAAAATATTGTTTTTAGAGGGGGGTAGGGTAGGTCTTTCCTCTTGTGTTACAAAATGGCATGGGATTGTCCCTTGTTATTTGTGCTATATGACAAGAACATACTAAATATTATTCCTGCAAAATTTTCAGGCAAATTGTCGGATACTTTTAAGGGACTTATGATGATTTTAGTCTCTGCTCGTAGTCAAAATATTGATTTTAGAGGGGGGTAGGGTAGGTGTTTCCTCTTGTGTTAAAATATGGCAAGGGATTGTATCTTGTTTATTTGCTTTATATGACAAGAACACAACAAACATTATTCCTGCAAAGTTTCAGGCAATTGTTGATACTTTTAAGGGACTTATGATGATTTTAGTCTCTGCACGTAGTCAAAATATTGATTTTAGAGGGGGGTAGGTTAGGTGTTTCCTCTTGTGTTAAAAAATGGCAAGGGATTGTATCCTTGTTTATTTGCTTTATATGCCAAGAATATAATGAACGTTATGCCTGCAAAGGTGCAGGCAATTGTCGTTACTTTTAAGGGACTTATGTTTATTTTAGTCTCTGATCGTAGTAAAAATATTGATTTTAGAGGGGGGTGGGATATGTATTTCCCTTTGATTTCAAAACTGGCAAGGGATTGTATCTTGTTTGTTTCTTTGTATATGACAAGATCATAATAAACATTATTCCTGTAAAGTTTCAAACAATTGTCGATACTTTTAAGGGACTTATGATGATTTTAGTCTCATGCTCGTAGCCCAAAATAAAATTGATTTTAGAGGGGGCTGATAGTTGTTTACCTCTTGTCGTTAAAAAGTAGCAAAAACGGATTGTATATTGTTTATTTGCTTTAATTGACAACAACATTAAATAACGTTATCCCTGCAAAGTTTCAGGCAATTGTCTTTACTTTTAAGGGACTTATGATGATTTTTTAAATATCTAGGATCGTAGTCAAAATATTGATTTTAGAGGTGAGTGGGGTAAGGATCTCCTCTTGTTTTTGAAACATGGCATGGGATTGTACATATTTCTTATAATTATATGACTAGAACATAATAAATATAATTACTGCAAATATTCAAGCAATTGTTGTTACCATAATGTCGTTACATTATTCACACATCTCTACGTCTCTCTCTCTATCCCCACCCACCACGCCTACTTAATGTATACCCCGCCTCCACCACCTTTAACTCTTGATCCTACCACTAACAAATAATGTAATGGGTAGTATATGCGACGCATCGAAAGAAACTCGTTAATTGGTCAATCCAAAAACTCGAACAGCACAAGCCATAATTCTAGACGCTTTAGACCATACTTTTTTATTGTTAAAAAACTTATGGACCTTCCCTGCTTTTTCAGCTACCGAATACTCAGACAGCACACATAACTTAAAATATAAATTACAATGATTAGGAACTAACTATTATTCGCGCATCACTTTATTATTTTTTTAAAATGACTAAGACAAATTCTTATAAGAACATCACTATCTCGTATCGTTCATAAAAAATAATATATATAACATTTTATGTATCTGTCTATCTATCTGCCTATTCATTTATTTTAAAAAATATTTCAGTTTTTTCTACTACAACTCGCACAACTCACCCCCCCCCCCCTCTCTCTCTCTCTCTCTCTCTCTTCGTCGACTGACATGGCTCGGCCTATCTTTGATCATGCCTTCAGTAACAAGTACCGATACGGATAGCAGAGATGTGTGACATTCCTAGGCCACTGCGCGGTACCCTTTGATACCTTGTTGAGGTCCTCTGCCCACTAGCGCTAAGCCGACAAAAGAGCTAGGACAGAATAAATTCAGCTATCAGCTCTGTTGCCTGCACTCGTAATTGACTCTTATCTCGCTCATCGTAAAATTGTCAACTCGTGTCCAGCCTACTTTAAAGACACCGCGCGGAGGCTCAGAAACTCATTGTAGGCCAACTGTCCCGCAATTTGCATACACATTC
>CM065709.1:40705718-40730718 GCA_017654935.2 Phymorhynchus buccinoides
CGCAAACAGGCACGCACGCGAATATGCACACACATACACACACAGACAGACACACACACACACACACGCACGTACACACACACACACACACACACACACACACAGAGGGAGGTAGGATCGGTTGACAGGCTGGTAACAAAAGAAAAGAAGGAATGTGTATGCAAATTGCGGGACAGTTGGCCTACAATGAGTTTCTGAGCCTCCGCGCGGTGTCTTTAAAGTAGGCTGGACACGAGTTGACAATTTTACGATGAGCGAGATAAGAGTCAATTACGAGTGCAGGCAACAGAGCTGATAGCTGAATTTATTCTGTCCTAGCTCTTTTGTCGGCTTAGCGCTAGTGGGCAGAGGACCTCAACAAGGTATCAAAGGGTACCGCGCAGTGGCCTAGGAATGTCACACATCTCTGCTATCCGTATCGGTACTTGTTACTGAAGGCATGATCAAAGATAGGCCGAGCCATGTCAGTCGACGAAGAGAGAGAGAGAGAGAGAGAGAGGGGGGGGGGGGGTGAGTTGTGCGAGTTGTAGTAGAAAAACTGAAATATTCTTTAAAATAAATGAATAGGCAGATAGATAGACAGATACATAAAATGTTATATATTTTTTTTTATGAACGATACGAGATAGTGATGTTCTTATAAGAATTTGTCTTAGTCATTTAAAAAAATAATAAAGTGATGCGCGAATTATAGTTAGTTCCTAATCATTGTAATTTATATTTTAAGTTATTGCTATTCTGAGGATTAGGTACTGAAAAAGCAGGAAAGTCCCTAGTTTTTAAACAATAAAGATGGTCTAAAGCCAGAATTATGGCTTTTGCTTTCGGTTTTTATGAACAATTAACGAGTTTCTTTCGATCGTTGCATAGACTACCCATTAAATTATTTTTTAGTGGTAGGAAAGGGGAGGGGGTGGAGGCGGGGTAGACAGAAGTAGGCGTGGGGGGTGGGGAGAGAGAGAGAGAGAGATGTGTGAATAATGTAACGACATTAAGGTAACAACAATTGCTTGAATATTTGCAGGAATTATATTTATTATGTTCTAGTCATATAATTATAAGAAATACATACAATCCCATGCCATGTTTCAAAACAAGAGGAGATCCTTACCCCACTCACCTCTAAAATCAATATTTTGACTACGATCCGAGATTTTAAAAAATCATCATAAGTCCCTTAAAAGTAAAGACAATTGCCTGAAACTTTGCAGGGATAACGTTTATTATGTTGTTGTCAAATAAAGCAAATAAACAAGATACAATCCCTTGCCATATTTTAACACAAGAGGAAACACCTACTCTACCCCCCTCTAAAATCAATATTTTGGCTACGAGCATAGACTAAAATAATCATAAGTCCCTTACAAGTATCGACAATTGTTTGAAACTTTACAGGAATAATGTTTATTATGATCTTGTCATATACAAGAAACAAACAAGATACAATCCCTTGCCAGTTTTGAAATCAAAGGGAAATACATATCCACCCCCCCTCTAAAATCAATATTTTTACTACGATCAGAGACTAAAATAACCATAAGTCCCTTAAAAGTAACGACAAGTGCCTGCAACTTTGCAGGCATAACGTTCATTATGTTCTTGGCATATAAAGCAAATAAACAAGATACAATCCCTTGTCATATTTTAACACAAGAGGAAACACCTAACCTACCCCCCTCTAAAATCAATATTTTGACTACGTGCAGAGACTAAAATCATCATAAGTCCCTTAAAAGTATCAACAATTGCCTGAAACTTTGCAGGAATAATGTTTGTTATGTTCTTGTCATATAAAGCAAATAAACAAGATACAATCCCTTGCCATATTTTAACACAAGAGGAAACACCTACCCTACCCCCCTCTAAAATCAATATTTTGACTACGAGCAGAGACTAAAATCATCATAAGTCCCTTAAAAGTACCGACAATTGCCTGAAATTTTGCAGGAATAATATTTAGTATGTTCTTGTCATATAGCACAAATAAAAAAGGTACAATCCCATGCCATTTTGTAACACAAGAGGAAAGACCTACCCTACCCCCCTCTAAAAACAATATTTTGACTACGATCAGAGACTAAGATCATCATAAGTCCCTTAAACGTACCAACAATTGCCTGAAGTTTTACAGGAATAATATTTAGTATGTTCTTGTTATATATCACAAATGAAAAAGGTATAATCCCATGCCATTTTGTAACACAAGAGGAAAGACCTAACCTACCCCCCTCTACAAACAATATTTTGACTACAATCAGAGACTAAAATCATCATAAGTCCCTTAAAAGTAACGACAAGTGCCTGAAACTTTGCAGGAATAATGGTGTTATGTTCTTGTTATATACAGCAAATAAACAAGATACAATCCCTTGCCATCTTTTAACACAAGAGGAAACACCTACCCTACACCCCTCTAAAATCAATATTTTGACTACGCGCAGAGACTAAAATCATCATAAGTCCCTTAAAAGTATCGACAAGTGTTTGAAACCTTACAGGAATAATGTTTGTTATGTTCTTGTTATATGCAACAAAGAAACAAGATACAATCCCTTGCCATTTTTGAAAACAAAGGGAAATGCATGTCCCACCCCCCTCCAAAACCAATATTTTGACTACGATCAGAGACCAAAAGCATCATAAGTCCCTTAAAAGTACCGATAATTGCCTTAAACTTTGCAGGAATAATGTTTGTTATGTTCTTGTCATATAAAGCAAATAAACAAGATACAATCCCTTGCCATAGTTTAACACAAGAGGAAACACTTACCCTACCCCCCTCTAAAAATCAATATTTTGACTACGAGCAGAGACTAAAATCATCACAAGTCCCTTAAAATTAACAACAGTTCCCTGAAACTTTGCAGGAATAATGTTTATTATGTTCTGGTCATCTAAAGAAAACAAACAAGATACAATCCCATATCATGTTTAAACCCAAAAGAAAATACTTACCCTCTCCCCCCCCATCTAAAATCAAAATTTGGATTATGGAAATAACTTACACCAACCCCATCTAAATCAATTTGGAAATACAATTATAGAGAGGCATTGTAACAAAAAGAATTCCTTATAACTGGGAGTTCTATTAAAACATTCAGACAGTATGCGTGCGCACGCACACACACACGCACACATGCACAAAATGATTACAACCTGTCTACACAAACTCATATAAAAACATGCAAACACCCCACCCCACACACACACACACACAGAGACAGACACACACACACAATGGCTTGCACACCCACACATGCAGGCACTGCATTTCAGCACAATATTAAAATTAATGTATGAATGTGACCAAACCACCACAGCCCACACAGTGAGAGTTGAGATGTGTGCCTTGCTTCTTACTCACTCCCTATGTGCGTGAATCAGATTGAAAACAGTAAGGGAAATATTAGTGTTCTAACTTCACATCATGGTCTCTTTTGACCGTATTTTATATCTATATACTCATAACATTTTTTGAATCAAACCCATTTATCTGAAAGTTATCCCGTTTTTACCCAAAAATACAGACCTTGCAATACCAAACAAATTTGAGTCAAAAGGGCCCAAGTTTTAGTTGGTCCAGTTTGACCCAAAATCATTTGAAAATGTTGAGGCCACCAATTTCGTGTCAAAACGGACTATCTAACAAAAATGTCAAATACTCCATTGTTTGTATTCTAAATAACTCCCGATTTTGCAATAATATCTTTGAGACCCCAATACACCACCACTCCAAAATTAATGTAATAGGGAAGCTTAGATTTTTTACAGGAATTATTCAAAGCTTTAGAAGCGTTTTTCTCGAAACAGGCCTTTTCGAGTTAGTCTGTTTTGACTCCAAGCCCTCGATATGTTGCTAGGGGTTACCAGGCGTCATCATTGGTTAGAGTCGCTGCTATGGGATCCGCAGGTTGAAGGTCATATGTTGCTAGGGGTTACCAGGCGTCATCATTGGTTAGAGTCGCTGCTATGGGTGACGCAGGTTGAAGGTCATATGTTGCTTGGGGTTACCAGGCGTCATCATTGGTTAGTCGCTGCTACGGGTGATGCAGGTTGAAGGTCATGCATTGCTAGGGTTACCAGGCATCATCATTGGTTAGAGTCGTTGCTACGGGTGACGCTGCTGGAAGGTCGGAAGTCGGGCAGGAGGTCAGCGACCTTTTTCCTCATTTCAGAGCGGAGCTTCTCTCTCTCTGCCTCTCTCTTCAACTCCTGGGGCAGTCTGCGCCACGCATGGAACACCTTCCTCTGTAGACTCCTGGAACAACATGAACAACAGTGAAGGACAGAGCTTCTCTCTCTCTGCCTCTCTCTTCAACTCCTGGGGCAGTCTGCGCCACGCATGGAACACCTTCCTCTGTAGACTCCTGGAACAACATGAACAACAGTGAAGGACAGAGCTTCTCTCTCTCTGCCTCTCTCTTCAACTCCTGGGGCAGTCTGCGCCATGCATGGAACACCTTTCTCTGTAGACTCCTGGAACAACATGAACAACAGTGAAGGACAGAGCTTCTCTCTCTCTGCCTCTCTCTTCAACTCCTGGGGCAGTCTGCGCCACGCATGGAACACCTTCCTCTGTAGACTCCTGGAACAACATGAACAACAGTGAAGGACAGAGCTTCTCTCTCTCTGCCTCTCTCTTCAACTCCTGGGGCAGTCTGCGCCACGCATGGAACACCTTCCTCTGTAGACTCCTGGAACAACATGAACAACATGAACAACAGTGAAGGACAGAGCTTCTCTCTCTCTGCCTCTCTCTTCAACTCCTGGGGCAGTCTGCGCCACGCATGGAACACCTTCCTCTGTAGACTCCTGGAACAACATGAACAACAGTGAAGGACAGAGCTTCTCTCTCTCTGCCTCTCTCTTCAACTCCTGGGGCAGTCTGCGCCATGCATGGAACACCTTCCTCTGTAGACTCCTGGAACAACATGAACAACATGAACAACAGTGAAGGACAGAGCTTCTCTCTCTCTGCCTCTCTCTTCAACTCCTGGGGCAGTCTGCGCCATGCATGGAACACCTTCCTCTGTAGACTCCTGGAACAACATGAACAACAGTGAAGGACAGAGCTTCTCTCTCTCTGCCTCTCTCTTCAACTCCTGGGGCAGTCTGCGCCACGCATGGAACACCTTCCTCTGTAGACTCCTGGAACAACATGAACAACAGTGAAGGAAAGAGCTTCTCTCTCTCTGCCTCTCTCTTCAACTCCTGGGGCAGTCTGCGCCATGCATGGAACACCTTTCTCTGTAGACTCCTGGAACAACATGAACAACAGTGAAGGACAGAGCTTCTCTCTCTCTGCCTCTCTCTTCAACTCCTGGGGCAGTCTGCGCCATGCATGGAACACCTTCCTCTGTAGACTCCTGGAACAACATGAACAACATGAACAACAGTGAAGGACAGAGCTTCTCTCTCTCTGCCTCTCTCTTCAACTCCTGGGGCAGTCTGCGCCACGCATGGAACACCTTCCTCTGTAGACTCCTGGAACAACATGAACAACATGAACAACAGTGAAGGACAGAGCTTCTCTCTCTCTGCCTCTCTCTTCAACTCCTGGGGCAGTCTGCGCCATGCATGGAACACCTTCCTCTGTAGACTCCTGGAACAACATGAACAACATGAACAACAGTGAAGGACAGAGCTTCTCTCTCTCTGCCTCTCTCTTCAACTCCTGGGGCAGTCTGCGCCACGCATGGAACACCTTCCTCTGTAGACTCCTGGAACAACATGAACAACAGTGAAGGAAAGAGCTTCTCTCTCTCTGCCTCTCTCTTCAACTCCTGGGGCAGTCTGCGCCATGCATGGAACACCTTTCTCTGTAGACTCCTGGAACAACATGAACAACAGTGAAGGACAGAGCTTCTCTCTCTCTGCCTCTCTCTTCAACTCCTGGGGCAGTCTGCGCCATGCATGGAACACCTTCCTCTGTAGACTCCTGGAACAACATGAACAACATGAACAACAGTGAAGGACAGAGCTTCTCTCTCTCTGCCTCTCTCTTCAACTCCTGGGGCAGTCTGCGCCACGCATGGAACACCTTCCTCTGTAGACTCCTGGAACAACATGAACAACAGTGAAGGACAGAGCTTCTCTCTCTCTGCCTCTCTCTTCAACTCCTGGGGCAGTCTGCGCCACGCATGGAACACCTTCCTCTGTAGACTCCTGGAACAACATGAACAACAGTGAAGGACAGAGCTTCTCTCTCTCTTCAACTCCTGGGGCAGTCTGCGCCATGCATGGAACACCTTTCTCTGTAGACTCCTGGAACAACACGAACAACATGAACAACACATGAACAACAAATAAACAACACATGAACAACACATGAACAACAAATGAACAACACATGAACAACAAATGAACAACATGGAACACTGAACACTACTGGGGCAGTCTCTCCAGCCATGGAACACCTTATGCTGAACACTACTGGGGCAGTCTCTCCAGCCATGGAACACCTTATGCTGAACACTACTGGGGCAGTCTCTCCAGCCATGGAACACCTTATTCTGAACACTACTGGGGCAGTCTCTCCAGCCATGGAACACCTTATGCTGAACACTACTGGGGCAGTCTCTCCAGCCATGGAACACCTTATGCTGAACACTACTGGGGCAGTCTCTCCAGCCATGGAACACCTGATGCTGAACACTACTGGGGCAGTCTCTCCAGCCATGGAACACTGAACACTACTGGGGCAGTCTCTCTACACATGGAACACTGAACACTACTGGGGCAGTCTCTCCAGCCATGGAACACTGAACACTACTGGGGCAGTCTCTCCAGCCATGGAACACTGAATACTACTGGGGCAGTCTCTCTACACATGGAACACTGAACACTACTGGGGCAGTCTCTCCATCCATGGAACACCTTATGCTGAATACTACTGGGGCAGTCTCTCCAGCCATGGAACACCTTATGCTGAACACTACTGGGGCAGTCTCTCCATCCATGGAACACTGAACACTACTGGGGCAGTCTCTCCATCCATGGAACACTGAATACTACTGGGGCAGTCTCTCTACACATGGAACACTGAACACTACTGGGGCAGTCTCTCCATCCATGGAACACCTTATGCTGAACACTACTGGGGCAGTCTCTCCATCCATGGAACACTGAACACTACTGGGGCAGTCTCTCCAGCCATGGAACACTGAACACTACTGGGGAAGTCTCTCCATCCATGGAACACTGAACACTACTGGGGCAGTCTCTCCATCCATGGAACACTGAACACTACTGGGGCAGTCTCTCCATCCATGGAACACTGAACACTACTGGGGAAGTCTCTCCAGCCATGGAACACTGAACACTACTGGGGAAGTCTCTCCAGCCATGGAACACTGAACACTACTGGGGCAGTCTCTCCATCCATGGAACACTGAACACTACTGGGGAAGTCTCTCCATCCATGGAACACTGAACACTACTGGGGAAGTCTCTCCATCCATGGAACACTGAACACTACTGGGGAAGTCTCTCCATCCATGGAACACTGAACACTACTGGGGCAGTCTCTCCATCCATGGAACACTGAACACTACTGGGGCAGTCTCTCTACACATGGAACACTGAACACTACTGGGGCAGTCTCTCCACACATGGAACACTGAACACTACTGGGGCAGTCTCTCTACACATGGAACACTGAACACTACTGGGGCAGTCTCTCTACACATGGAACACTGAACACTACTGGGGCAGTCTCTCTACACATGGAACACTGAACACTACTGGGGCAGTCTCTCTACACATGGAACACTGAACACTACTGGGGCAGTCTCTCTACACATGGAACACTGAACACTACTGGGGCAGTCTCTCCAGCCATGGAACACTGAACACTACTGGGGAAGTCTCTCCAGCCATGGAACACTGAACACTACTGGGGAAGTCTCTCCAGCCATGGAACACTGAACACTACTGGGGAAGTCTCTCCATCCATGGAACACTGAACACTACTGGGGCAGTCTCTCCATCCATGGAACACTGAACACTACTGGGGAAGTCTCTCCATCCATGGAACACTGAACACTACTGGGGCAGTCTCTCCACACATGGAACACTGAACACTACTGGGGCAGTCTCTCCACACATGGAACACTGAACACTACTGGGGCAGTCTCTCTACACATGGAACACTGAACACTACTGGGGCAGTCTCTCTACACATGGAACACTGAACACTACTGGGGCAGTCTCTCTACACATGGAACACTGAACACTACTGGGGCAGTCTCTCTACACATGGAACACTGAACACTACTGGGGCAGTCTCTCCACACATGGAACACTGAACACTACTGGGGCAGTCTCTCCATCCATGGAACACTGAACACTACTGGGGCAGTCTCTCTACACATGGAACACTGAACACTACTGGGGCAGTCTCTCCAGCCATGGAACACTGAACACTACTGGGGCAGTCTCTCCAGCCATGGAACACCTTATGTTGAACACTACTGGGGCAGTCTCTCCAGCCATTGAACACTGAACACTACTGGGGCAGTCTCTCCATCCATGGAACACCTTATGCTGAACACTACTGGGACAGTCTCTCCAGCCATGGAACACCTTATGCTGAACACTACTGGGACAGTCTCTCCAGCCATGGAACACCTTATGCTGAACACTACTGGGGCAGTCTCTCCAGCCATGGAACACCTTATTCTGAACACTACTGGGGCAGTCTCTCCATCCATGGAACACTGAACACTACTGGGGCAGTCTCTCTACACATGGAACACCTTATGTTGAACACTACTGGGGCAGTCTCTCAAGCCATGGAACACCTTATGCTGAACACTACTGGGGCAGTCTCTCCAGCCATGTAACACCTTATGTTGAACACTACTGGGGCAGTCTCTCCATCCATGGAACACCTTATGCTGAACACTACTGGGGCAGTCTCTCCATCCATGGAACACCTTATGCTGAACACTACTGGGGCAGTCTCTCCACCCATGGAACACTGAACACTACTGGGGCAGTCTCTCTACACATGGAACACCTTATGTTGAACACTACTGGGGCAGTCTCTCAAGCCATGGGACACCTTATGCTGAACACTACTGGGGCAGTCTCTCCAGCCATGGAACACCTTATGCTGAACACTACTGGGGCAGTCTCTCCAGCCATGGAACACCTTATGCTGAACACTACTGGGGCAGTCTCTCCATCCATGGAAAACTGAACACTACTGGGGCAGTCTCTCCATCCATGGAACACCTGATGCTGAACACTACTGGGGCAGTCTCTCCATCCATGGAACACTGAACACTACTGGGGCAGTCTCTCCAGCCATGGAACACCTTATGCTGAACACTACTGGGGCAGTCTCTCAAGCCATGGAACACATTATGCTGAACACTACTGGGGCAGTCTCTCAATCCATGGAACACCTTATGCTGAACACTACTGGGACAGTCTCTCCAGCCATGGAACACCTGATGCTGAACACTACTGGGGCAGTCTCTCCATCCATGGAACACCTGATGCTGAACACTACTGGGGCAGTCTCTCCATCCATGGAACACCTTATGCTGAATACTACTGGGGCAGTCTCTCCATCCATGGAACACCTGATGCTGAACACTACTGGGGCAGTCTCTCCATCCATGGAACACCTTATGCTGAACACTACTGGGGCAGTCTCTCCAGCCATGGAACACTGAACACTACTGGGGCAGTCTCTCTACACATGGAACACCTTATGCTGAACACTACTGGGGCAGTCTCTCCATCCATGGAACACCTTATGCTGAACACTACTGGGGCAGTCTCTCCATCCATGGAACACTGAACACTACTGGGGCAGTCTCTCTACACATGGAACACTGAACACTACTGGGGCAGTCTCTCCATCCATGGAACACCTTATGCTGAATACTACTGGGGCAGTCTCTCTACACATGGAACACTGAATACTACTGGGGCAGTCTCTCTACACATGGAACACTGAACACTACTGGGGCAGTCTCTCCATCCATGGAACACCTTATGCTGAATACTACTGGGGCAGTCTCTCCAGCCATGGAACACTGAACACTACTGGGGCAGTCTCTCCACACATGGAACACTGAATACTACTGGGGCAGTCTCTCCATCCATGGAACACCTTATGCTGAATACTACTGGGGCAGTCTCTCTACACATGGAACACTGAATACTACTGGGGCAGTCTCTCAAGCCATGGAACACATTATGCTGAATACTACTGGGGCAGTCTCTCCAGCCATGGAACACTGAACACTACTGGGGCAGTCTCTCCATCCATGGAACACCTTATGCTGAACACTACTGGGGCAGTCTCTCCAGCCATGGAACACCTTATGCTGAACACTACTGGGGCAGTCTCTCCAGCCATGGAACACCTTATGCTGAACACTACTGGGGCAGTCTCTCCAGCCATGGAACACCTTATTCTGAACACTACTGGGGCAGTCTCTCCATCCATGGAACACTGAACACTACTGGGGCAGTCTCTCTACACATGGAACACCTTATGTTGAACACTACTGGGGCAGTCTCTCAAGCCATGGAACACCTTATGCTGAACACTACTGGGGCAGTCTCTCCAGCCATGTAACACCTTATGTTGAACACTACTGGGGCAGTCTCTCCATCCATGGAACACCTTATGCTGAACACTACTGGGGCAGTCTCTCCATCCATGGAACACCTTATGCTGAACACTACTGGGGCAGTCTCTCCACCCATGGAACACTGAACACTACTGGGGCAGTCTCTCTACACATGGAACACCTTATGCTGAACACTACTGGGGCAGTCTCTCAAGCCATGGAACACCTTATGCTGAACACTACTGGGGCAGTCTCTCCATCCATGGAACACCTTATGCTGAACACTACTGGGGCAGTCTCTCCATCCATGGAACACCTGATGCTGAACACTACTGGGGCAGTCTCTCCATCCATGGAAAACTGAACACTACTGGGGCAGTCTCTCCATCCATGGAACACCTGATGCTGAACACTACTGGGGCAGTCTCTCCATCCATGGAACACTGAACACTACTGGGGCAGTCTCTCCAGCCATGGAACACCTTATGCTGAACACTACTGGGGCAGTCTCTCAAGCCATGGAACACATTATGCTGAACACTACTGGGGCAGTCTCTCCATCCATGGAACACCTTATGCTGAACACTACTGGGACAGTCTCTCCAGCCATGGAACACCTGATGCTGAACACTACTGGGGCAGTCTCTCCATCCATGGAACACCTGATGCTGAACACTACTGGGGCAGTCTCTCCATCCATGGAACACCTGATGCTGAATACTACTGGGGCAGTCTCTCCATCCATGGAACACCTGATGCTGAACACTACTGGGGCAGTCTCTCCATCCATGGAACACCTGATGCTGAACACTACTGGGGCAGTCTCTCCACCCATGGAACACTGAACACTACTGGGGCAGTCTCTCTACACATGGAACACCTTATGCTGAACACTACTGGGGCAGTCTCTCCATCCATGGAACACCTTATGCTGAACACTACTGGGGCAGTCTCTCCATCCATGGAACACTGAACACTACTGGGGCAGTCTCTCTACACATGGAACACTGAACACTACTGGGGCAGTCTCTCCATCCATGGAACACCTTATGCTGAATACTACTGGGGCAGTCTCTCTACACATGGAACACTGAATACTACTGGGGCAGTCTCTCTACACATGGAACACTGAACACTACTGGGGCAGTCTCTCCATCCATGGAACACCTTATGCTGAATACTACTGGGGCAGTCTCTCCAGCCATGGAACACTGAACACTACTGGGGCAGTCTCTCTACACATGGAACACTGAATACTACTGGGGCAGTCTCTCCATCCATGGAACACCTTATGCTGAATACTACTGGGGCAGTCTCTCTACACATGGAACACTGAATACTACTGGGGCAGTCTCTCAAGCCATGGAACACATTATGCTGAATACTACTGGGGCAGTCTCTCCAGCCATGGAACACTGAACACTACTGGGGCAGTCTCTCCATCCATGGAACACCTTATGCTGAATACTACTGGGGCAGTCTCTCCAGCCATGGAACACTGAACACTACTGGGGCAGTCTCTCTACACATGGAACACTGAACACTACTGGGGCAGTCTCTCCATCCATGGAACACTGAACACTACTGGGGCAGTCTCTCCATCCATGGAACACTGAACACTACTGGGGCAGTCTCTCCATCCATGGAACACCTTATTCTGAACACTACTGGGGCAGTCTCTCTACCCATGGAACACTGAACACTACTGGGGCAGTCTCTCCATCCATGGAACACCTTATGCTGAACACTACTGGGGCAGTCTCTCCAGCCATGGAACACCTTATGCTGAACACTACCGTGTTGATTCTAGGATTTTAGAAAAGGAGCCCCTTGGCTGAAAGAAGGAGCCCCTTGGCTGAAAGAAGGAGCCCCTTGGCTGAAAGAAGGAGCCCCTTGGCTGAAAGAAGGAGCCCCTTGGCTGAAAGAAGGAGCCCCTTGGCTGAAAGAAGGAGCCCCTTGGCTGAAAGAAGGAGCCCCTTGGCTCCCCTCACCAACAAAATTAAGCGGCATAATAAAAGTTCACACACACAAATTGGCTTAAAGGGTTGTTTTCCTTTCATTTTATCAGTTGCTGCAAACAAATTTCTCTGTGTGTGCGTGCTTGCGTGCGTGCGAGTGTGTGTGTGTGTGTGTGTGTGCTCCTGTTAACTTTCATTGTTTCCATGTTATCTACTTGTGCCTATTGTCTGTGTAGAATTGTCTTCTTCAGTGTGTGTGTGTGTGTGCTCCTGTTAACTTTCATTGTTTCCATGTTATCTACTTGTGCCTATTGTCTGTGTAGAATTGTCTTCTTCAGTGTGTGTGTGTGTGTGCTCCTGTTAACTTTCATTGTTTCCATGTTATCTACTTGTGCCTATTGTTTGTGAAGAATTGTCTTCTTCAGTGTGTGTGTGTGTGTGTGTGTGTGTGCTCCTGTTAACTTTCATTGTTTCCATGTTATCTACTTGTGCCTATTGTTTGTGAAGAATTGTCTTCTTCAGTGTGTAACTGACCAGTTAATGAAATGTTTTTATTATTTATTCTGTATTTTATGCGCAAGCTGAGCAACACATTTCTTCTGTTTGAAGACAGTAAATTGATTTGATTGATTGATTTAATTGATTGATTGATTATAGTGTTATAATGTAACATACCTTGGATAAAACTGCTGGGCCAACTTCAGTCTGTCCCGGTGTTCCTCTTTCTCCACAGCAGTGTGACACACCCAGACATCTCTAATTGATATCCATAAAACACCATTATAGTTATAATATAGTGTTATAATATAGTGTTATAATATAGTGTTATAAAACACCATTATAGTGTAACATACCTTGGATAAAACTGCTGGGCCAACTTCAGTCTGTCCCGGTGTTCCTCTTTCTCCACAGCAGTGTGACACACCCAGGCAGCCAGCACTTTGGGAAGGAGCACTTCTTTATGATGGCGCTCTGCTCTGCGCTCCAAGAACACCATGCGGTACTTGAACTGAAACAGAACAAAGTGATCCAAGAACACCATGTGGTACTTGAACTGAAACAGAACAAAGTGATCCAAGAACACCATGTGGTACTTGAACTGAAACAGAACAAAGTGATCCAAGAACACCATGTGGTACTTGAACTGAAACAGAACAAAGTGATCCAAGAACACCATGTGGTACTTGAACTGAAACAGAACAAAGTGATCCAAGAACACCATGTGGTACTTGAACTGAAACAGAACAAAGTGATCCAAGAACACCATGTGGTACTTGAACTGAAACAGAACAAAGTGACCCAAGAACACCATGTGGTACTTGAACTGAAACAGAACAAAGTGATCCAAGAACACCATGTGATACTTGAACTGAAACAGAACAAAGTGATCCAAGAACACCATGTGGTACTTGAACTGAAACAGAACAAAGTAATCCAAGAACACCATGTGGTACTTGAACTGAAACAGAACAAAGTGATCCAAGAACACCATGTTACCATGTGGTACTTGAACTGAAACAGAACAAAATGCTCATTAAACAGTCGACCACGGATAAGCCAAAGTGCCAGGGGAGATACATTTTGACTTTAGCTTATCCGAATTTCGCTTATCCGTTGCAACGCTTTAGCAAAATGTTTTAGACTCCACTTTTGCTTAACCGATGTTACCATGTGTTCAAAAAGTTCTTGGCCGAACTATGAAGGGATTAAGCTACATACACAAAATTTAGCACACTTGTGCAACTACACTGTGATTGATGACATGCCCATTTTGGAAGATGACGTCATTGAATTTTGTACCTTTCCCCTCCAATCCTCCACAGCACTGGTAATGTAATTGCCAATGGGAAAACGTTAACTGATCAAATATATCTTGACATTTGGATATCCGAGGGAATCAATTCTACAAGACAGAGAGGGTTATCAACAATTTATAAGTTACATTGATAAACTGTAATCATGGCAACAGCAGACTTGTGATTGAAGGCACTGTCTTCGTGGATAGTATGCCTATGCCTCTAGTGGCCTTTTTCAGCTCTTGAAAATAATAGCATCCTGATGCTTGTGTAGCAGATTGCATAGATTTCCCCAGTAATGTTTGACCTTTTCAAGAAAATCCATAATCAATACCTTCAGCAAACCAAAGGATTCTAGCCATTGCTGTACCAGCAGAAGCGTTTAACCTAGTCGTCTTTGGAGGGGGTTAAATCAAAACTATTTTCACTGATTTGATTCTAGCATTATCATCTGTAAAATGTGAACACATGTCTCATCCATAGCAACAAAATATTTAATCAGTCAAGAAAACTAACGGGATCTACTACAAATCGATGCTGAATGTTTGTCTCAGAACGTTTTGGCAGCCAATCTGCAGAACTTTTCTCATGTCCATGCCTTTGGCAGAACATCATGAAAACTTCCGTAAAAGATGCCTACAGTGCTGGCTTTTTAATGGAAAATTACTGTCTTGTCTGCCGTAACCATGTCTTGAACCATAACAATTCATTTATTAATAACATCTATATTCTTAACTTTTTGGTTTTAGTATTTAGAGAAGTTTCAACTACTGTTCATTCCTGAGAACCTCTTTAGCTGCTGATAAATTTTATCCCGTTGATTCCTACGGGCCTCTTTTGCTCGTGATATCATGCAACATGATGCAACTGTTATTACTTTGCTCTTCTATAATTGCAATGCAATGAGAGGGTTTTCCATTTTCTTACTGGGGCAAGTATTGTTTATGAAAGAGAAACAGGCTGCTGAAAACATGCCGCATATTCACAATAACATAACACCCCTTTATACAGTTTTACTCTCTCTGGAAACCCAGGAATAGGGAGATAGAGAGCTCTATAAAGCTAGGAATCTGCAGTTGCTCCCATTCAACCTCAAAAGCGGTTCTCAGGAACGAACGAGTTAAACAAAAATCGGGACGTTACTGGTGTTGCACTGCATCTGGGCACTGCCTCCAGGATCGTTTCCACCATCTTTATATCTACTGATGCCCCATATGTGTCTGTTGAAGACCGGAGGATGTTAAACAGATTTTCTTTCATTTGCAACTCAATCGTTATAGAGGTTGTGTTTTGTCTTTCGCGTAACCTCTACATAGTTAGGCCGAGAACTTTTTGAACACAAGGTATGTCATTCTGTAGCCAAAATTCTCATCTTGCATTTAATGCTATTGTGTAGCTTGTAGGCTTTAAATACAAAAATAAAAATCGTGACCTTTTGAACACGTCTCGAGATGCCATAACCACGAGTCGGGACTGGAGTAGAAACGTTTGTTGACCTCCGAGGTATAGTCTAGATCTAGACCTATATGACGGACGGCGATAGTGTGTGCATGTGTGTGTGTGTGTGTGTGCGTGTGCGTGTGCGTGCCTGCGTACACACACACACACGAGCACGGCGTGCACATACACATGTGTGCACACACACACACGCACGCACGCACTACGGCACACACAGACACACACTGCGACGGGTGCGCACACACATACACACGCACATCTACTGAACAGCAGTTTTATTATACAATACAAAGTTGCACAGTGAAACATTGTAACAAGCTGAAATGACGTACTGTAATGTGTGTGTATGTGTGTGTGTGTATGTGTGTGTGTGGGGGGGGGTGTTGCTACATAGGTACATCAGTAAATAATGTCCTAGAAAGGTGCCATTATGCTTGTTTTTGTCCACACAGGCATAACATTTATATAATAAAAAGCATCAGTCGTTCTGCTTTTAACGTGCAGTTTAATTATGACAAGTGACGTCATTTTCCGAAAGTCATTAATAATAATAATAATAAAAAAGAAATTAAAAGTCAAACAGAGAAAAGAATCTAAAAGTCCAAAAACCGAGAAAAAAAAAGCCAAGGGTTAGGGTTAAAGAAAAGCCAAAGTCTCACGCTTTTCCAGCACTAGGGTTAGGGTTAGGATTAAAGAAAAGCCAGTCTCATGTTTTTCCAGCACTAGGGTTAGGGTTAGGGTTAAAGAAAAGCCAAAGTCTCACGCTTTTCCAGCACTAGGGTTAGGGTTAAAGAAAAGCCAAAGTCTCACATTTTTCCAGCACTAGGGTTAGGGTTAGGGTTAAAGAAAAGCCAGTCTCATGTTTTTCCAGGACTGGAAGGGTTAGGGTTAGGGTTAAAGAAAAGCCAGTCACATTTTTCCAGGACTGGGGTTAGGGTTAAAGAAAAGCCAAAGTCTCACATTTTTCCAGGACTGGGGTTAGGGTTAAAGAAAAGCCAGTCTCACATTTTTCCAGGACTGGGGTTAGGGTTAAAGAAAAGCCAGTCTCACATTTTTCCAGGACTAGGGTTAGGGTTAAAGAAAAGCCAGTCTCACATTTTTCCAGGACTGGGGTTAGGGTTAAAGAAAAGCCAGTCTCACATTTTTCCAGGACTGGGGTTAGGGTTAAAGAAAAGCCAAAGTCTCATGTTTTTCCAGCACTAGGGTTAGGGTTAGGGTTAAAGAAAAGCCAGTCTCATGTTTTTCCAGGACTGGAAGGGTTAGGGTTAAAGAAAAGCCAGTCACAATTTTCCAGGACTGGGGTTAGGGTTAAAGAAAAGCCAAAGTCTCACATTTTTCCAGGACTAGGGATAGGGTTAAAGAAAAGCCAGTCTCATGTTTTTCCAGCACTAGGGTTAGGGTTAGGGTTAAAGAAAAGCCAAAGTCTCATGTTTTTCCAGCACTAGGGTTAGGGTTAGGGTTAAAGAAAAGCCAGTCTCATGTTTTTCCAGCACTAGGGTTAGGGTTAGGGTTAAAGAAAAGCCAAAGTCTCATTTTTTCCAGCACTAGGGTTAGGGTTAAAGAAAAGCCAGTCTCACATTTTTCCAGGACTGGGGTTAGGGTTAAAGAAAAGCCAGTCTCACATTTTTCCAGGACTAGGGGTTAGGGTTAAAGAAAAGCCAGTCTCATGTTTTTCCAGGACTGGGGTTAGGGTTAAAGAAAAGCCAGTCTCATGTTTTTCGAGGACTGGGGTTAGGGTTAAAGAAAAGCCAGTCTCACATTTTTCCAGGACTGGGGTTAGGGTTAAAGAAAAGCCAGTCTCATGTTTTTCCAGGACTGGGGTTAGGGTTAAAGAAAAGCCAGTCTCACATTTTTCCAGGACTGGGGTTAGGGTTAAAGAAAAGCCAGTCTCATGTTTTTCCAGGACTGGGGTTAGGGTTAAAGAAAAGCCAGTCTCACATTTTTCCAGGACTGGGGTTAGGGTTAAAGAAAAGCCAAAGTCTCACATTTTTCCAGGACTGGAAGCATCGCCTGACCATGATGTAACCATGGAGATGATCAGCCAGCTGTTTTTTCTCTGCTGTCACTTCCTCTGTGTGACTGACCCACGATGATAGGACTGATCTGTAATCATCATCATCATCATCATTATCATCACCATCATCATCATCACCATCATCACCATCATCATCACTTCCTCTGTGTGACTGACCCACGATGATAGGACTGATCTGTAATCATCATCATCATCATCATCATTATTATCATCATTATCATCATCATCATCATCATTATCATCATCATCACCATCATCATCACCATCATCATCATCACCATCACCATCATCACAATCATCATCATCATCATCATCATCACCATCATCATCAACATCATCATCACCATCATCACCATCATCATTACCATCATCATCACCATCATCATCATCATCACCACCATCATCATCATTACCATCATCATCACCATCATCATCATCAAACATCATCATCACCATCATCATCATCATATCATATCATCATCACCACCATCATCATCACCATCATTATCATATCACCATCATCGTCATCACCATCATCATCGTCATCATCATCACCATCATCATCATCGGCAGTCATCATGTCTGTCTCATCATCATCATCATCATCATTATTGTTATTACCACACCTCTTCACATGCTGCTCATAATGACGCTGAGCGGCGGCCATCTTGTCTGTCTCATTATCATCATAATTATCATTATTATTATCATAATTATAATCATCATCATCATTATTGTTATTACACCTCAACACATGGTGCTCATAATGACGCTGAACGGCGGCCATCTTGTCTGTCTCATTATCATAATTATCATTATTATTATCATAATTATCATCATTATTGTTATTACCACACCTCAACACATGGTGCTCATAATGACGCTGAGTGGTGGCCATCTTGTCTGTCTCATTATCATCATAATTATCATTATTATTATCATAATTATAATCATCATTATTGTTATTACCACACCTCAACACATGGTGCTCATAATGACGCTGAGTGGCAGCCATCTTGTCTGTCTCATTATCATCATAATTATCATTATCATAATTATCATCATTATTGTTATTACCACACCTCAACACATGGTGCTCATAATGACGCTGAGCGGCGGCCATCTTGTCTGTCTAATCATCATAATTATCATTATTATTATCATCATTATTGTTATTACCACACCTCAACACATGCTGCTCATGACGCTGAGCGGCGGCCATCTTGTCTGTCTCATTATCATCATAATTATCATTATTATTATCATCATCATCATCATTACTGTTATTACCACACCTCAACATATGGTGCTCAAAATGACGCTGAGCGGCGGCCATCTTGTCTGTCTCATTATCATCATAATTATCATTATTATTATCATAATTATCATCATCATCATCATTATTGTTATTACCACACCTCAACACATGCTGCTCATAATAATAATAATAAACGGATATTTATATAGCGCTTTTTATCGAGCACAAAGCGCTTTACAATCAGTATTGAAACACTCACACACGCACACACACACGCAAAACAGACACACACGCACGAACGCGTTCTTGCACACAGACACACACACACATACCCACACACATATCATCAAACACACAGAAAACACATTATCACTGAAACGCACACAAACTTACTCAAGCATACACTTGTACAAACGCGCGCACACGCACACACACACACATACACACACGCGCACTCACATACACAAAGCACTCACGTGTACTCACACTCACAGACACATACTCACACACACTCCTCTCCCCCCCCCCCCTCCCTCTAGTGAACACAATCTCTCCTGCGCACGCATACACTCATACACATGCAAGCAGATATACCCACACAGAACACACACAACACACTCACACACCTGCTTGGAAGTGCGGCCGTGGGTGCACGCACACTCACATTCGCGCACACGCTCACAAATTACGTACATACACATACACACACACACATTACATACATACAAACATACGGACATACATCGCGCACGCACACACACACACACACACACACACACACACACACACACACACACACACAACAACAACAACAACATACAGTATTTATACAGCGCTGAATCTTGATAGAAATCAAATCAAAGCGCACACACACGTTAGCATTCAAAGCGCATTCAAACACAAACGCAATACAACGCGAACACACACAGATAACATAAATGGAATATAGCAGAAACAGACCTAATGGCAAGAGAGAGAAGATAAAGAGAGAGGAGCTTTAATGACGGGGGAACAGGTGGGTTTTGAGGTTAGCTTTGAAAGCAGAGAGAGTCGGTCGCTGACGGAGGGAGAGCGGAAGTTTGTTCCAGGAGGTCGGTCCTGAGACAGCAAAAGAGCGCCGACTAACAGTTGAAAGCTTATACCTAGGGATCTGGAGAGAAAGAGGGTCAGAAACTGAACGTAAAGTGCGAGCTGGCGTATAGATGGAAATATTGTCACAGAGGTAAGATGGAGCAGCTTTATGAATAGATTTATAGCAAAGTGTGTTTAATTTATACTCAATTCTGTCTGCGACAGGAAGCCAGTGCAAAGAACGCAGAAGAGGGCTAACGTGATCCAACCTTTTCTTCCTAAGGACAAGACGAGCAGCTGTGTTTTGAATACGCTGGAGACAAGATAGAGAAGAGACTGATAGGCCAGAAAGGAGAGCATTACAGTAGTCAATACGAGATAGGATGAGGGAAGTAACAAGCTTTGCTGTGGCTTCATCTGAGAGGTATTTACGAATATAGCCAATGCAACGAATTTGATAGTAGCAGGACTGACAGGACACACACACACACACACACACACACACACATATCGCACAATATCGCACAATCACACACACACACACGCACACGTGCACATGGAGATGGGGGTGTTATTGGAAAGACTGCCAGAACAGATGGGTTTTCAGGGTTAGGGTTAGGGAAAAGCTCTACCGCCGTGCCTATCACGTTTAAATTTTTGTATTCGAAAGATCCTATTGTCATTTGCTAAGCGGAGAGATCGAGATGGAACGTAAATTTCAAGAAGCTCAGAGAGGTATTGCGGTGCTGTTCCCGATATGATCTGATAGCAGAGACAGGCAGCTTTGTAGTTTATTCTTTGTTGAACGGGTAGCCAATGTAACTCTTTAAGTAGAGGTGATGTGTGTTGAAGACGCTTGGCTTTGAAGACCATTCTAGCAGCAGAGTTTTGAAGTTGTTGTAAGGGTTTGAGAAGCGCCTGTGGGCAACCAAGTAGAAGGGAGTTGCAGTAATCTAATCTAGACAAAATGTATGAACTGACTAGCGTTTTGAATGCCTCAGTCGTGAGAAAGGGGCGTATAGAGCTGATTCGCCTGAGTTCGATGTATGCAGCCTGGCAGATCTTAGTGATATGATGTTGCATGGAAAGGTCTTCATCCAAGAAAGCACCAAGGTTGCGAATATGTTCAGAAAAATGGATGTTGGAATCTCCAAGGGCAATGGTGGAGGGCAGAGAGCTAGAGTCAACAGATGGGGGAAGCACTCTAAGTGCTTCAGTCTTGTCATCGTTTAGTTTAAGCTTATTGTTTGACATCCATGTTTTCACTTCAGTGACACAGTCTTGAAGAGTGTGAATAAGCTGGTCGTGAGCTAGCGGTGAAGCATGATGATTGAGTTGAGTATCATCGGCATACATTTCATGACGGACAGAGTGTTTCGCTATGAGGGGGGTCAATGGGGTGGTATACAGAATGAACAAAATTGGTCCTAACACGGAGCCTTGTGGGACGCCAAAATCAAGAACTGACTCAGAAGATTTGTTTTCATTTACTACAACTATTTGTTTTCTTTCATGAAGATAGGAACGAAACCATTTGAGGACATTTCCAGTGATTCCAAAATGTTGTTCGAGACGAGAGATAAGCATGTCATGATCGATTGTATCGAAGGCAGCCGAAAGATCAAGGAGTAGGAGAACCGAAACTTTGTCTTCGTCTAGAGAGAGAAGTAAATCGTTCAGAATTCGCAACAGGACTGTCTCTGTGCTGTGCCCTGGCCTATAGGCTGACTGATGGGGACTGAGAAGATTGTGGGTGGTCAGATGGGAGAAAAGTTGATGAAGCACAAGCCTTTCAAGAAGTTTAGAAAGATAAGGGAGATTTGAGATGGGTCGATATTTTTTCAGTTCGTTGGGGTCAAGGTTGTTTTTTTTTAGCAGAGGTTTTACGATAGCAGTCTTGAATTCCGAGGGAAAGATACCAGAAGAGAGTGACTCGTTCATTATATATTGGTTATAGTTGGCAGAACAAGATCGATGTGTTGAAACAGAAACTTGGTGGGCATAGGGTCTAAGTCACAGGTTTTGGGCGTGGTCCGTAGTATAAGTCGTTTAACAAAGTCCTGGGAAACAGGGGTGAAAGTTAGGAAAGGGATACCTTCGAAAATGGTGGCAGGATTGTCCAACTGCTGGACAGACTGAAAGCTATTACGGATAGCTATAATTTTATTCCTAAAGAAATCAGCAAACATGTTAGGTAATAGACTTGCATCAGAAATGGTTGGAAGAACAGCTGGTTTGGTTTTGCCGAGCAGAGAGTTAATGTTGTTAAACAGCTGTTTACACGTATTCGAGCCAGTAACGAGGGAGGAGTAGAACGCGGTCTTAGCAGAATCAACTAATTGGGCTATCCTATCTATAGCAGCACGGTGGATTTCTTTGTGTACTGTGAGCCTGGTTTTTCTTTCCTGTCTCTCAGCGCGTCTGTGTTCGACTTTGAGCGTGCACAATTCCACAGCAATAGAGTTATACCACGGACTGGGCTTTCCGTCACGGAGCTTGATTTCAGACACAGGCGCATGCTTGTCTAAAACAGCAGAGAGCTCGCTGTTTAATTCAGAGACTAACATAGTGGGCGTTATGGACTGCGCGATATCATTTGCTAATTTATCATGATTGACTTTGTTAAGCGGACGTCGAAAGACAAATTTAGAACTACGCGTGGGTTTTTGTAAGGCTAGTTTACACACAATAGCATAATGGTCAGAAACAAGATCATGGCATACATCAGTAGAAAAAACAACATTATCATCATGTCTATGAATAACTAAATCTAAAATATGTCCACATGTATGAGTTGCGTCTCTAACACTTTGCTGAAGACTAAATAAATCTAACTGTTGGCACATCTTTTGGGCATATCCATCACACGGGTCATCTACATGAAAGTTGAAGTCGCCAGTCACAATAACGCTGTTATTTGTAAAGTACACACAGTCCAGGAAGCCGGGCAGTTCGTCAAAGAAGAGTGGTACAGTCAGTTTGTTTTTCTTGTTGGGTGGTGGTCTGTAGAGGAGGAAGAAGGTCACACGTTGGTCCGGGAGGGTCAGGGTTATCTGGGCCAGTTCAAAAGATAGATGAGGGAAAGGGAAGTCCGTTGTTATGACACAGTGTTCAGCTAGGGTGGCCTTGATGACGACGGCCATGCCACCTCCTCGGGTCACACTAGTGTTGTGCTGTCTGGGGAGGGAGAACATCGTATAGCCAGGGGGAGTCAGGTCACGACACTTTGCCTCATCACCCGAGTGACGAAGCCAGGTCTCAGTCAGCAGGAGAATGTCCATGTCGCGGTCAATGGTGAAGTCGTATATGGCTGATCGTTTGGTGGAGGGGCCAACAGAACGTGCGTTAAAGACACACATAGATAGCTGACGGGGCAGAGTGGTCATGTTTTGGAGTGGGATGGTGATAAGGTTGGATGGGTTTGAGCCCCGGGGCGGAGGAGGCAGGTCAGTGAGGTCACAGAGGATGGAGGGTGGCACAGGGCCATGGTGGGCGGTGGGGCCAGCACTGACATCGTTGAAGGGTGAACCGCAGATGATGTTGATCTTCTTCCGTTTTCTTCTGCCACCACGACAGGAACGTTTGTGGGGTAGGTTGACACCTATGCCTAGGTTTTTCAGACAGGCAATAACATGTTGGTCCAAGCGGGCGCCTGTGGTCTTTAAGGCAATCAGCTGGTCGGGTGAATAGCGGTAGGGAGAGCCTATTGACACCAGCTGTTGGCCACAGTCAGCGAAATGGTTGCCAGGCTGCGAAGGCACCGTGAAGGAATGCCTAGGTCCAACGTGAAGGGATGGAGGGCCGGCCAGCGAAAATGTCGGCCTACACTGAGACAGAATTGAGTTTCTTGCTGTCATTAAAAACAACAGAAAGAAAAACCTGTGTGGTAAGGGGGCTCCATAAAGCCACAGAAGTGAAGATGGATCCATGGCACACAAATAATACACAATCAAACACACACTCCGGCACTTAAACACATGTAAACAAGTCAAACTGTAGGAGCGACGTGAAGCCCTGCCTGCTAGGCGGCTGCCATTAACTCCTCTTATATAATGACGCTGAGCGGTGGCCATCTTGTCTGTCTCATTGTTATTATCATAATTACCATCATCATCATCATTATTGTTATTACCACACCTCAACACATGCTGCTCATAATGACGCTGAGTGGCGGCCATCTTGTCTGTCTAATCATCATCATAATTATCATAATTATCATCATTATTGTTATTACCACACCTCAACACATGCTGCTCATAATGACGCTGAGCAGTGGCCATCTTGTCTGTCTAATCATCATCATCATTGTCATCATAATTACCATCATCATTATTGTTATTATTGTTATTATTACACCTCAACACATGCTGCTCATAATGACTCTGAGCGGCGGCCATATTGTCTGTCTCATTATCATCATCATTGTCATCATAATAACATCATCATTATTGTTATTGTTATTACCAAACCTCAACACATGCTGCTCATAATGACACTCAGCGGTGGCCATCTTGTCTGACTCATTATCATTATTATAATTACCATCATCATTATTTTTATTGTTATTACCACACCTCAACACATGATGCTCATAATGACGCTGAGCGGCGGCCATTTTCTCTGTTGCCATGGTGACCAGTTTCTTCATGGGCAGCAGACCTCGGAACTTCATCAGAGCCCTCTGATGGTGAGCGTCGGCTTTTTCGTTTAGTTCCCTCTGTCTCTCTGCCTCCCTCTGTTTGTTCTCTTCTTTCTGTGAAATACCATCATCACCATCATCATTATTATCATCATCATCACCATCATCATTGTCAGCATCATCATTATTGTCA
>CM065709.1:40735718-40740348 GCA_017654935.2 Phymorhynchus buccinoides
TTTCACTCTTTGATACATTTTGTTTCTGTCTTTCAGTGTCATTTTGCGACTTCTTTTTAATCTAATCCTTCCTTTTTCTTTTAGTCCCTTGACCACTGTGGTCGTTGGGGGTATTGATGGGCAGCAGCAGCAGACAACATTCTCCAGTTCTGCCTCTGGTGGGCGGCCGGGATCAGGTCATTCATGTTCATGTTGGTCCATTCTTTGATATTGTCGACCCAGTTCTTTTGTCGGCCGCGACGGTGGCCCCCTTCCACTGTTCCCTGGAGAATGGTCTTCGACAAGGATTCATGATGGTTGACGTGGCCAAACCAGATGAGCTTGTGACGTTTAACTGTCGTCAAAAGGTTTTCTTGTGGTCCAACCGGCTCTGCGATCTTGTTGCGGACATATTCATTTGTCTTGCGTACTATGTATGTAATGCCTAGCAGTTTTCTCAGGCATTTTGTTTCAAAAGCTTGAATTTTTCTCTCGGAGTCAGCCAGCAGAGTCCATGTTTCACACCCGTAGAGAAAGATGGTGATTACGAGTGACTGGTAGAGTCTGTACTTTGTAGTGAAGCTGATGTTGCTTTTCCAAATTCTGCTCAGTCTAGCCATAGCTGCTGTAGCTTGTGTAATCCGCTGATGGATCTCTGCGGTGCAGCTGCCATCTTTGGACAGAAGTGCTCCCAAGTACTTGAAGTTCTTCACCTCTTCCAGTTTTTGACCATTCATAGTGATATCAGCGGTGTTGTCATTCACACTGTTCACCATGACTTTGCTTTTCTCATGGCTGACTTCCATTCCGTATGACCCAGCGCTGTTCACAAGATTGTCAGTGAGCTCTTGGAGTTCGTTCTTGCTGCCGCCCAAAAGGTCTATGTCGTCAGCAAAACGCAGGTTGCACAAGCGTCTGCCACCAATGGAGATGGAAGTATGGTGGTCATGAAGGGTGTCTTGCATGATCTTCTTCAGGAAGATGTTGAATAGTACTGGAGAAAGTAAACATCCTTGACGGACATCTACTGATGTTTGGAAAAATTCTCTGTGTTGATTATTGAGAACTGCACTACTTGAGTTCTTGTAGAGTGCCTCGATGGTTTGAACAAGGCCTTCCTCGATGTTGAAGCCTCTCATGACTTGCCATAAACCAGCATGCCAAACTCTGTCGAACGCCTTGCGAAAGTCAATGAAATTATGGTAGAGTTCTTTTTGATGCTGTAAATGTTTTTCTATAATTACACGGCAGTTGAAGATCTGCTCAACTGTGCTCCTTCCAGATCTGAAACCAGCTTGTTCTTCAGACAATAGTTCCTCAGCAATGGTCTTGAGGCGACTGAGGATAACACGTAGCATTACTTTGCTGGGATGGCTGATCAGACTGATCGTCCTGTAATTCTGGCACTGTTTAAGATTTCCTTTCTTGGGGATTATCAGTGATCGTGTGATTCGTGTGGCATTCCTTCGAGTCCCAGATTTTCTGACACAGTTTTGTAAGGGCCTTCGTCACTTCTTCTCCACCATGTTTAAGGAGTTCAGCAGGAATATTGTCAACGCCTGATGCTTTTCCTGCTTTCAGACTGCGCACTGCTGCTTCTACTTCTCTTGCAGAACAGGTAGATTTTCTGCCTTTCTCAAATTAACTTGCTCTTTCTTCAGGATGTTGATGTCTGGTTGTAGGTCGTAGTTGTACAGCCCTTTGCAGTATTCAGTCCATCGGGCGAGTACAGCAGAGTTTTCCGTAAGAAGGTTCCCACTGCTGTCTTCGATTACCGAAGCCTTTGGCTGTTGTGTCTTGGTAAGGGTTTTGAGGATCTCATAAGCCTGTTTGCAATTCCCTGCCTTTGTTCCCTCGTCAACTTTTTGGCATTGCTCTTCTATCCAGTTCTCTTTGGCATCGATCATCTTCTCCCTGATCATCTTGTTTGTTTGGCTGTAAGTATGGGCCGCCTCTGGGTTGGCTTTTGCTCGGTTTTAAGGCTCCTTCTTTGATCACACAGGTCAAGGATTTCATCTGTGACCCAGGGCTGGTTTTTCTTTTTGGGTCTTCCCAGCACTTCATCAGCTGTTGTAAGGAGCACCTCTGTAATGTTCTCTGCGAGGGTATCTACGTCATCATCTATGACATTCAAAGCGGCAAATTTCCCGCCAATATGGGCCTGGAAGACTTCTGCAATTTTTGGGTCTTTCAACTTTTCAAGATCAAAACGGATGCGAGGGCTTTTCTTGAAACGTTTCACCTTCAGCTTCAACTTCAGGCTAGTGAGGACGAGGTCATGGTCACTGCCAATGTCAGCTCCTGGAAACGACCTTGTTTTTGCCTTGTTGATGCTGGACTTGAAGCATTGGGGCATCAAAATGAAGTCAATCTGGTTGTGCACTAGGCCGTTTGGTGAATGCCACGCAGTTGTTCTAGACTTTTTGTGTGGGTGGAGGGTGTTGGCGATGGCGAGGCGATGGGTCTCTGCAAATTCCAGGAGTCTGAGACCACGGTCGTTTGTTTCCCCCAAGCCAAAATTGTCTACAGTTCCTGCCCAGTTTTGATAGGCATCTGGGCCAATATTAGCATTCCTATCTCCCATAACTATAATATTATCTTTCCTTGGTACTTTCGCTATGATGTTGTTAAGTTGGTCGTAGAACTCTTCATGCGGACGTTCCATGTGCCTATGGGACTGTTTCTGGTTGGAAACTGCCAGTGGGGTGCGCGGTCGTTGTTACACCGGCCCGAACGATCCGGCATGTTGTTGCTTTTGCTGCTGTCTGTCCGTATCCTTTCAGTGGGCTTAAGGCGAGCTTGGCGGCGGCCCACGCCTCTCCAAGCATTGTTTTTGTCTGTTGCGGTTTCCTCCCCCACATGACACAGGTTGTACTGGCTTAATGGATACAGTGCAGAGTAAACTCTGACCGACTCTTTAATCTACTAACTTCTTGTTAAAAGCTAGCCTTTAAATGGCCTTTCTACAGTGATGGACAAATGAAGGTCAGCGTAGTCTGTTCCAACGACACGGCTCCTAACTAAAGCCGGTGACAGACTATTGTGACTGCCTCATGTGACTCGATCAGGTCATGACATTTCACCTCATTTGATACCATGCTGCTGTCAGTCGGTTATCATTGGTTTAGTGATGGACAATGAAGGTCAGCGTAGTCTGTTCAATGACCACGACACTCTAAACTAGGGGGTATTATCAATGGTTGGTGATGGACAATGATGGGTCAGCATAGTCTGTTTTCAATGACCATGACACTCTAACTAGGGTGTAATTTATCATTGCGTTTATGAATGGACAATGAAGTCAGCATAGTTGTTTTCAATGACCACGACCCTCTAACTAGGGGGTATTTTCATGGTTTGTGATGGACACTGAAGGTCAGCATAGTCGTTTCAATGACCCACGACCCTCAACAGGGGGTATTTATCATTGGTTGTGATGGGACAATGAAGGTCAGCATCGTCTGTTTTCAATCGACCATGACACTCTAACTAGGGGGTATTTATCATTGGTTGTGATGGACAATGAGGTCAGCATAGTCTGTTTTCAATGACCATGACACTCTAACTGGGGGTATCTATCATTGTGTTTGTGATGGACAATGAGTCAGCATAGGTCTGTTTTCATGACAACGACCCTCTAATAGGGGGTTATTTATCCATTGAGTTTTCTCCCAGTGATGGACAATGATGATTAAGGATAATGGGGTGGGGAGGAGGCTGGGGGTAGTGACCCATTGCACACTTTCGGAGCCAAAAGTGTGTGATGGGCGTTCGCTTATTACAGTCCTCTGTTGTTACTGTTTAGTGTCTTACTGATGTCAGTACCACTGTATCATCATTGCTGTTATTGACAATCCTCTGTTGTTACTTGTTTAGGTCATTACTGATGTCATTATCATCATTGCGTATGACAGTCCTCTGTTGTTTACTGTTAGTGTTATTACTGAGGTCATTATCATCATTGCTGTTATGACAGTCCTTCTGTTGTACTGTTAGTGTCATTACTGATGTCATTATCAGCATTGCTGTTATTGACAAGTCCTCTGTTGGTACTGTTAGGTCATTACGATGTCATTATCATCATTGCTGTTATTGACAATCCGCTGTTGTTACTGTTAGGTCATTACTGATCACTATCATTCATTGTGTTATTTGACAGCCTCTGTTGTTACTGTTAGTGTCATTACTGGATGTCATTATCCATCATTGCTGTTTTGACAGTCCTCTGTTGTTACTGTTAGTGTCATTAATGATGTCATTATCATCATTGCTTTTATTGACAGTTCCTCTGTTGTTACTGTTAGTGTTATTACTGATGTCATTATCATCATTGCTGTTATTGACAGTCCTCTGTTGTTATGTTAGGTTATTATGATGTCATATCATCATTGCTGTTATTGACAGTCCTCTGTTGTACTGTTTAGGGTTATACTGACGTCATTATCATAATTGTGTGTTAGGGACAGTCCTCTGTTGTTACTGTTAGTGTTATTAATGATGTCATTAATCATCATTGCTGTTATTGACAATCCTCGTTGCTACTGTTAGGGTCATTACTGATGTCATTATATTCATTGCTGTTTAGTTATTGACAATCCTCTGTGTACTGTTAGTGTTCATTACTGATGTATATCATATTGCTGTTATTGAC
>CM065710.1:0-12500 GCA_017654935.2 Phymorhynchus buccinoides
TCACCATCAATAATCACTGTGTGATAATTGTGCATCGTGCATAATTGTGCATCGTGCATCTCACCATCAATAATCACTGTGTGATAATTGTGCATCGTGCATCTCACCATCAATAATCACTGTCTGATAATTGTGCATCGTGCATCTCACCATCAATAATCACTGTCTGATAATTGTGCATCGTGCATCTCACCATCAATAATCACTGTGTGATAATTGTGCATCGTGCATCTCACCATCAATAATCACTGTCTGATAATTGTGCATCGTGCATCTCACCATAATCAATAATCACTGTGTCGTGCATCTCACCATCAATAATCACTGTCTGATAATTGTGCATCGTGCATCTCACCATCAATAATCACTGTGTGATAATTGTGCATCGTGCATCTCACCATCAATAATCACTGTGTGATAATTGTGCATCGTGCATCTCACCATCAATAATCACTGTGTGATAATTGTGCATCGTGCATCTCACCATACTCAATAATTGTGCACTGTGTCACCATCATAATTGTGCATCGTGCATCTCACCATCGTGCAATAATCACTGTCATCGTGCATCTCACCATCAATAATCACTGTGTGATAATTGTGCATCGTGCATCTCACCATCAATAATCACTGTGTGATAATTGTGCATCGTGCATCTCACCACCAATAATCACTGTCTGATAATCGTGCATCTCACCATTAATAATCACTGTCTAATAATTGTGCATCGTGCATCTCACCATCAATAATCACTGTGTGATAATTGTGCATCGTGCATCTCACCACCAATAATCACTGACTAATAATTGTGCATCGTGCATCTCACCATCAATAATCACTGTCTGATAATTGTGCATCGTGCATCTCACCATCAATAATCACTGTCTAATAATTGTGCATCGTGCATCTCACCATCAATAATCACTGTGTGATAATTCTGCATCGTGCATCTCGCCATCTCCTGTCTATAGATGCTGCTAAGATACTAGTCTGCGCTTTTGTTCTCTCTACATTAGATTATTGTAATTCACTCTTGTATGACTGCCACCAAAACCTCATTGACAAGCTTCAAAAAGTCCAGAACTCTGCTGCCAGACTTGTTCTCAAGGTCTCTAAGTATTATCATGTTCAACCACTCCTGATATCCTTCCATTGGCTTCCCATCAAAGCACGTATTGACTACAAAAGTTCCACTCTATGTCATTCTTATTTCTCTGGAAATGCCCCTAGCTACATTTCTGACATGCTTTCTGTCTATACTCCATCAAGGCAATTGCGGTCATCTTCCGATTCGAAAATTCTCTGTGTTCCTATCACACGAACAAAAATGTTTGGTGAGCGCTCCTTTTCCTTTTCGGCCCCATCAGTTTGGAACTCCTTACCACGCGAAATTCGTCATATCGAGTCCTTGCAATGCTTCAAATCAGCTCTCAAGACCCACGTCTTCAAGCTACATCACAACCTTTAGGCCACATTACTTCTCGACTCTATTCTCACACCTCCCCCCCCCCCCCCTCTATTAGATTAGTTTCACTGTGTGTTGACTGCAATGTCTACGTCAGCTTTGTTGCGAGAGCCAGACAGGGAGAGAGAGAGAGAGAGAGAGAGAGAGAGAGAGAGAGAGAGAGAGAGAGAGAGAGAGAGAGAGAGAGAGAGAGAGAGAGAGAGAGAGAGAGAGAGAGAGAGAGAGTGTTGATGCTTTATTGAACTGATTGTATTTTGTATTGTGTTCTTGGGTGGGGTGAGTGGTGGTGATGGTAACGGTGTGTGTGTGTGTGTGTGTGTGTGTGTGTGTGTGTGTGTGTGTGTGCGTGTGATAATTGTGCATCGTGTGCGTGTGTGCGTGTGTATGTGTGTGTGTGTGTGTGTGTGTGTGTGTGTGTGTGTGTGTGATACGTGTGCGTGCGTGCGTGTGCGTGCGCGTGTGTGCGTGAGTGCAGTGTGTGTGTGTATATGTATATGCGTACGTTCGTGCCTGCGTGGGTGGGGGTGGTGTGTGTATGTGTATGCCTATTTGCATGTGTGTGAGCGATTATTTGTTTTGTTGTTGAATTTCTTGCTTTTAATTTTGTTGTTGTTAAGCGCATAGAGCTCCACATTTGGTGGAGGAGTGCGCTATGTAAATGATTCACTATTATTATTATCGTATTATTATTATTATTATTATTATTATTATTATTATTATCTCACCATCATTAATTGTAGATCATTATCCAATAATCACTGTCTGATAATTGTGCATCGTGCATCTCACCATCAATAATCACTGTGTGATAATTGTGCATCGTGCATCTCACCACCAATAATCACTGTCTGATAATTGTGCATCGTGCATCTCACCATCAATACTCACTGTCTGATAATTGTGCATCGTGCATCTCACCATCAATAATCACTGTGTGATAATTGTGCATCGTGCATCTCACCATCAATAATCACTGTGTGATAATTGTGCATCGTGCATCTCACCATCAATAATCACTGTCTAATAATTGTGCATCGTGCATCTCACCTTCAATAATCACTGTGTGATAATTGTGCATCGTGCATCTCACCATCAATAATCACTGTGTGATAATTGTGCATCGTGCATCTCACCATCAATAATCACTGTGTGATAATTGTGCATCGTGCATCTCACCATCAATAATCACTGTGTGATAATTGTGCATCGTGCATCTCACCATCAATAATCACTGTGTGATAATTGTGCATCGTGCATCTCACCATCAATAATCACTGTCTGATAATTGTGCATCGTGCATCTCACCATCAATAATCACTGTCTGATAATTGTGCATCGTGCATCTCACCTTCAATAATCACTGTGTGATAATTGTGCATCGTGCATCTCACCATCAATAATCACTGTGTGATAATTGTGCATCGTGCATCTCACCATCAATAATCACTGTCTGATAATTGTGCATCGTGCATCTCACCATCAATAATCACTGTCTGATAATTGTGCATCGTGCATCTCACCATCAATAATCACTGTCTGATAATTGTGCATCGTGCATTTCACCATCAATAATCACTGTCTGTTAATTGTGCATCGTGCATCTCACCATCAATAATCACTGTGTGATAATTGTGCATCGTGCATCTCACCATCAATAATCACTGTGTGATAATTGTGCATCATCAACCACCAACTCACCATCATTAATTGTAGACCATTGTCCAATAATCACTGTGTGATAATTGTGCATCGTGCATCTCACCATCAATAATCACTGTCTGATAATTGTGCATCGTGCATCTCACCATCAATAATCACTGTGTGATAATTGTGCATCGTGCATCTCACCATCAATAATCACTGTCTGATAATTGTGCATCGTGCATCTCACCATCAATAATCACTGTTTGATAATTGTGCATCGTGCATCTCACCTTCAATAATCACTGTGTGATAATTGTGCATCGTGCATCTCACCATCAATAATCACTGTGTGATAATTGTGCATCGTGCATCTCACCATCAATAATCACTGTGTGATAATTGTGCATCGTGCATCTCACCATCAGTAATCACTGTCTGATAATTGTGCATCGTGCATCTCACCATCAATAATCACTGTCTAATAATTGTGCATCGTGCATCTCACCATCAATAATCACTGTGTGATAATTGTGCATCGTGCATCTCACCATCAATAATCACTGTCTGATAATTGTGCATCGTGCATCTCACCATCAATAATCACTGTGTGATAATTGTGCATCGTGCTTCTCACCATCAATAATCACTGTCTGATAATTGTGCATCGTGCATCTCACCATCAATAATCACTGTGTGATAATTGTGCATCGTGCATCTCACCATCAATAATCACTGTGTGATAATTGTGCATCGTGCATCTCACCATCAATAATCACTGTGTGATAATTGTGCATCGTGCATCTCACCATCAATAATCACTGTGTGATAATTGTGCATCGTGCATCTCACCATCAATAATCACTGTGTGATAATTGTGCATCGTGCATCTCACCATCAATAATCACTGTGTGATAATTGTGCATCGTGCATCTCACCATCAATAATCACTGTGTGATAATTGTGCATCGTGCATCCATCAATAATCCATCAATAATCACTGTGTGATAATTGTGCATCGTGCATCTCACCATCAATAATCACTGTGTGATAATTGTGCATCGTGCATCTCACCATCAATAATCACTGTGTGATAATTGTGCATCATGCATCTCACCATCATTAATTGTAGATCATTGTCCAATAATCACTGTGTGATAATTGTGCATCGTGCTTCTCACCATCAATAATCACTGTGTGATAATTGTGCATCGTGCATCTCACCATCAATAATCACTGTCTGATAATTGTGCATCGTGCATCTCACCATCAATAATCACTGTGTGATAATTGTGCATCGTGCATCTCACCATCAATAATCACTGTCTGATAATTGTGCATCGTGCATCTCACTATCAATAATCACTGTGTGATAATTGTGCATCGTGCATCTCACCATCAATAATCACTGTGTGATAATTGTGCATCGTGCATCTCTCCATCAATAATCACTGTGTGATAATTGTGCATCGTGCATCTCACCATCAATAATCACTGTGTGATAATTGTGCATCGTGCATCTCACCATCAATAATCACTGTGTGATAATTGTGCATCGTGCATCTCACCATCAATAATCACTGTCTAATAATTGTGCATCGTGCATTTCACCATCAATAATCACTGTGTGATAATTGTGCATCGTGCATCTCACCATCAATAATCACTGTCTGATAATTGTGCATCGTGCATCTCACCATCAATAATCACTGTGTGATAATTGTGCATCGTGCATCTCACCATCAATAATCACTGTGTGATAATTGTGCATCGTGCATCTCACCATCAATAATCACTGTGTGATAATTGTGCATCGTGCATCTCACCATCAATAATCACTGTGTGATAATTGTGCATCGTGCATCTCACCATCAATAATCACTGTGTGATAATTGTGCATCGTGCATCTCACCATCAATAATCACTGTGTGATAATTGTGCATCATGCATCTCACCATCATTAATTGTAAATCATTGTCCAATAATCACTGTGTGATAATTGTGCATCGTGCATCTCACCATCAATAATCACTGTGTGATAATTGTGCATCGTGCATCTCACCATCAATAATCACTGTGTGATAATTGTGCATCGTGCATCTCACCATCAATAATCACTGTGTGATAATTGTGCATCGTGCATCTCACCATCATTAATTGTAGATCATTGTCCAATAATCACTGTGTGATAATTGTGCATCGTGCATCTCACCATCAATAATCACTGTGTGATAATTGTGCATCGTGCATCTCACCATCAATAATCACTGTGTGATAATTGTGCATCGTGCATCTCACCATCAATAATCACTGTGTGATAATTGTGCATCGTGCATCTCACCATCAATAATCACTGTCTGATAATTGTGCATCGTGCATCTCACCATCAATAATCACTGTCTGATAATTGTGCATCGTGCATCTCACCATCAATAATCACTGTGTGATAATTGTGCATCGTGCATCTCACACTGTGTGATAATTGTGCAATGCATCTCACCATCACTGTGTGATAATTGTGCATCGTGCATCTCACCATCAATAATCACTGTGTGATAATTGTGCATCGTGCATCTCACCATCAATAATCACTGTGTGATAATTGTGCATCGTGCATCTCACCATCAATAATCACTGTCTAATAATTGTGCATCGTGCATTTTACCATCAATAATCTCTGTGTGATAATTGTGCATCGTGCATCTCACCATCAATAATCACTGTCTGATAATTGTGCATCGTGCATCTCACCATCAATAATCACTGTGTGATAATTGTGCATCGTGCATCTCACCATCAATAATCACTGTCTGATAATTGTGCATCGTGCATCTCACCATCAATAATCACTGTGTGATAATTGTGCATCGTGCATCTCACCATCAATAATCACTGTGTGATAATTGTGCATCGTGCATCTCACCATCAATAATCACTGTCTGATAATTGTGCATCATGCATCTCACCATCAATAATCACTGTGTGATAATTGTGCATCGTGCATCTCACCATCAATAATCACTGTGTGATAATTGTGCATCGTGCATCTCACCATCATTAATTGTAAATCATTGTCCAATAATCACTGTGTGATAATTGTGCATCGTGCAGCTCACCATCAATAATCACTGTGTGATAATTGTGCATCGTGCATCTCACCATCAATAATCACTGTGTGATAATTGTGCATCGTGCATCTCACCATCAATAATCACTGTGTGATAATTGTGCATCATGCATCTCACCATCATTAATTGTAGATCATTGTCCAATAATCACTGTGTGATAATTGTGCATCGTGCTTCTCACCATCAATAATCACTGTGTGATAATTGTGCATCGTGCATCTCACCATCAATAATCACTGTGTGATAATTGTGCATCGTGCATCTCACCATCAATAATCACTGTGTGATAATTGTGCATCGTGCATCTCACCATCACTAATCACTGTGTGATAATTGTGCATCGTGCTTCTCACCATCAATAATCACTGTCTGATAATTGTGCATCGTGCATCTCACCATCAATAATCACTGTGTGATAATTGTGCATCGTGCATCTCACCATCAATAATCACTGTGTGATAATTGTGCATCGTGCATCTCACCATCAATAATCACTGTGTGATAATTGTGCATCATGCATCTCACCATCAATAATCACTGTGTGATAATTGTGCATCGTGCATCTCACCATCAATAATCACTGTGTGATAATTGTGCATCATGCATCTCACCATCATTAATTGTAAATCATTGTCCAATAATCACTGTGTGATAATTGTGCATCGTGCAGCTCACCATCAATAATCACTGTGTGATAATTGTGCATCATGCATCTCACCATCAATAATCACTGTGTGATAATTGTGCATCGTGCATCTCACCATCAATAATCACTGTGTGATAATTGTGCATCGTGCATCTCACCATCAATAATTGTAGACATTGTCAATAATCACTGTGTGATAATTGTGCATCGTGCATCTCTCACCATCAATAATCACTGTGTGATAATTGTGCATCGTGCATCTCACCATCAATAATCACTGTGTGATAATTGTGCATCGTGCATCTCACCATCAATAATCACTGTGTGATAATTGTGCATCGTGCATCTCACCATCAATAATCACTGTCTGATAATTGTGCATCGTGCATCTCACTATCAATAATCACTGTGTGATAATTGTGCATCGTGCATCTCACCATCAATAATCACTGTGTGATAATTGTGCATCGTGCATCTCACCATCAATAATCACTGTGTGATAATTGTGCATCGTGCATCTCACCATCAATAATCACTGTGTGATAATTGTGCATCGTGCATCTCACCATCAATAATCACTGTCTAATAATTGTGCATCGTGCATTTCACCATCAATAATCACTGTGTGATAATTGTGCATCGTGCATCTCACCATCAATAATCACTGTCTGATAATTGTGCATCGTGCATCTCACCATCAATAATCACTGTGTGATAATTGTGCATCGTGCATCTCACCATCAATAATCACTGTCTGATAATTGTGCATCGTGCATCTCACCATCAATAATCACTGTGTGATAATTGTGCATCGTGCATCTCACCATCAATAATCACTGTGTGATAATTGTGCATCGTGCATCTCACCATCAATAATCACTGTCTGATAATTGTGCATCATGCATCTCACCATCAATAATCACTGTGTGATAATTGTGCATCGTGCAGCTCACCATCAATAATCACTGTGTGATAATTGTGCATCATGCATCTCACCATCATTAATTGTAAATCATTGTCCAATAATCACTGTGTGATAATTGTGCATCGTGCTTCTCACCTTCAATAATCACTGTGTGTTAATTGTGCATCGTGCATCTCACCATCAATAATCACTGTCTGATAATTGTGCATCGTGCATCTCACCATCAATAATCACTGTCTGATAATTGTGCATCGTGCATCTCACTATCAATAATCACTGTCTGATAATTGTGCATCGTGCATCTCACCATCAATAATCACTGTCTAATAATTGTGCATCGTGCATCTCACTATCAATAATCACTGTGTGATAATTGTGCATCGTGCATCTCACCATCAATAATCACTGTGTCATAATTGTGCATCGTGCATCTCACCATCAATAATCACTGTCTGATAATTGTGCATCGTGCATCTTACCATCAATAATCACTGTGTGATAATTGTGCATCGTGCATCTCACCATCAATAATCACTGTGTGATAATTGTGCATCGTGCATCTCACCATCAATACTCACTGTGTGATAATTGTGCATCGTGCATCTCACCATCAATAATCACTGTCTGATAATTGTGCATCGTGCATCTCACCATCAATAATCACTGTGTGATAATTGTGCATCGTGCATCTCACCATCAATAATCACTGTGTGATAATTGTGCATCGTGCATCTCACCATCAATAATCACTGTGTGATAATTGTGCATCGTGCATCTCACCATCAATAATCACTGTGTGATAATTGTGCATCGTGCATCTCACCATCAATAATCACTGTGTGATAATTGTGCATCGTGCATCTCACCATCAATAATCACTGTGTGATAATTGTGCATCGTGCATCTCACCATCATTAATTGTAGATCATTGTCCAATAATCACTGTCTGATAATTGTGCAGAGGCCGCGGCCCCCTGGTGCTTCCAGTGCCACAACAACTTTCATCCCGCCGCCTGTAAAGAGACCACCACGTGTGGCCAGCATGAGGTTGATCCCTGTCTGTCTGTCTGTCTGTCTGTACAGAGACCACCACGTGTGGTCAGCATGAGGTTGACCCCTGTCTGTGTGTCTGTCTGTCTGTCTGTAAAGAGACCACCACGTGTGGCCAGCATGAGGTTGATCCCTGTCTGTCTGTCTGTCTGTCTGTACAGAGACCACCACGTGTGGTCAGCATGAGGTTGACCCCTGTCTGTCTGTCTGTCTGTCTGTCTGTCTGTCTGTAAAGAGACCACCACGTGTGGCCAGCATGAGGTTGACCCCTGTCTGTCTGTCTGTACAGAGACCACCACGTGTGGCCAGCATGAGGTTGACCCCTGTCTGTCTGTCTGTACAGAGACCACCACGTGTGGCCAGCATGAGGTTGACCCCTGTCTGTCTGTCTGTCTGTAAAGAGACCACCACGTGTGGCCAGCATGAGGTTGACCCCTGTCTGTCTGTCTGTCTGTACAGAGACCACCACGTGTGGCCAGCATGAGGTTGACCCCTGTCTGTCTGTCTGTCTGTACAGAGACCACCACGTGTGGCCAGCATGAGGTTGATCCCCTGTCTGTCTGTCTGTAAAGAGACCACCACGTGTGGCCAGCATGAGGTTGACCCCTGTCTGTCTGTCTGTTTGTAAAGAGACCACCACGTGTGGCCAGCATGAGGTTGACCCTCTGTCTGTCTGTCTGTCTGTAAAGAGACCACCACGTGTGGTCAGCATGAGGTTGACCCCTGTCTGTCTGTCTGTACAGAGACCACCACGTGTGGCCAGCATGAGGTTGATCCCTGTCTGTCTGTCTGTCTGTAAAGAGACCATCACGTGTGGCCAGCATGAGGTTGACCCCTGTCTGTCTGTCTGTAAAGAGACCACCACGTGTGGCCAGCATGAGGTTGATCCCTGTCTGTCTGTAAAGAGACCACCACGTGTGGCCAGCATGAGGTTGACCCCTGTCTGTCTGTCTGTAAAGAGACCACCACGTGTGGCCAGCATGAGGTTGATCCCTGTCTGTCTGTAAAGAGACCACCACGTGTGGCCAGCATGAGGTTGATCCCTGTCTGTCTGTCTGTCTGTAAAGAGACCACCACGTGTGGCCAGCATGAGATTGACCCCTGTCTGTCTGTCTGTCTGTAAAGAGACCACCACGTGTGGCCAGCATGAGGTTGATCCCTGTCTGTCTGTAAAGAAACCACCACGTGTGGCCAGCATGAGGTTGATCCCTGTCTGTCTGTCTGTCTGTAAAGAGACCACCACGTGTGGCCAGCATGAGGTTGACCCCTGTCTGTCTGTCTGTAAAGAGACCACCACGTGTGGCCAGCATGAGGTTGATCCCTGTCTGTCTGTCTGTCTGTAAAGAGACCACCACGTGTGGCCAGCATGAGGTTGATCCTTGTCTGTCTGTCTGTCTGTCTGTAAAGAGACCACCACGTGTTGCCAGCATGAGATTTGATCAATGTCTGTCTGTCTGTCTATCTGTATATATGTCTGTGTGTCTGTGTATCTGTATGTCTGTCTATCTGTATATATGTCTGTGTGTCTGTGTATCTGTCTGTCTGTCTGTCTATATGTATATATGTCTGTGTGTCTGTGTATCTGTCTGTCTGTCTGTCTATCTGTATATATGTATGTGTGTCTGTCTGTCTGTGTATATGTCTGTCTATCTGTCTTGTCTGACAATAATTACTAATGTTATTTCACTGTTACAGTTATGTTACACTGAACAACACATAGTCAACGGTGTACCACAATACAGCTCTGGGTGTAAACCTAAAGTGGTGAGTACTGAAAGAGAGAGAGAGAGAGAGAGAGAGAGAGAGAGAGAGAGAGAGAGAGAGAGAGAGAGAGAGAGAGAGAGAGAGAGAGAGAGAGAGAGAGAGAGAGAGAGAGAGAGAGAGAGAGAGAAAGAGAGAGAGACGGGGGGGGGGGGGGTACAAAACGGAAAACTTTATTTAGCAAGGATAAAGATTTTCCAATCCGTCCTTGACATACATACAAGTTGAACACATGGGTAGCAAAGTGGGAGAGAGAGGGTGGGGAGACAGAGACAGAAAGAGAGAGAGGGGACAGAGAGAAGGGAGGCCGACAGACAGACAGAGTCAGACATACAGTCAGACACAGACAGGCAGACAGACTGGCTTACCTCAGACAGACAGAGACAGAGACACAGAGAGGCGAGAAGAGGTGCAGATAGACAGAACGAATCAGAACTGTTGATAGTTAGGGCTGTTAGTCACTGGGATGGAACCTGCTGGACAAAAGTGCCAAACTTTCTGAGGTGATTCTTTGCAACCCACTGATGATATTATTTTGTCGGCCCCAACAAATCTGTGGCCATCATCAGGGTCACGTGACCCTATGATTATTTACATAGTAATTATGTATAATTATAGTGAAATAGGTTACACCAAGTAGAGAGCATGTCGATAAGACTTGTAACGATTTTGACCACTCATAAAGTATGTTTTTATCTAAGAATAACACACCTTCCGTGGGGGTAGTTTGGGATGGGTTTACATAGTTCCCCCGCCTTCTGGAAGTTTTATAATAGCAAAACCCTCTATCATTGCCTTTCCTTTTATCTAGAATTTCCTGTCTTCGTTTCTCCTTCTCTTGCATTGTATTCTAGATAATCTTCCAAAACAAATAGTTCCCCTGCCTTCAGGAAGCTGTGTGCTAGCAAAGTCCTCTATCACTCTCTCTTGTCTTGACTGTCTTCTTGTCCTTTCTGCATTCTGTGGCCCTGTGCAGGCTTTTGTTCAAGAAAATCTTACAACTTTCTCCTTTGAGGTCTTTCCACATCTTTGTTTTTTGCATCCTCTTCACACGTTACTATCAATACAAAACATGACACATAAGGCATATCTCCTCCTCTTCATACTTTATTATCAATACAAAACATGGCCAACAAACAGGCATACAATACCAGATGACAGTAGACTGTGCATGGTCAACAAACAGGCATACAGTACTAGATGACAGTAGACTGTGCAATGCCAACAAACAGGCATACAGTACTAGATGACAGTAAACTGTGCAATGCCAACAAACAGGCATACATTACTAGATGACAGTAGACTGTGCAATGCCAACAAACAGGCATACAATACCAGATGACAGTAGACTGTGCATGGCCAACAAACAGGCATACAATACCAGATGACAGTAGACTGTACAATGCCAACAAACAGGCATACAATACCAGATGACAGTAGACTGTGCAATGCCAACAAACAGGCATACAATACCAGATGACAGTAAACTGTACAATGCCAACAAACAGGCATACAGTACTAGATGACAGTAGACTGTGCATGGCCAACAAACTTGCATACATTACTAGTTGACAGTAGACTGTGCTTGGCCAACAAACAGGCATACATTACTAGATGACAGTAGACTACAAGGCCAACAAACAGGCATACAGTACTAGATGACAGTAGACTGTGCATGGCCAACAAACAGGCATACAATACTAGATGACAGTAGACTACAAGGCCAACAAACAGGCATACAGTACTAGATGACAGTATACTGTGCATGGCCAGCAAACAGGCATACAGTACTAGATGACAGTAGACTGTGCAATGCCAACAAACAGGCATACAATACCAGATGACAGTAAACTGTACAATGCCAACAAACAGGCATACAATACC
>CM065710.1:30000-32500 GCA_017654935.2 Phymorhynchus buccinoides
TCTCTCTCTCTCTCTCTCTCTCTCTCTCTCTCTCTCTCTCTCTCTCTCTCTCTCTCTCTCTCTCTCTCTCTCTCTCTCTCCATGTAACCATTAATTGAACTTTCGTTCTTTCTCTCTCTCTCTCTCTCTCTCTCTCTCTCTCTCTCTCTCTCTCTCTCTCTCTCTCTCTCTCTCTCTCTCTCTCTCTCTCTCTCCATGTAACCATTATTTGAACTTTCTTTCTTTTCTTCTCTCTCTCTCTCTCTCACTCTCTCTCTCTCTCTCTCTCTCTCTCTCTCTCTCTCTCTCTCTCTCTCTCTCTCTCTCCATGTAACCATTAATTGAACTTTCGTTCTTCTCTCTCTCTCTCTCTCTCTCTCTCTCTCTCTCTCTCTCTCTCTCTCTCTCTCTCTCTCTCTCTCTCTCTCTCTCTCTCTCTCTCTCTCTCTCTCTCTCCATGTAACCATTATTTGAACTTTTCTTTCTTTTCTTCTCTCTCTCTCTCTCTCTCTCTCTCTCTCTCTCTCTCTCTCTCTCTCTCTCTCTCTCTCTCTCTCTCTCTCTCTCCATGTAACCATTAATTGAACTTTCGTTCTCTCTCTCTCTCTCTCTCTGATCTCTCTCTCTCTCTCTCTCTCTCTCTCTCTCTCTCTCTCTCTCTCTCTCTCTCTCTCTCTCTCTCTCTCTCTCTCTCTCTCTCTCTCTCTCTCTCTCTCTCCTCTCTCCATGTAACCATTATTTGAACTTTCTTTCTTTTCTTCTCTCTCTCTCTCTCTCTCTCTCTCTCTCTCTCTCTCTCTCTCTCTCTCTCTCTCTCTCTCTCTCTCTCTCTCTCTCTCTCTCTCTCTCTCTCTCTCCATGTAACCATTAATTTAACTTTTTTTCTTTTTTTCTATCCAGACCCCTCGAATATCAACCTAAACTGAAACTGAAAATGTGTTGTTTTTCGTTTGTTTGAACTTTTTCTCTACTTTCAATCACTCATCAAGCAAGCCTTGTTAAGGCTTTGTCAGACCATTTGCAATTGACATAGGCTAGAACACCGGGGCTACATCAAAATGTTGTTATTATGCTCTGCATAGGTATTATGTGCGGGGATTGTCTTTAGCCACAAGCTCCTAGTATAGCATCATCAGCCTCCCAAATCCCCCGAAGACGGAGTATGGCTGCCCACGTGGTGGGGTAATTAAAAAAAACGGCCATTCACATCATGTTCTCATCTGTAGCTGATGCATTTATACCACAGCGTTCAAGTGCTTCGGCTGTTGGGATTGTCCCTGGAGTCTTTTAGCCAGGGTAAGCCCACAACAACTCATCAAGCCACGTTACCCCCTTGTTTCCTTTCTCGGAGACAGCGGCTGTTGGGATTGTCCCTGGAGTCTTTTAGCCAGGGTAAGCCAACAACAACTCATCAAGCCACGTTACCCCCTTGTTTCCTTTCTCGGAGACAGCGGCTGTTGGGATTGTCCCTGGAGTCTTTTAGCCAGGGTAAGCCCACAACAACTCATCAAGCCACGTTACCCCCTTGTCTCCTTTCTCGGAGACAGCGGCTGTTGGGATTGTCCCTGGAGTCTTTTAGCCAGGGTAAGCCCACAACAACTCATCAAGCCACGTTACCCCCTTGTTTCCTTTCTCGGAGACAGCGGCTGTTGGGATTGTCCCTGGAGTCTTTTAGCCAGGGTAAGCCCACAACAACTCATCAAGCCACGTTACCCCCTTGTTTCCTTTCTCGGAGACAGCCGCAGCCACGTCTGAAATCAACGAGAAGTCCATAACCCTAACCCTAACCCTAGCCCTAACCCTAACCCCCTTGTTTCCTTTCTCGGAGACAGCCGCAGCCACGTCTGAAATCAACGAGAAGTCCATCGACTTCGTCAGCCATAACGGCCCCAAGGAAAACATCACCATTAGTTGTGACGTCAAGGGCTACCCCGTACCCAACGTCACCTGGTACTTCATCCCTGACGTCACTACCAACGTCATTTCCGGTGGGAATGGCGTCAACGGAACGACAACGGTTACAACGACATCGGCGAGCAGCTCTAGCACCGGTGTGACTTCAACAGTCGGTGCTGGGACCACACCTGGGTTGACTACCACCGCTGGTGCTAACTCCACTACAGGGACAGTGTCCACACCTGGGGCTAACTCCACTACAGGGACAGTGTCCACACCTGGGGCTAACTCCGCTACAGGGACAGTATCCACAGCAACTTCCACAACAGCAGCGGTAAATGCGACAACAGGTTGGTGTGGCTATGTTGTGGTGCTGGGGGAACGGGAGGGGGGGAGGATGTGTATGTATGTATGTATGTATGTATGTATGTATGTATGTATGTATGTATGTATGTATGTATGTATGTATGTGTGTGTGTGTCTCTGTGTGTGTGTGTGTGTGTGTGTGTGTGTGTGTGTGTGTGTGTGTGTGTGTGTGTGTGTGTGTGTGTGTGTGTGTGTGTGTGTGTGTGTGTGTGTGTGTGTGTGTGTGTGTGTGTGTGTGTGTGCATGTGTGTGTGTGTGT
>CM065710.1:42500-50000 GCA_017654935.2 Phymorhynchus buccinoides
CACGTGAATCACAGAAACGTGTTCCTACCTTCTCTTCTTCGTTGATGTGGTGTACACACACTGTATCGTTGATGTGGTCTACACACACTGTATCGTTGATGTGGTCTACACACACTGTATCGTTGATGTGGTCTACACACACTGCATCGTTGATGTGGTCTACACACACTGTATCGTTGATGTGGTCTACACACACTGCATCGTTGATGTGGTCTACACACACTGCATCGTTGATGTGGTCTACACACACTGTATCGTTGATGTGGTCTACACACACTGTATCGTTGATGTGGTCTACACACACTGTATCGTTGATGTGGTCTACACACACTGCATCGTTGATGTGGTCTACACACACTGTATCGTTGATGTGGTCTACACACACTGCATCGTTGATGTGGTCTACACACACTGTATCGTTGATGTGGTCTACACACACTGTATCGTTGATGTGGTCTACACACACTGCATCGTTGATGTGGTCTACACACACTGTATCGTTGATGTGGTCTACACACACTGCATCGTTGATGTGGTCTACACACACTGCATCGTTGATGTGGTCTACACACACTGCATCGTTGATGTGGTGTACACACACTGTATCGTTGATGTGGTCTACACACACTGAATCGTTGATGTGGTCTACACACACTGCATCGTTGATGTGGTCTACACACACTGTATCGTTGATGTGGTCTACACACACTGTATCGTTGATGTGGTCTACACACACTGTATCGTTGATGTGGTCTACACACACTGCATCGTTGATGTGGTCTACACACACTGTATCGTTGATGTGGTCTACACACACTGCATCGTTGATGTGGTCTACACACACTGTATCGTTGATGTGGTCTACACACACTGAATCGTTGATGTGGTCTACACACACTGTATCGTTGATGTGGTCTACACACACTGAATCGTTGATGTGGTCTACACACACTGTATCGTTGATGTGGTCTACACACACTGTATCGTTGATGTGGTCTACACACACTGTATCGTTGATGTGGTCTACACACACTGTATCGTTGATGTGGTCTACACACACTGCATCGTTGATGTGGTCTACACACACTGCATCGTTGATGTGGTCTACACACACTGTATCGTTGATGTGGTCTACACACACTGTATCGTTGATGTGGTCTACACACACTGTATCGTTGATGTGGTCTACACACACTGCATCGTTGATGTGGTCTACACACACTGCATCGTTGATGTGGTCTACACACACTGTATCGTTGATGTGGTCTACACACACTGCATCGTTGATGTGGTCTACACACACTGTATCGTTGATGTGGTCTACACACACTGCATCGTTGATGTGGTCTACACACACTGCATCGTTGATGTTGATCTGAAACGGCCGAAAGCCACACCTCTCCTCACCTATTCGTGTGATGGACACCGTTGCACCAGGACACTTTGCCACTCTCTGGTCAGCAGGTGACGTCACCCATGGACAGTGTGGTGCTGTCATTGTCCTGATGCAGTTGGTTGTGAGGTTGTCTCCTCTAAAACCCTCCTTTGCCAGGAGGCTGTCATTGTCCTGATGCAGTTGGTTGTGAGGTTGTCTCCTCTAAAACCCTCCTTTGCCAGGAGGCTGTCATTGTCCTGATGCAGTTGGTTGTGAGGTTGTCTCCTCTAAAACCCTCCTTTGCCAGGAGGCTGTCATTGTCTTGATGCAGTTGGTTGTGAGGTTGTCTCCTCTAACACCCTCCTTTGCCAGGAGGCTGTCATTGTCCTGATGCAGTTGGTTGTGATGTTGTCTCCTCTAAAACCCTCCTTTGCCAGGAGGCTGTCATTGTCTTGATGCAGTTGGTTGTGAGGTTGTCTCCTCTAACACCCTCCTTTGCCAGGAGGCTGTCATTGTCCTGATGCAGTTGGTTGTGAGGTTGTCTCCTCTAAAACCCTCCTTTGCCAGGAGGCTGGCATTGTCCTGATACAGTTGGTTGTGAGGTTGTCTCCTCTAAAACCCTCCTTTGCCAGGAGGCTGTCATTGTCCTGATGCAGTTGGTTGTGAGGTTGTCTCCTCTAAAACCCTCCTTTGCCAGGAGGCTGTCATTGTCCTGATGCAGTTGGTTGTGAGGTTGTCTCCTCTAAAACCCTCCTTTGCCAGGAGAGCTGCTGTCATTGTCCTGATGCAGTTGGTTGTGAGGTTGTCTCCTCTAACACCCTCCTTTGCCAGGAGAGCTGCTGTCATTGTCCTGATGCAGTTGGTTGTGAGGTTGTCTGCTCTAAAAACCTTCCTTTGCCAGGAGAGCTGCTGTGATTGTCTTGATGCAGTTGGTTGTGAGGTTGTCTGCTCTAAAACCCTCCTTTGCCAGGAGGCTGTCATTGTCCTGATGCAGTTGGTTGTGAGGTTGTCTCCTCTAAAACCCTCCTTTGCCAGGAGAGCTGTTGTCTCTTTGTCTGGTATTCCGCAGTGGGTTGGGATCCACTGCAGCACCACGCCTCTGCCAGTGGCAACTTCACACCCACACACCCACCCCCACACCCACCCACACACACACACACACACCCTTGTGCATGATTGAAGAAGGGACTTTGTGAAGCATATTTTGGACTGACATCAGTTTTGGAGAGAGAGGGGAAGGGTGACAGCAAGAGAGGGAGAGAGTGTGTGAAAGAGAGGAGCAATAGGAGTAGCAAATATTTTATCTCTCTTTGATTTTATTTCACTGTTTGAATTTGAGTGGGTAATGTATCTTTTTTAGAGAAAGAGAGAAAAAGCGTGATTGACTCCTTTTTTTGCGCGTGAGTGAGTTGTCTTTTTTTTAAAGGGTGAGTGAGTGGTGATTTCTGCTGACAACAAAGGGTATAAAAAGGCACAGCCATTCGCTTTCTTTAGCAGTCCTTGGTTTTATCGACAAAAGTTTTAACAATAAACTAAAAAATTTCCTGGGTGTTTGCTGTTTTCTTCGCACGCACGTGCACGCACACGTACACACGTACGCACGCACACACTATCATGATATTATTGGGACAGACAGCAAATCCAAAGTATGTTAGTTTACGATATCAATGAAAACACCATCGTGGCTACGGAGAGAGAGAGAGAGAGAGAGAGAGAGAGAGAGAGAGAGAGAGAGAGAGAGAGAGAGAGAGAGAGAGAGAGAGAGAGAGAGAGAGAGAGAGAGAGACAGACAGACAGACAGACAGACAGACAGACAGACAGGCCTTATAAAATTGTTCTTTCTTTTATTTTCCCTGCTCCCTTCCTCTCTTTCTTTAAGTATTGCTTTCTTCATTTCTTTCATGCTTTCTCGTCCTCTCTTTCTTTAAGTATTGCTTTCTTCATTTCTTTCATGCTTTCTCGTCCTCTCTTTCTTTAAGTATTGCTTTCTTCATTTCTTTCATGCTTTCTCGTCCTCTCTTTCTTTAAGTATTGCTTTCTTCATTTCTTTCATGCTTTCTCGTCCTCTCTTTCTTTAAGTATTGCTTTCTTCATTTCTTTCATGCTTTCTCGTCCTCTCTTTCTTTAAGTATTGCTTTCTTCATTTCTTTCATGCTTTCTCGTCCTCTCTTTCTTTAAGTATTGCTTTCTTCATTTCTTTCATGCTTTCTCGTCCTCTCTTTCTTTAAGTATTGCTTTCTTCATTTCTTTCATGCTTTCTCGTCCTCTCTTTCTTTAAGTATTGCTTTCTTCATTTCTTTCATGCTTTCTCGTCCTCTCTTTCTTTAAGTATTGCTTTCTTCATTTCTTTCATGCTTTCTCGTCCTCTCTTTCTTTAAGTATTGCTTTCTTCATTTATTCCATGCTTTCTCGTCCTCTCTTTCTTTAAGTATTGCTTTCTTCATTTCTTCCATGCTTTCTCGTCCTCTCTTTCTTTAAGTATTGCTTTCTTCATTTCTTTCATGCTTTCTCGTCCTCTCTTTCTTTAAGTATTGCTTTCTTCATTTCTTTCATGCTTTCTCGTCCTCTCTTTCTTTAAGTATTGCTTTCTTCATTTATTCCATGCTTTCTCGTCCTCTCTTTCTTTAAGTATTGCTTTCTTCATTTCTTTCATGCTTTCTCGTCCTCTCTTTCTTTAAGTATTGCTGTCTTCATTTCTTTCATGCTTTCTCGTCCTCTCTTTTCTTCTTTTCATCTTATTTTTCTCCCTCCTTTCTTTTTCGTTTCTTGCTTTCTCCTTCTTTTCTTCCCTCTCTTGATCTTATTTCCTCCCTCTCTTCTTTTTTCGTTCTTCATTTGTTCCTCTCTTTCTGCTTTCAAGGGAGTCAACTCCCGGGAACAGAAATCACGACAGGGGTGACCACTCTGAACGGCGTCAGCACTCTGTTGATTGCGTCCCCTAACGAAACAGTGTCGGGGATATATGTGTGTCGGGCTGACAATGGCCATGGGCCTGTGGACTCCAATGTCACTGTGACCTTTGCAGGTTGGACATGTCTGTCTGTCTGTCTATATCTCTGTATGTCTATCTGTCTGTCTGTCTCTGTCTGTCTGTCTCTGTCTGTCTCTGTCTGTTCTCCAGATCCCTAGGTATAAGCTTTCAACTGTTGGTCGGCGCTCTTTTGCTGTCTCAGGACCGACCTCCTGGAACAAACTTCCTCTCTCCCTCCGTCAGCGACCGACTCTCTCTGCTTTCAAAGCTAACCTCAAAACCCACCTGTTCCCCCGTCATTAAAGCTCCTCTCTCTTTATCTTTTCTCTCTTGCCATTAGGTCTGTTTCTGCTATATTCCATTTATGTTATCCGTGTGTTTTCGCTTTGTATTGCGTTTTTGTTTGAATGCGCTTTGAATGCTAAGTGTGTGTGCGCTTTGATTTGATTTCTATCAAGATTCAGCGCCGTATAAATACTGTATGTTGTTGTTGTTGTTGTTGTCTGTCTCTCTCTCTCTGTGTCTGTCTGTATGTCTGTCTGTCTCCCTCTCTCTGTCTGTCTCCCTCTCTCTCTGTCTGTCTGTCTCTCTCTGTCTGTCTGTCTGTCTCTCTCTCTCTCTCTCTCTCTCTCTCTCTCTCTCTCTCTCTCTCTCTCTCTCTCTCTCTCTCTCTCTCACACTTTCTCTTTCTTTCTCCCTTCCTCCCTCTATCTATCTACTTTTTCTGTTACGTATTTATTTACATCTGTACCACTCATACAAGGCAAGTCCAATGGAGTTTTGATTGTCATTATTATAAGCTTAATGATGATCTTTGATTGTCATTATTATAAGTTTATTGTACATAATGATGATTTTTGACTGTCATTATTATAAGCTTAATGATGATTTTTGATTGTCATTATTATAAGCTTAATGGTGATCTTTGATTGTCATTATTATAAGCTTAATGTCAATAATGATGATTTTTGATTGTCATTATTATAAGCTTAATGATGATCTTTGATTGTCATTATTATAAGCTTAATGATGATCTTTGATTGTCATTATTATAAGCTTAATGTCAATAATGATGATTTTTGACTGTCATTATTATAAGCTTAATGATGATCTTTGATTGTCATTATTATAAGTTTAATGTCAATAATGATGATTTTTGATTGTCATTATTATAAGCTTAATGATGATCTTTGATTGTCATTATTATAAGTTTAATGTCAATAATGATGATTTTTGATTGTCATTATTATAAGCTTAATGATGATCTTTGATTGTCATTATTATAAGTTTAATGATGATGATTTTGATTGTCATTATTATAAGCTTAATGATGATCTTTGATTGTCATTATTATAAGCTTAATGTCAATAATGATGATTTTTGACTGTCATTATTATAAGCTTAATGATGATTTTTGATTGTCATTATTAAAAGCTTAATGATGATTTTTTGATTGTCATTATTATAAGCTTAATGATGATGTTTGATTGTCATTATTATAAGCTTAATGATGATTTTTGATTGTCATTATTATAAGCTTAATGATGATTTTTGATTGTCATTATTATAAGCTTAATGATGATTTTGATTGTCATTATTATAAGCTTATAATTGTCATTATTATAAGCTCTTAATGATGATTTTTGATTGTCATTATTATAAGCTTAATGATGATTTTGATTGTCATTATCATAATCTTAATGATGATTTTTGATTGTCATCATTATAAATGATGATTTTTGATTGTCATTATTATAAGCTTAATGATAATTTTTGATTGTCATTATTATAAACTTCAAAATTGCTTCCCTCAAGCCTTTAAAGAAGCCAAAGTTCTTCTTTTTTTAAAATCTGGAGATCCATCTGATCCCTCAAATTACCGGCTCATATCAATAACTAAGTATGCCTTATTTTACGCTAATCAAAATGGTTTCAGAGAAAAGCATTCTTGTCACACAATGCTCACAAACATTATAGAAGAATGGCATCTTAACATTAACAATGACTTATTCACTGTTTCACTTTTTGGCCGATTTCGCTTGATTACACGATTGATTACACCCTTCTTTTAAGAAAACTTATTTTGTATGGCCTACATTCCAACTCCGTTAACATGATAACATCCTTCCTTAACAATAGAACACAGACTGATTCCCAAGATTTTATAATGTCGCACTCTATGCCTATCAAATATGGAGTCCCCCAAGGATCTGTCTTAGGGCCTATCTTATTCTCAATTCATATTAATGATTTACCCTTTCACTTAAAATCTCAATGTGAACTATTTGCAGACGACACAACCCTTCATACTAAGGATACAAATCCAAATAAGGTTTGTTCCTTCTTTCAAAATGACATAGATAATCTTACAGTATGGACATAAAAAAATAATATGGCAATTCATCCAAGTAAATCTAAATTCATGTTAATAACTACTCAACAAAAACGCCCAAACTTAAAAGATACCCTACCCAAACTCAAAATTTATGATAATCTTTTGGAAGATTCCTGTAAATTACTACGCATAGTTATGGACAATAATTTATCATCGTTCAAGCATTTCTGCTATATGTAAAACATATAGCGAAGAAAGTATTCCAATTTAACAGAATAAAGCACTTCCTTGACATCCATACTCGAACACTCTTTTCAATGCATACATTCAGCCTGAAATTCTTCATTTCAAAATAGCGATATTAGGAACTAGACATTCTTCCATTAGACTATAAGTTTTACCTCAACAAAGCTATTTTCATGTACAAAATTATGAATAAACTGACACCGGCATATTTATGCATACGATTTCATATTACTAACATTCGTAACAAAGGTATAATTTATATTCCTCGCCCTAGAACAAACCTGTTTATGACCTCCCTTGCATACTCCGGTAGCAAATTATGGAATGAATTGGAAAAAAGCAATACAAACCTAATAAGTGTCTCATCCTTTAAAATAACATAATTATTACAAACACCTCTTAGATAAGTTTTAAGTTATTAACTTCCTTGAAATATTCGCTGTTTGTTTACGTTATTATTATTACTATTATTATTATTATTACTATTATTATTATAACATTTAGGACGCCTAATCAATTTAATGCCCTAGGCGTTTACAATATAAAAATATAATATACACATATAACACCACA
>CM065710.1:55000-62500 GCA_017654935.2 Phymorhynchus buccinoides
ACTGGAGCAGGCTACGGTAGTGTGGCAGTGTGCTCAGTTTCACTGCACTCATCTATCCATCAAAGGCTGTCGCATTGCATTGATTATAATTGGAAACAGAAAAGGTCAGTTAATTTACTCGTTTTATAATAAAGAATGTTTGTTTTTGATTTTTTGTTTCTACAGAGAAGATTGTTAACCTTTTTTTTAATCTCTGTCTTCAATGACTAAAAAATGTGAAGCGATCGAAATCTAATTTGGCGAGGGATAGTGTTGACCTGTCAACGTAATCATTTTGGTTCAATTTCGGAAATAATCATTTAGCTACAGGAAAGTAACATTCAACCCTTTATAAATAATGTGATGAAAAAGAAACAAACATAAAATCCATTGTTGTAGTGAAAGCATTTCGGAGCCGTGATTTAGTTTTTAGTTTTTCTAGAGCACGTGACCATCTGACAATAAATTTATGCAAATGACCCCCCCAAAAGCAGACAATAAAAGTAGTGTGTGTCGGTGTGAGACCAAATATTAATGAGAGATAGGGAGACATAAAGATAGTGATAGTGGCAGAAACAGGTCAAGTTGGCAAACGTATCATCAACATTTAAAGCGGCATGTAAGCAAACATCAAAGCATTCAAGATTGAGAGAGAGAGAGAGAGAGAGAGAGAGAGAGAGAGAGAGAGAGAGAGAGAGAGAGAGAGAGAGAGAGAGAGAGAGAGAGAGAGAGAGAGAGAGAGAGAGAGAGAGAGAGAGAGAGAGAGAGAGAGAGAGAGAGAGAGGAGAGAGAGAGAGAGAGAGAGAGAGAGAGAGAGAGAGAGAGAGAGAGAGAGAGAGAGAGAGAGAGAGAGAGAGAGAGAGAGAGAGAGAGACAGAGAGAGAGAGAGAGAGAGAGAGAGAGAGAGAGAGAGAGAGAGAGAGAGAGAGAGAGAGAGAGAGAGAGAGAGAGAGAGAGAGAGAGAGAGAGAGAGAGAGAGAGAGAGAGTACGAATATACGAATACGAATACGAATGTTTACGGATACGAATACGAATGTTTAATCAGGTCAAGGCCATAGCCTCATACTGAGAGAGAGATAATGTATTTGGCAATACAAGGCCAAGGCCCCATTCAAAGGGACGATTCATAATAAAGAGAGAGACAGAGGGTTAGAGAGAGAGAGAGAGTGAGAGGGATAGAGATTGTGTGTGTCTGTGCGCGCGTGTGTGTGTGTGTGTGTGTGTGTGTGTGTGTGTGTGTGTGTGTGTGTGTGTGTGTGTGTGTGTGTGTGTGTGTGTGTGTGTGTGTGTGTGTGTGTGTGTGTGTGTGTGTGTGTGTGTGTGTTTTAGGCCTACTTGACCTTAGTGGTGCCTAGTGGTTCACCTCTTATCTTTCTAACCGTACCCAGATTGTTTCCATTCAGGACACCAACTCTGCCCCAGCCTCTGTTTCCTGTGGTGTGCCACAGGGATCAGTCCTGTGACCTGTTCTATTTGTTCTCTACACTTCTCCTCTTTCAGACGTCATGCCCCAGCATTCAGCTCTCCATCACGCATTCGCTGATGATACCCAACTGCAGAAGTCTTCTAAGCCTAATGAAATTGATGATCTAGTTTTGTCCATGCAGGATACTGTTTCAGATGTCAAGTCCTGGATGATCTCCAATAAATTAAAACTCAATGAAGATAAGACTGAGGCAATGATCGTTTCCACTCAGATAACTTCCATGGCGATGCTACCGTCCCTTTCTGTCAATCAGCTAAAAACCTTGGTGTAACCCTCGACTGTCAACTAACTATGATCACTCATGTCATGACTCTGATTCGTAATGTGAACTTTGAACTCCGTCGTATTAGTGCCATTCGTCACTATCTCACAGTTCAAGCCACCAAGACTCTAGTATCAGCTTTTGTACTGTCTCGCATCGATTATGGCAATTCCCTACTTGTAGGCTGTCCTCAAACCCTCCTCAACAAACTTCAGAAAGTTCAGAACAATGCAGCTCGGTTAATCCTTAAAGTCCCTCGTACAGACCACATCAAACCCCACCTCAAGACCTTACACTGGCTTCCAGTCGAGGCAAGAATAAAGTATATAATTGCTTGCCTCTGTTTCAATGCTGTCTATTCATCTAGTCCTGCCTACCTCTCTGATCTCGTTCACCTGTACTCACCCTCCAGGTCTCTCCGTTCCTCTTCAAGGACAGATTGGAAGAATAGGCGTTGCCTAAAATCTATGTCCTTGGAAACTAAAGTTTAAGTTTTCAAGTTTTCAAGTTTTCAAGTTCTGACAAACTTATCCTTTCTATTCCTCGTACTAACACTAAGACAAATGGTGAACGTTCATTTTCTTTCAGCGCCCCTTCTGTCTGGAACACCCTACCTTACGAACCGGCAATACCTCTGATTTCTTCATTGTCCTGTTTCTTGCCTTAAAATTATGACCCCCGCATTGTGTGTGGGTGGGTGTGCGCGTGTATGTGGGTGTGGGTGTGTGCGGACGTGTGCGTGTGCGGGCGTGCGTGTTGTGGCTGTGTGCATGTTTGTGATAGTTGATATTGTAGTAGCTTATTTATGATCTATGTATTTATTTAAACAATTGTGAAGTGCCGTGAGCTCAAGACAGAAAGGGCGCTCTATAAATGTTATTCATTATTATTATTATTATTATTACTTGTAATAAATCTTTATAGGAGATTACGTTGACTATTCTAAAGCACAATACGTATGTTTGCGCGCGTATGCTAACTATACATGCCTACGCTTACATTCGTGCGTGTGTTTGTGTCTGTGCATGTATACAGAATGCAGGAGGGGCGGAACACTTGTCTAACGGCTCTCTGCTGTTACACAACGTCCACAGCGACAATGTGGGGCAGTACCAATGTGTGGCCACAAACACCGTGGGCAGAGACGTCAGGACCGCTATGGTCAACGTCACCGGTAAAGAGAGCATAGTAGTAGTCACAGCAGTTGTTGTTGATGATCGTTATGTGCATTGTTGTGGACGTCAGGACCGTTATGATCAACGTCACCGGTAAGGAGAGCATAGTGGTAGTCACAGCAGTTGTTGTTGATGATCGTTATGTGCATTGTTGTGGACGTCAGGACCGTTATGATCAACGTCACCGGTAAGGAGAGCATAGTGGTAGTCACAGCAGTTGTTGTTGATGATCGTTATGTGCATTGTTGTGGACGTCAGGACCGTTATGATCAACGTCACCGGTAAGGAGAGCATAGTGGTAGTCACAGCAGTTGTTGTTGATGATCGTTATGTGCATTGTTGTGGACGTCAGGACCGTTATGATCAACGTCACCGGTAAGGAGAGCATAGTAGTAGTCACAGCAGTTGTTGTTGATGATCGTTATGTGCATTGTTGTGGACGTCAGGACCGTTATGATCAACGTCACCGGTAAGCATAGTGGTAGTCACAGCAGTTGTTGTTGATGATCGTTATGTGCATTGTTGTGGACGTCAGGACCGTTATGATCAACGTCACCGGTAAGGAGAGAATAGTAGTAGTCACAGCAGTTGTTGTTGATGATCGTTATGTGCATTGTTGTGGACGTCAGGACCGTTATGATCAACGTCACCGGTAAGCATAGTGGTAGTCACAGCAGTTGTTGTTGATGATCGTTATGTGCATTGTTGTGGACGTCAGGACCGTTATGATCAACGTCACCGGTAAGGAGAGCATAGTGGTAGTCACAGCAGTTGTTGTTGATGATCGTTATGTGCATTGTTGTGGACGTCAGGACCATTATGATCAACGTCACCGGTAAGGAGAGCATAGTGGTAGTCACAGCAGTTGTTGTTGATTGTTATGTGCATTGTTTTGTCTGCTCATGTTATTGGATTTTTGTTTCATGTTTTTATTCCATTTCAATTCTGTGTAAAGCGCCCAGTAGCCTACATAGTAGGATGGGCGTTATATAAATTATCCTCATGTTATTGGATTATTATTATTATTATTATTATTATTATATATTATTATTATTATTATTATTATTATTATTATTATTATTATAAGGCACATTGTCTGTCTGTCTGTCTGTCTCTTTATATTGTCGTTATAACGTGCATAGTGACAGCGTTCTGTCTGTCTGTCTGTCTGTCTGTCTCTTTATATTATCGTTATAACGTGCAAAGTGACAGCGTTCTGTCTGTCTGTCTGTCTGTCTGTCTGTCTCTTTATATTGTCGTTATAACGTGCATAATGACAGCGTTCTGTCTGCTTGTCTGCCTGTCTGTTTGTCTGTCTGTCTGTTCGTTTCTTTATATTGTCAGTTACAACGTGCATAGTGACAGCGTTCTGTCTGTCTGCCTGTCTGTCTGTCTGTCTGTCTGTTCGTTTCTTTATATTGTCAGTTACAACGTGCATAGTGACAGCGTTCTGTCTGTCTGCCTGTCTGTCTGTCTGTCTGTTCGTTTCTTTATATTGTCAGTTACAACGTGCATAGTGACAGGGTTCTGTGTATGTGTGTCTGTTGGTCTGTCTGTCTGTGTGGTGATGGTGAGTTTGACGTGCAAAGTGACAGGGTTCTGTGTATGTGTGTCTGTTGGTCTGTCTGTCTGTGTGGTGATGGTGAGTTTGACGTGCAAAGTGACAGGGTTCTGTGTATGTGTGTCTGTTGGTCTGTCTGTCTGTGTGGTGATGGTGAGTTTGACGTGCAAAGTGACAGGGTTCTGTGTATGTGTGTCTGTTGGTCTGTCTGTCTGTGTGGTGATGGTGAGTTTGACGTGCAAAGTGACAGGGTTCTGTGTATGTGTGTCTGTTGGTCTGTCTGTCTGTGTGGTGATGGTGAGTTTGACGTGCAAAGTGACAGGGTTCTGTGTATGTGTGTCTGTTGGTCTGTCTGTCTGTGTGGTGATGGTGAGTTTAACGTGCAAAGTGACAGGGTTCTGTGTATGTGTGTCTGTTGGTCTGTCTGTCTGTGTGGTGATGGTGAGTTTGACGTGCAAAGTGACAGGGTTCTGTGTATGTGTGTCTGTTGGTCTGTCTGTCTGTGTGGTGATGGTGAGTTTGACGTCCTGTTAGGCGTTGCTTCTTTAGGACAATGTTCGTGAAGACTTGGTCTTCCTGTAGATGAACATAATAATAATAATAATAATAAAGAATATTTATATAGCGCGCATTCTAGGTGTACTACTCATGGCGCTTTACAAAAACTAAGAATCGCCCCACATACAAAATTACAGACATATCAAACACTCAGACGCGCTCGCATACCCACCCTCACCCTCACGCTGTGACATATTCATCATATAGTAAAAAGCCAAGTGTCCGTGTGTGTGTGTGTGTGTGTGTGTGTGTGTGTGTGTGTGTGTGTGTGTGTGTGTGTGTGTGTGTGTGTGTGTGTGTGTCTGTCTGTCTGAAGCACAAAACGGGCCTTATAACTCCGCCGTTCTTCGACCGAATCGCTTCAAATTTGCTGTGAGCCCTAACGGGGCGATGGCAATGGCAACCGAGGCGGCCATGTCATTTGCGCGATTTTGCAAATGCGTGAAACGCGCATCTGATTACTTAGGCGCATAACAGCAGCATGATGCAAAACGGGCCTTATAACTCCGCCGGTTTTCAACCGAATCGTGTCAAATTTGCCGTCAGGCTTGCTGTCACCGGGGCAAAGCCTGCCAGCAAATTTGAAGAAAATCGGGAGAGCGCGTCACTCTCAGAGCAGCGCCAACGGGAAAAGGGGCCTTATAACTCTGCCGTTTCTTAACAAAATCGCTTCAAATTTGCTGTACTCAGCGTTACCACTACTTGGCGTTACCCTTACTAGGCGTTACCGTTACTAGGGAGAGCGCATCACTCTCAGAGCAGCGCCAACGCGAAACGGGGCCTTATAACTCCGCCTTTTCTTATCCGAATCGTTTCAAATTTGCTGTACTCAGCGTTACCAGTACTTGGCGTTACCGTTACTAGACGTTACCATTACTAGGGAGAGAGCATCACTCTCAGAGCAGCGTCAATGGGAAACGGGGCCTTATAACTCCACCGTTTCTTAACCAAATCGCTTCAAATTTGCTGTACTCAGCGTTACCAGTACTTGGCATTACCGTTACTAGGCGTTACCGTTACTAGGCGTTACCGTTACTAGGCGTTACTAGTACTCGGCGTTGCGCTAGTAGACATAAAAACATGCATCTTCGCAGAACACACAAACGGGTCCACACACACACGTACATGAAGATGATGACGATGAGACAGTAGCCCCTTGCATTCGAGTGGGGTGTGTGTCTGTCTGTCTGTCTGTTCGTCTCTTTATATTGTCTTTACAACGTGCATAGCTCCAGTATTGTGTCTGTCTGTCTGTCTGTCTGTCTGTCTGTTCTTCTCTTTATATTGCCGTTACAAGGTGCATAGTGACAGCATTGTGTCTGTCTGTCTGTCTGTAGTGACAACATGTCTGTCTGTCTGTCTGTTCTTCTCTTTATATTGCCGTTACAAGGTGCATAGTGACAGCATTGTGTCTGTCTGTCTGTCTGTCTGTCTGTTCTTCTCTTTATATTGCCGTTACAACGTGCATAGTGACAACATTGTGTCTGTCTGTCTGTCTGTCTGTTCTTCTCTTTATATTGTCAGTTACAACGTGCATAGTGACAGCATTGTGTCTGTCTGTCTGTCTGTCTGTTCTTCTCTTTATATTGCCGTTACAAGGTGCATAGTGACAGCATTGTGTCTGTCTGTCTGTCTGTTCTTCTCTTTATATTGTCAGTTACAACGTGCATAGTGACAGCATTGTGTCTGTCTGTCTGTCTGTCTGTTCTTCTCTTTATATTGTCAGTTACAACGTGCATAGTGACAGCATTGTGTCTGTCTGTCTGTCTGTCTGTCTGTTCGTCTCTTTATATTGTCAGTTGCAACGTGCATAGTGACAGCATTGTTTTAAATCAGTCAACATACTACACAAATAGGCAAGAAAGTTATTTCTAAAATCTTTTTGACTCGAAAATAAATCTGTGGACCGTTTAAAAAATAACAATGTTTATTTGGGTTGGCAGATTAAAATTCCCAATGCAAATGACATCGTTGTGCCTGTCTCTATGTAGTTCTGTCTGTCTGTCTGTCTCTATGTCTGTCTGTCTCTATGTCTGTCTGTCTGTTCGTTTCTGCGTAGTCTCAGTTACACATAGTGGACGGGGACAATGTTTGACGACATGAGGACCATGACAATGATTATCGCGTCGATCCTACTGTCTGTGATGACTACAACAACAACGATGATGATGATGATGATGACGATGATGATGACGATGATGACTGACGACGATAGCAAAACGATGACTACAACAACAATGATGATGATGATGATCATGACGATGATGACTGACGACGATAACAAAACGATGACTACAACAACAATGATGATGATGATGATCATGACGATGATGACTGACGACGATAACAAAACGATGACTACAACAACAATGATGATGATGATGATCATGACGATGATGACTGACGACGATAACAAAACGATGACTACAACAACAATGATGATGATGATGATCATGACAATGATGACTGACGACGATA
>CM065710.1:65000-67500 GCA_017654935.2 Phymorhynchus buccinoides
ATGACTGACGACGATAACAAAACGATGACTACAACAACAATGATAATGATGATGACGATGATGATGACTGACGACGATAACAAAACGATGACTACAACAACAATGATAATGATGATGACGATGATGATGACTGACGACGATAACAAAACGATGACTACAACAACAATGATAATGATGATGACGATGATGATGACTGACGACGATAACAAAACGATGACTACAACAACAATGATAATGATGATGACGATGATGATGATGATGACTGACGACGATAACAAAACGATGACTACGACAACAATGATAATGATGATGACGATGATGATGACTGACGACGATAACAAAACGATGACTACGACAACAATGATAATGATGATGACGATGATGATGACTGACGACGATAACAAAACGATGACTACAACAACAATGATAATGATGATGACGATGATGATGACTGACGACGAAACGATGACTACAAAACGATGACTACGACGATAACAATGACTAATGATGATGACGATGATGATGACTGACGACGATAACAAAACGATGACTACAACAACAATGATAATGATGATGACGATGATGATGACTGACGACGATAACAAAACGATGACTACGACAACAATGATAATGATGATATACATTTAAAATTCCAGGTGATAACAGCACCGCTCTCTGCCCCACGACTCCGGCGATAAAGACGACGACGACGACGACGACTGGTTCGATTACGACGACGCTGGCTTCTCCTTCCATCACCACCACCCCCACTACTACTCCTGCTACTACTACTGATTCCTCTTCCAGCCAGTCAACGACACGTGAGTTCAGAACATGGGTTAGGGTTAATGTAGGGTTAGGGTTAGTGTTAATGTAGGCCCTATGTAGGCTATTCCTCCCCCAGCCAGTCAACGACACGTGAGTTCAGCACATGGGTTAGGGTTAGGGTTAATGTAGGGTTAGGGTTAGGGTTAATGTGGGCCCTACGCAGGCTGATTCTTCTTCCAGCCAGTCAACCAATTCATAGCTATTGTTAGGGTTAGGGTTAATGTAGGGTTAGGGTTAATGTAGGCTGATTCTTCCTCTTCCGGCCAGTCAACCAATTCATAGCTATTGTTAGGGTTAGGGTTAATGTAGGCTGATTCTTCTTCCAGCCAGTCAACCAATTCATAGCTATTGTTAGGGTTAGGGTTAATGTAGGCTGATTCTTCTTCCAGCCAGTCAACCAATTCATAGCTATTGTTAGGGTTAGGGTTAATGTAGGGTTAGGGTTAATGTTAGGCTGATTCTTCTTCCAGACAGTCAACCAATTCATAGCTATTGTTAGGGTTAGGGTTAATGTAGGGTTAGGGTTAATGTAGGCTGATTCTTCTTCCAGCCAGTCAACCAATTCATAGCTATTGTTAGGGTTAGGGTTAATGTAGGCTGATTCTTCTTCCAGCCAGTCAACCAATTCATAGCTATTGTTAGGGTTAGGGTTAATGTAGGGTTAGGGTTAATGTTAGGCTGATTCTTCTTCCAGCCAGTCAACCAATTCATAGCTATTGTTAGGGTTAGGGTTAATGTAGGGTTAGGGTTAATGTAGGCTGATTCTTCTTCCAGACAGTCATCCAATTAATAGCTATTGTTAGGGTTAGGGTTAATGTAGGCTGATTCTTCTTCCAGACAGTCATCCAATTAATAGCTATTGTTAGGGTTAGGGTTAATGTAGGGTTAGGGTTAATGTAGGCTGATTCTTCCTTTTCCAGCCAGTCAACCAATTCATAGCTATTGTTAGGGTTAGGGTTAATGTAGGGTTAGGGTTAATGTAGGCTGATTCTTCTTCCAGCCAGTCAACCAATTAATAGCTATTGTTAGGGTTAGGGTTAATGTAGGGTTAGGGTTAATGTAGGCTCATTCTTCCTCTTCCAGCCAGTCAACCAATTAATAGCTATTGTTAGGGTTAGGGTTAATGTAGGGTTAGGGTTAATGTAGGGTTAGGGTTAATGTAGGGTTAGGGTTAATGTAGGGTTAGGGTTAATGTAGGGTTAGGGTTAATGTAGGCTGATTCTTCTTACAGCCAGTCAACCAATTAATAGCTATTGTTAGGGTTAGGGTTAATGTAGGCTGATTCTTCTTCCAGCCAGTCAACCAATTAATAGCTATTGTTAGGGTTAGGGTTAATGTAGGGTTAGGGTTAATGTAGGCTCATTCATCCTCTTCCAGACAGTCATCCAATGAATAGCTATTGTTAGGGTTAGGGTTAATGTAGGGTTAGGGTTAATGTAGGCTGATTCTTCTTTCAGACAGTCAACCAATTCATAGCTATTGTTAAGGTTAGGGTTAATGTAGGCTCATTCTTCCTCTTCCAGCCAGTCAACCAATTCATAGCTATTGTTAGGGTTAGGGTTAATGTAGGGTTAGGGTTAATGTAGGCTGATTCTTCTTCCAGACAGTCATCCAATTAATAGCTATTGTTAGGGTTAGGGTTAATGTAGGCTGATTCTTCTTCCAGACAGTC
>CM065710.1:75000-85000 GCA_017654935.2 Phymorhynchus buccinoides
ATGTCTGATAAGTCATAAGTCATAAGTTTCTTTATTGTCCATTGGCATTGTACAACGCACATGGAAACTTGTCTTCCACCATGTCAAATAAGAATATTAAATAAAAGTATGAAACATAAATTTACATTAACAAATATGTAACTCTCACACCACACCCAATCATTCATCCGCTCTCCGCTATTTTGCTCACTCATCATGCAACCCACCACCACTTCCGCCTTCATTTTTAACCCTTTCTTTTCTTTTTTCCCCCCTTTCCCTTTTTTTCTACCTCCCCCCCCCCCCCCCCCCCCCCCCCCTGCTGCCTCCCGACAAGAGGATTTTGTTACCACAACCTCTTCTTTTTCTTTCCATCGATTTAATGCTGCCTTCATGATGCATGTTGGTGCTGAAGACGAAGTCTGTTTTGGGCATCATGTCAAAGACTTTGAGACACATCTGGCGGAAGGCAGTTGGTACTTGTGTCATAGAGTGGAAGATGGCGTTGCCGTCAATGACTGTTAAAGTCTCTTCATCAGGGGGAGAGTCAGCATCCTCAACATCTTTGATCAGCCAGTGAAATCCACTGCTTTTGTCTGTTTCTGTCAAGAAATTGTCTGCTGTTCCTAGACTGTAAGGAACAGGTGTCAGCTGAAAGCTCATCACCTCCTTCAAGTCAAGCCCAAGTTGTCCCTCCTGTGACTTCACAAGAAGCTGGAACGCAACATTCCCTTGATGTTTGAACTCTGTGACCTTGTTGTTTGTCGATCTCAGGACCATCTTCTTTGACATGCTTGTCATTGTTTTCAACATTAGCTTCTTGATGGGATCAAGGAAATGATCTTTCTTTTCCAGTCGTTCAGCAATGAACTCCCCTTTCTGTGTCTTTCCTGCTGCTTCTGCTTGCAGTACATCTTTTTCGACGTCTGCTGCAACTGTCGCACCAGATGACAGGATCACCAGTGTCAGAGGAACATCAATTGCAAAAGGGTTAGCGAAGCTCTCAACAGCTCTCATTGCCCTCATCACACTGTCTTCTCTCCTAATCACTTCTGATGGGCGCAGATCACGATGCTGCTCAATCATTTCACTGCCCCCTGACATGTCTGCCAGATCAAGTATTGTCTGAAGGTATTTGATACGTTCATGTGTTGTTCTTACCCATCCATGATATGCCTGGTAGTTGGAGGTAAGACCAATAAGTCCAGCAGCTGTTCCGCCACGACTACCAAGCTGCCATATGGAAACGAGCCCACCAGCCATTTTGAATATTACGCAATAATTGAAAATATCTAGCATTTACAACGTGGACTACAACGGATTTGGATTCAGCACCGTCAAATCATGCTGAACAGACACAAACAACTAAGATATAATCCAAAACAAAGTACAGCTAAGTTTTATATCAGTTTTTGTCAAATTTTCATGATTAGGGGGTAGGGAAGGTACATTTGATCCTGTGTTGAAACCGGAAGTCTCACAACCCCCAATTATGACTAGAAATGTTCCTGGGATATTGTAGTGCATGAAACCAAACTGCAACTGTCCATGCTTGCTCTTATTTTTGATGCATCATCATTGACATACAACTTTTGCCGCGAAAATGATGGTAGCTAATGATCGCTGAAGTACTGCAGTGAGACTATCAAACATTGAGCACTGCAATAAACATTTTTAAGTAGCTATGCACCTAAATTCATTATTTGTAAAAAAACAAAAGGTTTTACTGTTCATTTAAATGAACTGTTCATCACTTGTATTTTGACAAAATGTACCGGGCGACCGGGGTACCCTTACATCAGGGGCTATAACTCATAGTGGGATTGAGGTTTTTTCTTGGGAACAAATTGTAACGTGTTCAGGAGGTCCTACGGAACATTTCTAGCCTACTTTGGTTTAATCATGGGGGGGGGCACGGTAGCCCCCTTCACCTTGGGTACTATAAGTGATCTTGGGTGAATTGAAATGTGTGTTGTGTGTTTCAGGACAACCTGTGGACCCTGCCAGCCAGCCGCCATTCACAACTCACACCTCATCTGGGTAATACATCGTCTGTCTGTCTGTCTGTCTGTCTGTATGTATGTCTATCTGTCTGTCTGTCTGTTGTCTCTTTTGTCAACCAGCCGCCATTCAAAACTCACATCTGATCTGGGTGATACGTCGTCTGTCTGTCTGTCTGCCTGTCCGTCTTATTAACCAGCCATGTGTGTGTGTATGCCTGTCTGTATATCTATGCACAGAGGGACGCCATCTGTCACAGTGCAGTAGACAGGGGTCTCACACCACAGACTGTCTGTATCTGTCTCTATCTCTATCTATCTCTGTCTATCTCTATCTATCTATCTGTCTTTATCTGTCTTTATCTGTCTTTATCTGTCTTTATCTGTCTTTATCTCTATCTATCTCTATCTATCTCTATCTATCTCTATCTATCTCTATCTATCTCTATCTATCTCTATCTATCTCTATCTATCTGTCTTTATCTGTCTTTATCTCTATCTATCTCTATCTATCTCTATCTATCTCTATATATCTCTATCTATCTATCTGTCTTTATCTCTATCTATCTCTATCTATCTCTCTATATATATCTCTATCTATCTCTATCTATCTCTATCTATCTCTATCTCTATCTATCTATCTGTCTTTATCTGTCTTTATCTGTCTTTATCTGTCTTTATCTCTATCTATCCGTATCTATCTCTATCTATCTCTATCTATCTATCTGTCTTTATCTATCTATCTCTATCTATCTCTATATATCTATCTCTATCTATCTATCTCTATCGATCTATCTCTATCTATCTATATCTATCTCTATCTATCTGTCTGTATATCTATCTATCTATCTGTCTGTATATCTATGCACAGAGGGACGCCATCTGCCACAGTGCAGTAGACAGGGGTCTCATACCACAGACTGGCGGAACAGTGGCCTGGATGGTGAAGTAAGACAAACTACCCCCCCCCCTCTCCTTTCTTGTTTTCTTACCCCCCTCCCCCCCTCTTCCTATTCTTTTGTCATTTTCCTCCTCACCCTTCTTCTTCTTTTTCTTCTTTTCCTTCCCATTTCCTCCTTCTGTCTGTTTTCCTATCCTGCCTCTCCCCTTCTTTTTGGTTATTCTCCATCTCCTTCTCTTCCTCGTCACCCTTTGCCTCTTTCTCTTCTCTTCTTATATTTCTTCTTCTTCTTCTTCTTGTCCTCCTCCTCCTCCTCCTACTACTACTCTTCCTCCTCCTCCCCCCCGCTTCTTCTCTTTGTGGTTGTTCTTCTTCTTCGTCGTCGTCTACTTCCTCTTCTCCTCCTTCTTGTCCTCCTCCTCCTACTACTACTACTCTTCCTTCCCCTCCCCCCCTTCTTCGGTTTTTGGTTGTTCTTCTTCTTCTTCGTCGTCGTCTACTTCCTCTTCTCCTCCTTCTTCTCCTCCTCCTCCTTGTCCTCCTCCTCCAACTACTCTTCCTTCCCCTCCCCCCCTTCTTCGGTTTTTGGTTGTTCTTCTTCTTCGTCGTCATCTACTTCCTCTTCTCCTCCTTCTTGTCCTCCTCCTCCTACTACTACTACTCTTCCTTCCCCTCCCCCCCTTCTTCGGTTTTTGGTTGTTCTTCTTCTTCGTCGTCGTCTACTTCCTCTTCTCCTCCTTCTTGTCCTCCTCCTCCTACTACTACTACTCTTCCTTCCCCTCCCCCCCTTCTTCGGTTTTTGGTTGTTCTTCTTCTTCGTCGTCGTCTACTTCCTCTTCTCCTCCTTCTTCTCCTCCTCCTCCTTGTCCTCCTCCTCCTACTACTCTTCCTTCCCCTCCCCCCCTTCTTCGGTTTTTGGTTGTTCTTCTTCTTCTTCATCGTCGTCTACTTCTTCTTCTCCTCCTCCTCCTTGTCCTCCTCCTCCTCCTCCTCCTCCTACTACTCTTCCTTCCCCTCCCCCCTTTCTTCGGATTTTGGTTGTTCTTCTTCTTCTTCATCGTCGTCTACTTCTTCTTCTCCTCCTCCTCCTTGTCCTCCTCCTCCTCCTACTACTCTTCCTTCCCCTCCCCCCCCTTCTTCGGTTTTTGGTTGTTCTTCTTCTTCTTCATCGTCGTCTACTGTCTTCTTCTTCTCCTCCTCCTCCTTGTCCTCCTCCTCCTCCTCCTCCTACTACTCTTCCTTCCCCTCCCCCCCTTCTTCGGTTTTTGGTTGTTCTTCTTCTTCTTCATCGTCGTCTACTTCTTCTTCTCCTCCTCCTCCTTGTCCTCCTCCTCCTCCTCCTACTACTACTCTTCCTTCCCCCCCCCCCCTTCTTCGGTTTTTGGTTGTTCTTCTTCTTCTTCTTCATCGTCGTCTACTTCTTCTTCTCCTCCTCCTCCTTGTCCTCCTCCTCCTACTACTCTTCCTTCCCCTCCCCCCCTTCTTCGGTTTTTGGTTGTTCTTCTTCTTCGTCATCGTCTACTTCCTCTTCTCCTCCTGCTTGTTTCATATTGTTTAGTTGTGTGTGTGTTTCTCGTTCTCATCGATGTTCTAATTCCATTCTTTTTACTGATCTTTAATCTGCTTTACTTTCTATTTCTTTTACCACCTCTTTCCTACCCCCCCCCCCCCCCCCCCCCCCCCCACACACACACACACACACACACACTTTTCCCCGCTAGTTTCGTCTTGCAGTATTTTGTCCTCTGATTAGATTATTGTCAAATATCATCATCGTGTTTGATGCTATCTGATTAGATTATTGTCAAATATCATAGTGTTTGATGCTATCAGATTAGATTATTGTCAAATATCATAGTGTTTGATGCTATCTGATTAGATTATTGTCAAATATCATCATCGTGTTTGATGCTATCTGATTAGATTATTGTCAAATATCATCATAGTGTTTGATGTTATCAGATTAGATTATTGTCAAATATCATCATGCTGTTTGATGCTATCTGATTAGATTATTGTCAAATATCATCATAGTGTTTGATGTTATCAGATTAGATTATTGTCAAATATCATCATGCTGTTTGATGCTATCTGATTAGATTATTGTCAAATATCATCATAGTGTTTGATGTTATCAGATTAGATTATTGTCAAATATCATCATAGTGTTTGATGTTATCAGATTAGATTATTGTCAAATATCATCATCGTGTTTGATGCTATCTGATTAGATTATTGTCAAATATCATCATAGTGTTTGATGTTATCAGATTAGATTATTGTCAAATATCATCATGCTGTTTGATGCTATCTGATTAGATTATTGTCAAATATCATCATAGTGTTTGATGTTATCAGATTAGATTATTGTCAAATATCATCATGCTGTTTGATGCTATCTGATTAGATTATTGTCAAATATCATCATCGTGTTTGATGCTATCTGATTAGATTATTGTCAAATATCATCATAGTGTTTGATGTTATCAGATTAGATTATTGTCAAATATCATCATAGTGTTTGATGTTATCAGATTAGATTATTGTCAAATATCATCATGCTGTTTGATGCTATCTGATTAGATTATTGTCAAATATCATCATAGTGTTTGATGCTATCTGATTAGATTATTGTCAAATATCATCATAGTGTTTGATGTTATCTGATTAGATTATTGTCAAATATCATCATAGTGTTTGATGTTATCTGATTAGATTATTGTCAAATATCATCATAGTGTTTGATGTTATCTGATTAGATTATTGTCAAATATCATCATAGTGTTTGATGTTATCAGATTAGATTATTGTCAAATATCATCATAGTGTTTGATGTTATCTGATTAGATTATTGTCAAATATCATCATAGTGTTTGATGTTATCAGATTAGATTATTGTCAAATATCATCATAGTGTTTGATGTTATCTGATTAGATTATTGTCAAATATCATCATAGTGTTTGATGTTATCAGATTAGATTATTGTCAAATATCATCATAGTGTTTGATGCTATCTGATTAGATTATTGTCAAATATCATCATAGTGTTTGATGTTATCTGATTAGATTATTGTCAAATATCATCATAGTGTTTGATGCTATCTGATTAGATTATTGTCAAATATCATCATAGTGTTTGATGTTATCTGATTAGATTATTGTCAAATATCATCATAGTGTTTGATGCTATCTGATTAGATTATTGTCAAATATCATCATAGTGTTTGATGCTATCTGATTAGATTATTGTCAAATATCATCATAGTGTTTGATGTTATCTGATTAGATTATTGTCAAATATCATCATAGTGTTTGATGTTATCTGATTAGATTATTGTCAAATATCATCATAGTGTTTGATGTTATCTGATTAGATTATTGTCAAATATCATCATAGTGTTTGATGTTATCTGATTAGATTATTGTCAAATATCATCATAGTGTTTGATGTTATCTGTGTAGATTATTGTCAAATATCATCATAGTGTTTGATGGTATCTGATTAGATTATTGTCAAATATCATCATAGTGTTTGATGTTATCTGATTAGATTATTGTCAAATATCATCATAGTGTTTGATGTTATCTGATTAGATTATTGTCAAATATCATCATATGTGTTTGATGTTATCTGATTAGATTATTGTCAAATATCATCATAGTGTTTGATGTTATCTGATTAGATTATTGTCAAATATCATAGTGTTTGATGTTATCTGATTAGATTATTGTCAAATATCATCATAGTGTTTGATGCTATCTGATTAGATTATTGTCAAATATCATAGTGTTTGATGCTATCTGATTAGATTATTGTCAAATATCATCATAGTGTTTGATGCTATCTGATTAGATTATTGTCAAATATCATCATAGTGTTTGATGTTATCAGATTAGATTATTGTCAAATATCATCATAGTGTTTGATGTTATCAGATTAGATTATTGTCAAATATCATCATAGTGTTTGATGCTATCAGATTAGATTATTGTCAAATATCATCATGTGTTTGATGTTATCTGATTAGATTATTGTCAAATATCATCATAGTGTTTGATGTTATCTGATTAGATTATTGTCAAATATCATCATAGTGTTTGATGCTATCTGATTAGATTATTGTCAAATATCATCATAGTGCTTGATGTTATCTGTGTAGATTATTGTCAAATATCATCATAGTGTTTGATGTTATCTGATTAGATTATTGTCAAATATCATCATAGTGTTTGATGTTATCTGATTAGATTATTGTCAAATATCATCATAGTGCTTGATGTTATCTGTGTAGATTATTGTCAAATATCATCATAGTGTTTGATGGTATCTGTGTAGATTATTGTCAAATATCATCATAGTGTTTGATGTTATCAGATTAGATTATTGTCAAATATCATCATAGTGCTTGATGTTATCTGATTAGATTATTGTCAAATATCATCATGCTGTTTGATGTTATCTGATTAGATTATTGTCAAATATCATCATAGTGTTTGATGTTATCTGATTAGATTATTGTCAAATATCATCATAGTGTTTGATGCTATCTGATTAGATTATTGTCAAATATCATCATAGTGTTTGATGTTATCTGTGTAGATTATTGTCAAATATCATCATAGTGTTTGATGTTATCTGATTAGATTATTGTCAAATATCATCATAGTGTTTGATGTTATCTGATTAGATTATTGTCAAATATCATCATGCTGTTTGATGTTATCTGATTAGATTATTGTCAAATATCATCATAGTGTTTGATGTTATCTGATTAGATTATTGTCAAATATCATAGTGTTTGATGTTATCTGATTAGATTATTGTCAAATATCATCATGCTATTTGATGCTATCTGATTAGATTATTGTCAAATATCATCATAGTGTTTGATGTTATCTGTGTAGATTATTGTCAAATATCATCATAGTGTTTGATGTTATCTGTGTAGATTATTATCAAATGTCATCATAGTGTTTGATGTTATCAGATTAGATTGTTGTCAAATATCATCATAGTGTTTGATGCTATCTGATTAGATTATTGTCAAATATCATCATAGTGCTTGAGGCTTATGTTATCTGTGTAGATTGTACATCCAAAGTTATGCTTACCTTGTAATTCTCTGTATTATCATCGTACAACTGTTCACATTCATCTAAGGCCACCATCTTTCCCCTGCAGGACCAACGACCTTGTAATTCTCTGTATTATCATCGTACAACTGTTCACATTCATCTAAGGCCACCATCACATTCCCCTGCAGGACCAACAACCTTGTAATTCTCTGTATTATCATCGTACAAATGTTCACATTCATCTAAGGCCTCAATCGTTCCCCTGCAGGACCAACAACCTTGTAATTCTCTGTATTATCATCGTACAACTGTTCATATTCATCTAAGGCCTCAATCGTTCCCCTGCAGGACCAACAACCTTGTAATTCTCTGTATTATCATCGTACAAATGTTCACATTCATCTAAGGCCTCAATCGTTCCCCTGCAGGACCAACAACCTTGTAATTCTCTGTATTATCATCGTACAAATGTTCATATTCATCTAAGGCCACCATCGTTCCCCTGCAGGACCAACAACCTTGTAATTCTCTGTATTATCATCGTACAAATGTTCACATTCATCTAAGGCCTCCATCTTTCCCCTGCAGGACCAACAACCTTGTAATTCTCTGTATTATCATCGTACAAATGTTCACATTCATCTAAGGCCACCATCTTTCCCCTGCAGGACCAACAACCTTGTAATTCTCTGTATTATCATCGTACAAATGTTCACATTCATCTAAGGCCACCATCTTTCCCCTGCAGGACCAACAACCTTGTAATTCTCTGTATTATCATCGTACAAATGTTCATATTCATCTAAGGCCACCATCTTTCCCCTGCAGGACCAACAACCTTGTAATTCTCTGTATTATCATCGTACAAATGTTCACATTCATCTAAGGCCACCATCTTTCCCCTGCAGGACCAACAACCTTGTAATTCTCTGTATTATCATCGTACAAATGTTCACATTCATCTAAGGCCACCATCTTTCCCCTGCAGGACCAACAACCTTGTAATTCTCTGTATTATCATCGTACAAATGTTCATATTCATCTAAGGCCACCATCTTTCCCCTGCAGGACCAACAACCTTGTAATTCTCTGTATTATCATCGTACAAATGTTCATATTCATCTAAGGCCTCAATCGTTCCCCTGCAGGACCAACAACCTTGTAATTCTCTGTATTATCATCGTACAAATGTTCATATTCATCTAAGGCCACCATCTTTCCCCTGCAGGACCAACAACCTTGTAATTCTCTGTATTATCATCGTACAAATGTTCATATTCATCTAAGGCCACCATCTTTCCCCTGCAGGACCAACAACCTTGTAATTCTCTGTATTATCATCGTACAAATGTTCATATTCATCTAAGGCCTCAATCGTTCCCCTGCAGGACCAACAACCTTGTAATTCTCTGTATTATCATCGTACAAATGTTCATATTCATCTAAGGCCACCATCTTTCCCCTGCAGGACCAACAACCTTGTAATTCTCTGTATTATCATCGTACAAATGTTCATATTCATCTAAGGCCACCATCTTTCCCCTGCAGGACCAACAACCTTGTAATTCTCTGTATTATCATCGTACAAATGTTCATATTCATCTAAGGCCTCAATCGTTCCCCTGCAGGACCAACAACCTTGTAATTCTCTGTATTATCATCGTACAAATGTTCACATTCATCTAAGGCCACCATCTTTCCCCTGCAGGACCAACAACCTTGTAATTCTCTGTATTATCATCGTACAAATGTTCACATTCATCTAAGGCCACCATCTTTCCCCTGCAGGACCAACAACCTTGTAATTCTCTGTATTATCATCGTACAAATGTTCACATTCATCTAAGGCCACCATCTTTCCCCTGCAGGACCAACAACCTTGTAATTCTCTGTATTATCATCGTACAAATGTTCACATTCATCTAAGGCCACCATCGTTCCCCTGCAGGACCAACAACCTTGTAATTCTCTGTATTATCATCGTACAAATGTTCACATTCATCTAAGGCCACCATCGTTCCCCTGCAGGACCAACAACCTTGT
>CM065710.1:90000-97500 GCA_017654935.2 Phymorhynchus buccinoides
CTGGAAGGGGGGGAGGGTTAGAGAGAGAGACAGACTGGAAGGGGGGAGGGTTAGAGAGAGAGACAGACTGGAAGGGGGGAGGGTTAGAGAGAGAGACAGACTGGAAGGGGGGGAGGGTTAGAGAGAGAGACAGACTGGAAGGGGGGGAGGGTTAGAGAGAGAGACAGACTGGAAGGGGGGGAGGGTTAGAGAGAGAGACAGACTGGAAGGGGGGGAGGGTTAGAGAGAGAGACAGACTGGAAGGGGGGGAGGGTTAGAGAGAGAGACAGACTGAAGGGGGGGAGGGTTAGAGAGAGAGACAGACTGGAAGGGGGGGAGGGTTAGAGAGAGAGACAGACTGGAAGGGGGGGAGGTTAGAGAGAGAGACAGACTGGAAGGGGGGGAGGGTTAGAGAGAGAGACAGACTGGAAGGGGGGGAGGGTTAGAGAGAGAGACAGACTGGAAGGGGGGGAGGGTTAGAGAGAGAGACAGACTGGAAGGAAGGGGGAGAGAGAGAGAGAGAGACAGACTGGAAGGGGGGGAGGGTTAGAGAGAGAGACAGACTGGAAGACTGAGAGAGAGACAGACTGGAAGGGGGGGAGGGTTAGAGAGAGAGACAGACTGGAAGGGGGGGGAGGGTTAGAGAGAGAGACAGACTGGAAGGGGGGGAGGGTTAGAGAGAGAGACAGACTGGAAGGGGGGGAGGGTTAGAGAGAGAGAGAGACTGGAAGGGGGGGGAGGGGGAGAGAGAGAGACAGACTGGAAGGGGGGGAGGGGGAGAGAGAGAGAGACACAGACTGAAGAGAGAGAGAGAGACAGACTGGAAGGGGGGAGGGGGAGAGAGAGAGAGAGACTGGAAGGGGGGGAGGGGGAGAGAGAGAGACAGACTGGAAGGGGGGGAGGGTTAGAGAGAGAGACAGACTGGAAGGGGGGGAGGGTTAGAGAGAGAGACAGACTGGAAGGGGGGAGGGTTAGAGAGAGAGACAGACTGGAAGGGGGGGAGGGGGAGAGAGAGACAGACTGGAAGGGGGGGTGGGGGAGAGAGAGAGACAGACTGGAAGGGGGGGAGGGGGAGAGAGAGAGAGGGGGGGTGGGAGGGTTAGAGAGAGAGAGACAGACTGGAAGGGGGGGAGGGGGAGAGAGAGAGACAGACTGGAATGGGGGAGGGGGAGAGAGAGAGACAGACTGGAAGGGGGGGAGGGTTAGAGAGAGAGACAGACTGGAAGGGGGGGAGGGTTAGAGAGAGAGACAGACTGGAAGGGGGGGAGGGTTAGAGAGAGAGACAGACTGGAAGGGGGGGAGGGTTAGAGAGAGAGACAGACTGGAAGGGGGGGAGGGTTAGAGAGAGAGACAGACTGGAAGGGGGGAGGGTTAGAGAGAGAGACAGACTGGAAGGGGGGGAGGGTTAGAGAGAGAGACAGACTGGAAGGGGGGGAGGGTTAGAGAGAGAGACAGACTGGAAGGGGGGGAGGGTTAGAGAGAGAGACAGACTGGAAGGGGGGGAGGGTTAGAGAGAGAGACAGACTGGAAGGGGGGGAGGGTTAGAGAGAGAGACAGACTGGAAGGGGGGGAGGGTTAGAGAGAGAGACAGACTGGAAGGGGGGGAGGGTTAGAGAGAGAGACAGACTGGAAGGGGGGAGGGTTAGAGAGAGAGACAGACTGGAAGGGGGGAGGGGAGAGAGAGAGAGACAGACTGGAAGGGGGGAGGGGGAGAGAGAGAGACTGGAAGGGGGGAGGGTTAGAGAGAGAGACAGACTGGAAGGGGGGAGGGGGAGAGAGAGAGACAGACTGGAAGGGAGGGAGGGGGAGAGAGAGAGAGAGAGGGGACCGGCAGACAGAGCGTAAGGAAACAAAGAGGACATAATCAATTAGAAATCATAAGATAAAAGCACTAAAAACATTAAGCAATATAAATTCACATTTCTAAGATAAAAGCACTAGAAACATTAAGCAATATAAATTCACATTTTAAAGATAAAAGCACTAAAACATTAAGCAATATAAATTCACATTTATAAGATAAAAGCACTAAAACATTAAGCAATATAAATTCACATTTATAAGATAAAAGCGCTTGAAACATTAAGCAATATAAATTCACATTTATAAGATAAAAGCACTAAAACATTAAGCAATATAAATTCACATTTCTAAGATAAAAGCACTAGAAACATTAAGCAATATAAATTCACATTTCTAAGATAAAAGCACTAGAAACATTAAGCAATATCAATTCACATTTCTATGATAAAAGCACTAGAAACATTAAGCAATATAAATTCACATTTCTAAGATAAAAGCACTAGAAACATTAAGCAATATAAATTCACATTTCTAAGATAAAAGCACTAGAAACATTAAGCAATATAAATTCACATTTATAAGATAAAAGCACTAAAACATTAAGCAATATAAATTCACATTTATAAGATAAAAGCACTAAAACATTAAGCAATATAAATTCACATTTATAAGATAAAAGCACTAAAACATTAAGCAATATAAATTCACATTTCTAAGATAAAAGCACTAAAGCCTTAAGAATATAAAGTAATTCACATTTTTAAGATAAAATTAATAGAGGCTCATCTCAAACTGTCACTGTTTGATAGCTGCTCAATTAATTGTGTTAAATAGCTTGCGTTTTGCTGTTGGCTCCGAGTTCAGGCTCGTCTCAAACTGTCACTGTATTTTCATGGCTGCTCAATTAATTGTGTTAAATAGCTTGCGTTTTGCTGTTGGCTCCGAGTTCAGGCTCGTCTCAAACTGTCACTGTATTTTCATGGCTGCTCAATTAATTGTGTTAAATAGCTTGCGTTTTGCTGTTGGCTCCGAGTTCAGGCTCGTCTCAAACTGTCACTGTATTTTCATGGCTGCTCTATTAATTGTGTTAAATAGCTTGCGTTTTGCTGTTGGCTTCGAGTTCAGGCTCGTCTCAAACTGTCACTGTAGGTTGTTTTGGCATGTGCCAAATGCACGGCATTAAAACGTACTGTAAAGATTTGCAACCATTGGATCGCAGTGGCTTGATGAAGTTCATTGTCTTCACATTCAATGCATTTCTCAAATCAAAGATTCATATAATTAAATGTTAAAGGAAATGTCATCTACGGGTGAATTTCACATTTTAACAAACAAAACACTTAACTAACTAACTAACAGCTACAGCAAGACGATGAAAATTCAATTGAAGACATGCCAACAAACCGACAGTTGGACAGCAAAACATCTTGTGATCAAACCATGGTGTACAGACAGACAGACTCAGAGATAAACAGACACATGTACAGACACACAGAGTCAGAGATAAACAGACACATGTACAGACACACAGACTCAGAGATAAACAGACTCATGTACAGACAGACAGAGTCAGATAAACAGACACATGTACACACAGAATCAGATAAACAGACACATATACAGACACACAGACTCAGAGATAAACAGACTCATATACAGACACACAGACTCAGAGATAAACAGACTCATATACAGACACACAGATTCAGAGATAAACAGACTCATATACAGACACACAGAATCAGATAAACAGACACATATACAGACACACAGACTCAGAGATAAACAGACTCATATACAGACACACAGAATCAGATAAACAGACACATGTACAGACAGACAGAGTCAGAGATAAACAGACTCATGTACAGACAGACAGAGTCAGATAAACAGACACATGTACAGACAGACAGAGTCAGATAAACAGACACATGTACAGACAGACAGAGTCAGATAAACAGACACATGTACAGACAGACAGAGTCAGAGATAAACAGACTCATGTACAGACAGACAGAGTCAGAGATAAACAGACTCATGTACAGACAGACAGAGTCAGATAAACAGACTCATGTACAGACAGACAGAGTCAGAGATAAACAGACTCATGTACAGACAGACAGAGTCATAAACAGACACATGTACAGACAGACAGAGTCAGAGATAAACAGACTCATGTACAGACAGACAGAGTCAGAGATAAACAGACTCATGTACAGACAGACAGAGTCAGATAAACAGACACATGTACAGACAGACAGAGTCAGATAAACAGACACATGTACAGACAGACAGAGTCAGAGATAAACAGACACATGTACAGACAGACAGAGTCAGAGATAAACAGACTCATGTACAGACAGACAGAGTCAGATAAACAGACACATGTACAGACAGACAGAGTCAGATAAACAGACACATGTACAGACAGACAGAGTCAGAGATAAACAGACTCATGTACAGACAGACAGAGTCAGAGATAAACAGACTCATGTACAGACAGACAGAGTCAGATAAACAGACACATGTACAAACACACAGACTCAGAGCTAAACAGACTCATATACAAACACAGACTCAGAGATAAACAGACACATGTACAGACAGACAGACTCAGAGATAAACAGACACATATACAGACAGACAGACTCAGAGCTAAACAGACTCATATACAAACACAGACTCAGAGATAAACAGACTCATATACAAACACAGACTCAGAGCTAAACAGACTCATGTACAGACAGACAGAGTCAGAGATAAACAGACTCATATACAAACACAGACTCAGAGCTAAACAGACTCATGTACAGACAGACAGAGTCAGAGATAAACAGACTCATATACAAACACAGACTCAGAGATAAACAGACTCATGTACAGACAGACAGAGTTAAACAGACTAATGTACAGACAGACAGAGTCAGAGCTAAACAGACACATATACAGACACACAGAATCAGATAAACAGACACATGTACAAACACACAGACTCAGAGCTAAACAGACTCATGTACAGACAGACACATAACCAGAAGGTAGAGAATTCCGCAGTGTTGGTAGGGGAGGTGGCCTCAGCAGCACAGTCATGCAGACTGACAGACCAATACACAGACAGACAGACAGACAGACAGACAGACACACAGACAAATAGACACACAGAGATGAACAGACAGACACACACAAACATACATACACAGACACAAACACACACAGACACACAGATAGACAGCCATAACAATCAGAAGGTAGTGAATTCTGCAGTATTTGGCAAGATGTATTGCCACACTAACATTGTCACACAGACAGAGAGACAGACAGACAGATACACAGAATACACACAGAGATATGCACACAGACAGACAAACAAACAGACAGAACAATCAGAAGGTAGTGAGTTCCGCTTTGTCGGTGGGTGACGTAGCCACAGTGGCAGTGTCACACAGACAGAACACACAGACAGAACAATCAGAAAGTAGTGAGTTCCGCTTTGTCGGTGGGTGACGTAGCCACAGTGGTAGTATCACATAGACAGAAGACACACACAGACAGACAGACAGACAGACAGACAGACAGACAGACAGACAGACAATCAGAAGGTAGTGAATTCCGCTTTGTCGGTGGGAGATGTAGCCACAGTGTCAGTGTCATATAGACAGAACACACACAGACAGAACAATCAGAAGGTAGTGAATTCCGCTTTGTCAGTGGGAGATGTAGCCACAGTGGCAGTGTCAGAGTCATCTCTGTCATCTGTATCCACTGACAGCAGTTTGCCGCGAGGGATCCGACCGTACCTGAAATGATAAATAGAACATATTAGTTCTTTTAATGAAATAAATCAATGTCTATTTAATATAAATATTGGTAAGTTAACTCAATACAATACAATACAATACAGTACAATACAATACCTTGCAATATAATACAATATATTGCAATACAATCCATTGCGATACAATACATTGCAATGCAATACTATATAATGTATTACAATACAATACAATATAATGCATTGCAATACAATACAATACAATATAATGCATCGCAATACAATACAATACAATATAATACAATACAATACAATACAATACAATACAATACAATACAATACAATACAATACAATACAATACAATACAATACAATACAATACAATACAATACAATACAATACAATACAATACAATACAATACATAAATACAATAATACACAATACAATACATATAGCGCTTTACAATACAGATGAGCAATAAGCGCTTTACAATACAATACATTCACAATACAATAACAATAAAAATACAAAACAAAAAAAAACAACATTACAATAGAACACAAACCACCAACAGTGCATATGCAAAGCAATACAATCTCTACTCTAACACACACGCATTACAATACAATACAATGCACACACACACAATACACGCACAATACACACACACACACACAATACACACACACAATACACACACAATACAATACAATACAATACACACAATACAATACACACAATACAAACAATACAATACAATACAATACAATCAATACAATACAATACAATATAATAAGTCACAATACAATACAATACATGGAATGACACATACAATACAACACAATACAATAAATACAATACACACAACGTACAATACAATACAGACAATACAATACAATACAATACAAACACAATACAATACAATACAACACAATACAATAAAATACAATACAATACAAGCACAATACAATACAATACACAATACAATACAATGCACACACACAATACAATACACACAATACACACACACATACACACACACACACAATACAATACAATACAATACAATACAATACACACACAATACAATAAAACACAATACAAACAATCAATAAATACAATCAATCCCTCACGTGCAATACAATACATATACAACTGATCACAATACAATACAATACAATAAAATGGGTTTTAAGAGAGGTTTTGAATGAGGAGACAGTACAATACAAGAAGGCATACAATACAATAGAGATGGTGCTTGACAATAAAATACAATACAATGGCCAGCAGAATACAATACAATAGGGAATACAATGGAGACGAGAATCAGAAGACGAATACAGTTGGCGAGCTGGGACATAGAGATGAAGAAGATCAGAGAGATACAATACAATTGATCATTCAGTGACTTGAATACAAGGAGGAATAATTTTGTAGTCAATACAATACAATGAACTGGGAGCCAATGTAATAACAAGAACCGGAGTGATGTGATCGTACAATACAATAGCAAGAAATGAGACAAGCAGCAATACCCGTTGGAGCAATTAGAGATGACAATTGAATGGACAGCCAGCAATACAGTGACAATACAGTAGTCAAGGCGAGACAGGACAAAAGCACATACTAAGTACAGGGCATACAAGAGAATAAACACGGATACAACTAATTCAATACGAAGTTCTACATAGCAATACCTTGCAATACATTGGAAACAATACAATACAATACAATACAATACAATACAATACAATACAATACAATACAATACAATACATTGCAATACAATACAATACAATACAATACAATACAATACAATACAATACAATACAATACAATACAATACAATACAATACAATACAATACAATACAATACAATACAATACAATACAATACAATACAATACAATACAATACAATACAATACAATACAATACAATACAATA
>CM065710.1:105000-107500 GCA_017654935.2 Phymorhynchus buccinoides
TCAAAGGCTTTCATAAAGTCAACAGCAAGAACACCCGTGATTTTGTCATCATCTATGTTAATAAGCCATTGGTCTACTAGGTTAGTTAGGGCCGTATGACATGAATAGCTAGCTCTAAAGCCCGATTGATTTGGAAGAAACAGACCAAAAGAGTTAAAGTGATTAAGAATATGTTTATTTATGTGGTGTTCCAACGGTTTAGACAGCACCGACAGAATAGAAATGGGCCTGTAATTAGAAGGATCTTCATAGTCACCCGATTTGTGGATAGGTATAATTTTGGCTACTTTAAATGCTTTAGGAAAACGATTTTTAGCAACACATAAATTGTAAACATAGGTCAAAGTTTCAGTTATTGCAGGAGCTGACAATTTCAATATTTTAGAATCAATTCCATCAACGTCTCGAGTATTGGTCTGTTTTAAGTGATTAAGATAATTGAAAACTTCATGTACACTCAAAAACGGAATGTTAGGGCAATCATTAACATGCTTGGATTCACCAAAATTCTGCAGAATATCTAAATTGTTTTCGGACGATCTATCTGACGTTATAATTGAATTTGCAATGTTACAAAAGTGTACATTCATGTCTTCGGTAGATAGGTCTTTTGGGGATGAGATGCTGGCATTTACATTTTTATTGGTTAATAGATTTATTGCTTTCCAAATGGATTTGCTATCTGATCTAGAAGAAATAAGATTTTTAAAGTAAGCTCTTTGTGCAGATCGTTTTAAAGAATTAACTAGGTTTCTTTGTTTTTTTAAAATCATAGTCATTCCCTGACATCAAAAGCCTCTCTCTTTCATTAATGGCAGCGTCTATGTCCTTTGATATCTAAGGTTTTTTAGGGTTATTTCTGATACGTACTGTTTTAAAAGGAGCATGTTTGTCATAAATATTAAGGAAACTATATTCAAAAGCTTCATCTGGATAATTGAACTGATAAACAGAAAGTAACCAAGGAGAATTTGCTAGTTCAAGAAGAAAAGAGTCTATGTCAAAATGAGTAAAGGATCTACGAGTTATTAGCCTATGAGAATTCCTAGGAATGTTAACACCGCGCTTTGACCATGTAAAGCAGACAGGAAAGTGATCACTACAGCCATACGAGGGTGAGCATGTTTCTATTATGTGTTGACTGAAGTGGGGTAAATGTGATCGATAAGTGTTTTCGATGTAGCAGTGATTCTTGTGGGTTTGTCAATTAGCTGAGAGAGAGTAAAGGATTCATAAGTTTGTAACCAAGACTTGTGTGGTTTTAGCAAATCTATATTAAAATCACCCAAAAGAAGTGCTTAATGAGAAAAAGACGACGCTTCTTCCATCATTAACGTAAATCTGTCTATCCAATCAGAGCGTTCAGCAGGATTTCTATAGATAAAGCTAATGAAAATCGGTTTAGAATGTTTTAATTGTAATTCAATCCATATGGATTCGATGTTATGATTATGGAGGGATGAAACTTCCTTAAAACGCAAACTCTGATGAACATAGACAATTAGACCAGTTTCTCTGTATTTAGATGGATCTTTACGAATTAAATGATAGCCAGGTAAAGACAATTCATTGTCAGAAATTTGTTCAGATAATCTTGTTTCCGCAAATCCAAATATATGAATTTTTTTTACCGGAATTGAATAAAATATCTGATACATCACTAAACTTATTCAGTAGATGGTTGATATTGAGTAAACCCACTCTAAGGCCATCTGCAGACGGCCAGAGAGAGAGAGAGAGAGAGGAGAGAGAAATACGAAATACGAAATACGAATGTTTTATTGAGGGCAAAAAGGATAAGCTACAATAGCTTCTTTACACCTTGCCCTCTCACTCACACTTTCATACCATGCATCAAGCAAAGAAAATTTGACATAAAACAATCAAGTCAAGACATTTGAAAAAAAATTGGCACATGAAATAATTGAAAAAGATATCAAAAATGGGAATTAAAGCAAACATGGATAATACTTAACAATGGTGAACTTGAATTGGTAGTTTAAATTGAGTACGAAAAAAGGGAAACAATTTTGAGACAATGACAATTTTTCAGAATAAAACCACTTTTAAGGAAGAAAAAAGAAGAAGAAAAAAAACCACATAAAATAACATGGGAATATGAGAGAAGGACGGAGAGAGAGAGAGAGAGAGAGAGAGAGAGAGAGAGAGAGAGAGAGAGAGAGAAGAGAGAGAGAGAGAGAGAGAGAGAGAGAGAGAGAGAGAGAGAGAGAGAGAGAGAGAGAGAGAGAGAGAGAGAGAGAGAGAGAGATTTATAAGAATCTAGGCATAAGCTGATGGCATTGGTAACGTTTGAAGTAAAACTCATCAATTAGCATTACTAATAAACAAGATTGTCCATTAGGAGCTTGTGATAAGATTTCCGAAAGGAAGATACGTAGTTTTATTTTTTAGATAATCAAATTTCCGAAAGGAAGATACGCTAGTTTTATTTTTTTAGATAATCAGGGAGGTCGTTCCACAGTTTACCACCAGTAAAGAA
>CM065710.1:115000-122500 GCA_017654935.2 Phymorhynchus buccinoides
ACATTCTGCTTCATTCTGATCGATGAACGCGTCAACAATGAATCAGATCAATAAACATTCTGCTTCACAATGAACGATCAGACGATCAATCAATAAACATTCTGCTTCATTCTGATCGATGAACGCGTCAACAATGACGATCAGATCAATAAACATTCTGCTTCATTCTGATCGATGAACGCGTCAACAATGACAATCAGATCAATAAACATTTTGCTTCATCGATGAACGCATCAACAATTCAGATGCTTCATTCTGATCGATGAACGCATCAACAATGACGATCAGATCAATAAACATTCTGCTTCATTCTGATCGATGAACGCGTCAACAATGACGATCAGATCAATAAACATTCTGCTTCATTCTGATCGATGAACGCATCAACAATGACGATCAGATCAATAAACATTCTGCTTCATTCTGATCGATGAACGCATCAACAATGACGATCAGATCAATAAACATTCTGCTTCATTCTGATCGATGAACGCATCAACAATGACGATCAGATCAATAAACATTCTGCTTCATTCTGATCGATGAACGCATCAACAATGACGATCAGATCAATAAACATTCTGCTTCATTCTGATCGATGAACGCATCAACAATGACGATCAGATCAATAAACATTCTGCTTCATTCTGATCGATGAACGCATCAACAATGACGATCAGATCAATAAACATTCTGCTTTATTCTGATCGATGAACGCATCAACAATGACGATCAGATCAATAAACATTCTGCTTTATTCTGATCGATGAACGCATCAACAATGACGATCAGATCAATAAACATTCTGATCGATGAACGCATCAACAATGACGATCAGATCAATAAACATTCTGTCGATGAACGCATCAACAATGACGATCAGATCAATAAACATTCTGCTTGCAGTTTTGCCCATTAGCTTATGATGATGTTCTCATTAACGCAAATCAAATTCAATAAAGTATTTACTAATGTCTACCAACGGGGTCAACGGGGTGGGTTGCTACATACTGATCAAATCAATATCAAATCATCATCAGATCAGTGTCAAATCATTATCAGATCATCATCAGATCAGTGTCAAATCAATATCAAATCATCATCAGATCAGTGTCAAATCATTATCAGATCATCATCAGATCAGTGTCAAATCAATATCAAATCATCATCAGATCAGTGTCAAATCATTATCAGATCATCATCAGATCAGTGTCAAATCAATATCAGATCAGTGTCAAATCAATATCAGATCATTATCAGATCAGTGTCAAATCAATATCAGATCATCATCAGATCAGTGTCAAATCAATATCAGATCATCATCAGATCAGTGTCAAATCAATATCAGATCATCATCAGATCAGTGTCAAATCAATATCAGATCATCATCAGATCAGTGTCAAATCAATATCAGATCATCATCAGATCAGTGTCAAATCAATATCAGATCATCATCAGATCAGTGTCAAATCAATATCAAATCGATGCTTCACACTGATTGATGCGAGATTAGTTTATCCTACTTAATTGGACTATCTCTGAAAAAAACATCCTTTCGATACCCAGAAACACAGAGAGACGTCAAGTTAGGCCTCTGGCCCATAACAAGTACAACACAGATATAACATGCATTTCATATACCCAGAGAGACGTCAAGTTAGGCCTCTGGCCCATAACAAGTACAACACAGATATAACATGCATTTCATATACCCAGAGAGACGTCAAGTTAGGCCTCTGGCCCATAACAAGTACAACACAGATATAACATGCATTTCATATAACACCTCGTACACTCGGGTGCATTTTAGATCAGCTTTGACTTCTTAATAGAGTTGAGAACCGGTTCAAAATTTCGAACCGGTTTTAAACCGGTTTTTCCTCTCCGAACCGGTCTTTTCGAACCGGTTATTTTAACCAGTACTCACATCAGCAGTTTCACCTATGCAAACATATTTATTTGTCAGAATATTCACACACACACACGCGCGCGCACATACACACACACTCAACTAAAAATTCAGCTCAACTCCAATAAACATTTTAATGACGGGGCCATCAGCCCGTGTCAAAGGAAGGTGAGGGTAGGGGTGTAGTTGAAAAACATAACAATCATAGGGAAAATAATTAAACCAAAGCAAAAACAAAACGTCATATGGCGGTTGGAGTGTGGAGGATGGTGGCACATTCACAACGCAATGAACCAGCTCTGAGAATAATCAGATATGTAGCGGGAGGATAAGGATGGCAAAAGTATGATAATCTTAATTTTGTACCTGAACAGATAAACAAAATGAGAAGAGAAAATCTTTCACAATGGAAGGAAAACAATATCACACACAATCACACGCACACACACACAATCACACGCACACACACATTCCCCATCTCTCTCTCTCTCAGTCCCAGGGCTGGGTGAAGAAAAGCTGTTATTGCTAATCTCACGTTCCCTGGTTAAATATTTCGTTTTCGTTCTCTCTCTCTCTCTCTCTCTGTCTCTCTCTCTCTCTCTCTCTCTCTCTCTCTCTCTCTCTCTCTCTCTCTCTCTCTCTCTCTCTCTCTCTCTCTCTCTCTCTCTCTCTCTCTCTCTCTCTCTCTCTCTCTCTCTCTCTCTCTCTCTCTCTCTCTCTCTCTCTCTCTCTCTCTCTCTCTCTCTCTCTCTCTCTCTCTCTCTCTCTCTCTCTCTCTCTCTTACAACTGTAATGACATATTCTACTTTTAGACAATATCTTCAGTAAGCGCATTCATTCTAATCGAACAATAACTGCTGAATGTACATTAAGCAGTTTATGAAGCTACTCCCAATCCCAGTTATAACAATGAACACCCCCTCCCCATCCTCCAAAAAGAAACCCACAAAACTAATACAATTTTAGACAAAACCGTACATCGTTTGGAATTTAGAGGTAGGTACATAGAGTGAGATGGGGGATGGGGAGTGAGAGAGAGAGAGAGAGAGAGAGAGAGAGAGAGAGAGAGAGAGAGAGAGAGAGAGAGAGAGAGAGAGAGAGAGAGAGAGAGAGAGAGAGAGAGAGAACTTGAAAACTTGAAAACTTGAAAACTTAAACTTTATTTTCCAAGGATATAGATTTTAGGCAACGCCTATTCTTCCAATCTGTTCTTGATGCATATAATACTAATACTAAGAGAGAGAGAGAGAGAGAGAGAGAGAGAGAGAGAGAGAGAGAGAGAGAGAGAGAGAGAGAGAGAGAGAGAGAGAGAGAGAGAGAGAGAGAGAGAGAGAGAGAGAGAGAGAGAGAGAGAGAGAGAGAGAGAGAGAGAGAGAGAAACGAACGAACGAACGAACGAACGAACGAACGAACGAATGTTTTTTTATTGAGGAAAAGCGGAATAAGCACAATAACCGGCTTTTTTTCATCCGGCCCTCAGAACCAAAAGAAAATAAATTTAAAAAATACAAATAGACAAAAAAGACATCGCAAAATACAAGAAAAAAAACCTCAACCTTCAATCAAGGTCGCAAACGGACGCACCGTGCAAGGCATATAAATAAAATAAATTACATCAATTAACGAGACTGAGACAAGGACAGACAGACAGACAGACAGACAGACAGATACAGAGAGAGGGAGGTCAAAATAAAAGAACAGAATAAAATGGAAGAAATGAAGCAATATATGCAGGAAAAATAATGCATAGTAAATACAATGTACATAAAAGAAGACTTAACACATAAGCATGTATTATAACAAATGAGATATTTAAAAAAAGGATATTAAGTAGACATTCTTGGATATTATGAGCTAGAGTATTCCTTCATGAGTATTTGATGATATCTTTTTTTGAATGTGTTTAAACAAACATGAACGTTAAATTGGGAAGAAATGCCGTTCCAAAGGAGACCTCCTGCATATTGTAAGCTAGATTTGAATAAATCTAATTTGGGAAGAGGTAACATCAGTCTATGAGGAAGATGTTTCATGTTGAATTGAAATTTTTTTTGTAAAGAAGGAGGAGCATAGCCTGACATAATTTTGAACATAAATATTGCCTTATTATATCTTAATTTAAAATGAAGAGGGAGAATGTCTAATGATACATAATCGGATTGAGTAAGACTCGATGATTTTAGTAAGACTAATTTCAGTGCTCGTCTATAGAGACTATGCAGTGGCTTTAGGGTTTGCTCACTTGCTGAATCCCAGAGTGTAGACGAATAGTTTATGTGAGAATCAATGTATGCATGGAAGAAAATTTTGCGTGAATCTGTGTTTAGAAAGTGTTTTATTTTGCATAGAAGATATATTTTCTTGGAAATTGTTTTACAAAGAGTTTGCACATGGCTAGACCAAGATAAATTATTATCAATTAAGACCCCTAGTACTTTATGTGAGTTAACTTCTTCAATATTGTTACCATTTATGTGCAAGGGGAGAGAACAGGAAAAAAGTTGTCGTTTTTGCCTAGTGGTGACAAGCATGAATTTAGTTTTGTTAGGATTTAGACTCATGTGGTTTAGTTCAGACCATTCTGTTAACTGATTGATACTTTCTTGCAATGCATGAACTATGTTTTCTACCTTGGAGTTGCTTGTATGGAGAGTAGTATCATCCGCGAACATGTCACAGAGAGCTTGAAAATTGAGAGGCAAATCATTAATATAAATTGAAAAGAGGATCGGGCCAAGGATTGACCCTTGAGGAATTCCATATTTTAAAGGGAGGAGAGAGGATTTTTTTACCATTAGTGAAAACAAGTTGGTATCTTTCATCTAAGAATGACGACATTAATTATCTGGTATTACTAGAGAGGCCGTATAATGTTAGCTTTTTTAAGAGCAACACATGATCAATCACGTCAAAAGCTTTAGCAAAGTCTATGAAAAGGACACCAGTAATTAAGTTATTGTTTATATTGGATAGCCATTTATCGATTAAATTTGTAAGTGCAGAATGGCAGGAATGGTGTTTCCTAAAACCGGATTGATTAGGATGGAGCAAATTGAATCGCTCAAAATGAGCAAGGATGTGTTTTCTAAAGTGGTCTTCTAATGGTTTTGAGAGGGTAGATAGAAGAGAAATAGGTCGGTAGTTTGAAGGATTGTCTGGGTCACCTGATTTATAAATTGGTATTACTTTGGCTACTTTGAAAGCTTTGGGAATCTGATTCTTACTTAAGCAAAGATTATAGACATAAGTGAGGGTTTCGGAAATGATAGGGGCAGCAATTTTAAGAATTTTCCCATCGATTTCATCCAGACCACTGGAGCATGTTTGCTTTAAGTTGGAAAGAGCGGTGTAAACTTCATAAACTGACATTAATGGGATATTAAGTTCGGAAGTTATGTTTTTTGAGTCACAGAATTGTTTAAGGGGGTGTAAATCGTTTAAATGAGATTTATCATTGGGTACTGTTGACTGGGCAACTTCACTGAAATGTACATTGAGTTATTCTGGAGATAGCTCTTTACTGACATTTGATATATTGTTGACATGTTTGTTACTTAGTTGGTTAATACAATTCCAAATAGATTTGGTATTGGTATTCTCAGAAACAAGATTTTCAAAATACTCTTTTTTCGATGCACGTTTAAGATAGGTAACTTTATTTTTTTGTTTAGCAGTTTCTTCTTTATTACCTGTTGCTACACAAGAATCACGTAATTTCATTGCTTCCTCGACATCTTTAGAAAGCCATGGTAATTTCGGATTGTCGCGCACGCTTTTGTTTTGAAAGGTGCATGTTTGTCATATATTGTTAAGAAACTATGGTACCACACTTCGAATGCTTCATCAGGATTTGTAAATTGATAAACCCAAGAAATGCAGGAATTTGATAAATCGTGCAAAAACGTTTCTTCGTTAAAGTAAGAGAAATGTCTATATCAAATGTATTTATGACTGCTTTTAGGGATTTTTATTCCTTTTTTATTCCAAGTAAAACATACTGGATAGTGATCACTGCAACCAGAGAGAGAGAGAGAGAGAGAGAGAGAGAGAGAGAGAGAGAGAGAGAGAGAGAGAGAGAGAGAGAGAGAGAGAGAGAGAGAGAGAGAGAGAGAGAGAGAGAGAGAGAGAGCAATATAGCATAGTCCATCTACGTTCAGTCGTACCTGTCGCCCGCGGGGGTGACGTTTCTCTGGTTCCTGATGCACAGCAGTCTGCAGCAGATGGCGCACAGCACTAACAGGATGAGGGCGGTGCAGCCAGTGAACACAGTGATCAGCAGAGTGTTGGACAGAGACAGACCCAACCACGTGTCTGAAACAACATGGACAGCCTATCAATGTACTCCCAGTGAACACAGTGATCAGCAGAGTGTTGGACAGTGACAGGCCCAACCACGTGTCTGAAACAATATGGCAAGCCTAGCAATGTACTCCCAGTGATCAGCAGTGTTGGACAACGACAGGCCCAACCACGTGTCTGAAACAACATGGACAGCCTATCAATGTACTCCCAGTGATCAGCAGAGTGTTGGACAGTGACAGACCCAACCACGTGTCTGAAACATCATGGCGAGCCTATCAATGTACTCCCAGTGATCAGCAGAGTGTTGGACTGTGACAGACCCAACCACGTGTCTGAAACATCATGGCGAGCCTATCAATGTACTCCCAGTGATCAGCAGAGTGTTGGACAGTGACAGACCCAACCACGTGTCTGAAACATCATGGCGAGCCTATTAATGTAGGCCTACTCCCAGTGAACACATTAATCAACAAGGTGTAGGATAAAGAGGAACAAGATGGCGAGCATATCAATGTACTCCCAGTGATCAGCAGAGTGTTGGACAGTGACAGACCCAACCACGTGTCTGAAACATCATGGCGAGCCTATCAATGTACTCCCAGTGATCAGCAGAGTGTTGGACAGTGACAGACCCAACCACGTGTCTGAAACATCATGGCGAGCCTATCAATGTACTCCCAGTGATCAGCAGAGTGTTGGACAGTGACAGACCCAACCACGTGTCTGAAACATCATGGCGAGCCTATCAATGTACTCCCAGTGATCAGCAGCGTGTTGGACAGTGACAGACCCAACCACGTGTCTGAAACATCATGGCGAGCCTATTAATGTAGGCCTACTCCCAATGAACACATTGATCAACAAGGTGTAGGATAAAGAGGAACAAGATGGCGAGCATATCAATGTACTCCCAGTGAACACATTGATCAACAAGGTGTAGGATAAAGAGGAACAAGATGGCGATCATATCAATGTACTCCCAGTGAACACATTGATCAACAAGGTGTAGGATAAAGAGGAACAAGATGGCGAGCATATCAATGTACTCCCAGTGAACACATTGATCAACAAGGTGTAGGATAAAGAGGAACAAGATGGCGATCATATCAATGTACTCCCAGTGAACACATTGATCAACAAGGTGTAGGATAAAGAGGAACAAGATGGCGAGCCTATTAATGCACTCCCAGTGAACACATTGATCAACAAGGTGTAGGATAAAGAGGAACAAGATGGAGAGCCTATCAATGCACTCCCAGTGAACACATTGATCAACAAGGTGTAGGATA
>CM065710.1:127500-135000 GCA_017654935.2 Phymorhynchus buccinoides
TGTCAATGAACAGTAGGGGAAGACGGGGTAAAAAGCGCATGGGCGGGTAAGACGCCCACCCCAATTATCTCATGAAATAAAGAAAATGTCAGTCAAATTTGCCCATGAGACGAATGCTAGACATTAACGCTCGTCTCATGGGCAAAATGAGACTGAAATTTGCTTCATTTCATGAGATAATTGGGGTGGGCTTCTTACCCGCCCATGCGCTTTTTACCCCGTCTTCCCCTACACACACTGAACGGACTCCCCTATCACCTGTGTCAATGAACAGTACACACACTGAACGGACTCCCCTGTCACCTGTGTCAATGAACAGTACACACTGAACGAACTCCAGTATCACCTGTGTCAATGAACAGTACACACACTGAACGAACTCCCCTATCACCTGTGTCAATGAACAGTACACACACTGAACGGACTCCCCTATCACCTGTGTCAATGAACAGTACACACTGAACCAACATGACTTCCTACATTCCCCTACCAACTACTGCACAGAGGTCAAGCGTTCGCCTCGTGTCAATGAACAGTACACACTGAACCAACATGACTTCCTATATTCCCATACCACCTACTGCCAGAGGTCAAGCGTTCGCCTCGTGTCAATGAACAGTACACACTGAACCAACATGACTTCCTACATTCCCCTACCACCTACTGCACAGAGGTCAAGCGTTCGCCTCGTGTCAATGAACAGTACACACTGAACCAACATGACTTCCTACATTCCCCTACCACCTACTGCACAGAGGTCAAGCGTTCGCCTCGTGTCAATGAACAGTACACACTGAACCAACATGACTTCATACATTCCCATACCACCTACTGCAGTGTGTCACAGAGGTCAAGCGTTCGCCTCGTGTCAATGAACAGTACACACTGAACCAACATGACTTCCTATATTCCCATACCACCTACTGCCAGAGGTCAAGCGTTCGCCTCGTGTCAATGAACAGTACACACTGAACCAACATGACTTTCTACATTCCCCTACCACCTACTGCACAGAGGTCAAGCGTTCGCCTCGTGTCAATGAACAGTACACACTGAACCAACATGACTTCCTACATTCCCCTACCACCTACTGCACAGAGGTCAAGCGTTCGCCTCGTGTCAATGAACAGTACACACTGAACCAACATGACTTCATACATTCCCATACCACCTGCTGCAGTGTGGCACAGAGGTCAAGCGTTCGCCTCGTGTCAATAAACAGTACACACTGAACCAACATGACTTCATACATTCCCATACCACCTGCTGCAGTGTGTCACAGAGGTCAAGCGTTCGCCTCGTGTCAAGTAAACCCGAGTTCGAACCTGGGTATAGGGGATCTTTCCTCTCATTTTGCACTAAGCCTTACGGTCTGAACGTGGAGTCTTTCGGATGAGACGATAAACCGAGGTCCCGTTTGCTCATGCACTCAGCACACATTAATCCCAGTGGCAACGCAAAAGTTGTCATTTGGTCAATATGTACTGCCCCCCCCCCCCCCCCTTTCCTTCCTCATCAGTCATACAAAATCGCATGCACAAACAAATTGGGTGGCGCGCCTCTGGCTGCGACGTTTTCTCCAGGTGTGAGCAACCCGAATTTCACAGAGACGCCTCCGTGGCTATAAAGTACCTGATACCTAATACCTAATAATACCTCCCCATAACTCAAAAACTGAGAAAAATAGTTTTAATAGTTTTAATACAGTAACTGAGCTGCACTACTACCTTAGGAAGACAAAATCCCAAGCACACCACCTTCCAGGGAGTGAAATGAAGGCAACAGCAGCAGCATACAGCTGTAATGTAGCAGCACACAGCTGTAATGTAGCGGCACACAGCTGTAATGTAGCAGCACACAGCTGTAATGTAGCAGCACACAGCTGTAATGTAGCATGCAGCACACAGCTGTAATGGATATGAGCCTGTTCTGCAGCACACAGATGTAATGTAGCGACACACAGCTGTAATGGATATGAGCCTGTTCTGCAACAAACAGCTGTAATGGATATGAGCCTGTTCTGCAGCACACAGCTGTAATGTAGCGGCACACAGCTGTAATGTAGCAGCACACAGCTGTAATGTAGCGGAGCGCACACAGCTGTAATGGATATGAGCCTGTTCTCCAACACACAGCTGTAATGTAGCGGTACACAGCTGTAATGGATATGAGCCTGTTCTGCAGCACACAGCTGTAATGGAGCGGAGCGCACACAGCTGTAATGGATATGAGCCTGTTCTGCAGCACACAGTTGTAATGTAGCGGCACACAGCTGTAGTGGATATGAGCCTGTTCTGCAGCACACAGCTGTAATGTAGCGGCACACAGCTGTAGTGGATATGAGCCTGTTCTGCAACACACAGCTGTAATGGATATGAGCCTGTTCTGCAACACACAGCTGTAATGGATATGAGCCTGTTCTGCAGCACACAGCTGTAATGTAGCGGCACACAGCTGTAGTGGATATGAGCCTGTTCTGCAGCACACAGCTGTAATGTAGCGGCACACAGCTGTAATGGATATGAGCCTGTTCTGCAGCACACAGCTGTAATGTAGCGGCACACAGCTGTAGTGGATATGAGCCTGTTCTGCAGCACACAGCTGTAATGTAGCGGCACACAGCTGTAGTGGATATGAGCCTGTTCTGCAGCACACAGCTGTAATGTAGCGGCACACAGCTGTAGTGGATATGAGCCTGTTCTGCAGCACACAGCTGTAATGTAGCGGCACACAGCTGTAATGGATATGAGCCTGTTTCTGCAGGGAGTGACTGGCTTCCTCACGATAAAGATGGATAGCCACGATTAGCCAAATGTTTGTTAACCACACTCCTAAATTAACCCCCACGCCCAACCGTTTCTCCCCCCCCCCCCTCCCCCCACCCACCCACGTGCATGAACGCCTTCGGCCAAAAACATTAACATCTCCCGCTGTGTGTGTTTTAGGCGATTCGTGACAAATAACCCCACAGATACTATGAAAACCTTTAGTCACCAAAAGGCGAATACACCGTTAAATTAATTAAACTATTAACCCAAACATGACGATAATTGCCTCATCAAAAACAAGTTTTGTTGACTGTAGAAACACGGATTAAACTATTAACCCAAACATGACGATAATTGCCTCATCAAAAACAAGTTTTGCTGACTGTAGAAACACACAACAAAAAACCGAGATGGAAACTCAGAGACTCCATTCCAACACTTCAACTGAACTAAATCGCTTAACCCTTACAAAACATTTATGTAACTGTTGTGTTACAGACAGAAAGGAAGAAAGAAAGATTAACCCAAAATGACGATAATTGAAAGGAAAAAACAAGTTTTGTTGACTGTAGAAACAGGAATTAAACTATTAACAAATACATTTATTCGATCTTTCTCTTCATCATCAACAAGTTTTGTGTCCTGTCATGGCACGGATTATGCGTCTAACCCAGAAATGACGATAATTGCCTCATCAAAAACAAGTCATGCTGACTGTAGATGCACACAACAAAGAAACCGTCATGGAAACTCAGAGACTCCATTCCAACACTTCAACTGAACTAAATCGCTTAACCCTTACAAAACATTATGTAACTGTTGTGTTACAGACAGAAAGGAAATAGTCAGAAAGGCCGGTGTGTCCGAAAGGCTGGAAGAAAATCTGTGTAAGAAAAGATGTAAAGGAAGGAGAATGGACCAGTAAGGCAAAATATATTTATTCGTCACTAAGGGGGAAATCAATCGCCCTGTGTCCTGTCATGGCGCCGTTATGCGTCTAACGAAGAAATAGTCAGGGCCGGTGTGACCTGTCATGGCGCCGTTATGCGTCTAACGAAGAAATAGTCAGGGCCGGTGTGTCCTGTCATGGCGGGAAATTTAGCGTCTAAACGAATGGACCAGTCAGGGCAGAAATATCCTGTAGATGGCACCGTTATGCGGAAACGAAGCAATAGAATGGGCCAGTAAGTCAGTCATGGCGTAGTTATGACGTCTAACGGGGAAATAGTCAGGGCCGGTGGACCAGTAAGGCTGAAAAAATCTGTAGAAGACATTTAATGGGGAAAAAAGGCAGGAGAATGGACCAGTAAGGCAGAAATATAGTAGATGACACTAAGGGGGAAAAGGCAGGAGAATGGACCAGTAAGGCAGAAATATAGTAGATGACACTAAGGGGGAAATAGGCAGGAGAATGGACCAGTAAGGCAGAAATATAGTAGATGACACTAAGGGGGAAATAGGCAGGAGAATGGACCAGTAAGGCAGAAATATAGTAGATGACACTAAGGGGGAAATAGGCAGGAGAATTGGACCAGTAAGGCAGAAATATAGTAGATGACACTAAGGGGGGAAATAGGCAGGAGAATGGACCAGTAAGGCAGAAATATAGTAGATGACACTAAGGGGGAAATAGGCAGGAGAATGGACCAGTAAGGCAGAAATATAGTAGATGACACTAAGGGGGAAATAGGCAGGAGAATGGACCAGTAAGGCAGAAATATAGTAGATGACACTAAGGGGGGGAAAAGGCAGGAGAATGGACCAGTAAGGCAGAAATATAGTAGATGACACTAAGGGGGAAAAGGCAGGAGAATGGACCAGTAAGGCAGAAATATAGTAGATGACACTAAGGGGGAAAAGAAAAGGCAGGAGAATTGACCTAGCAAGGCAGTAAGGCAGAAATATAGTAGATGACACTAAGGGGGAATAGGCAGGAGAATGGACCAGTAAGGCAGAAATATAGTAGATGACACTAAGGGGGAAAAGGCAGGAGAATTGACCAGTAAGGTAGATTTGCAGGAGAATCAAAGAGAGTGACAGATTAGAGGAAGCTACAAGCAAGAAACTTCCAGAAAGGGGGGAAACTATTTCCACAAGAAAGCCTTAGTATTGTCACGGGACCACACCGTTATGGAAGGAGGACATTGCCATGGTCACACTGGAGGGATTTGTTTTTGACGTTGATCCAAAACATTGTCACGTGGGCAAACGAAGACCCATATCTTGTCGTTGAAGGTATGTCTGTCTGTCTGTCCGACTGACTGTCTGTCTGTCCGACTGTCTATGTATCTGACGATACAGTTGTCTCCATGGAATGTCGTGAACATCTCACCCCCAACCACCACCACCACCACCCCCACCCCCACCACCCCACACACACACACACACCCCCCCCCCCCCCCCCCCCCCCCCACACACACACACACACACAACACATGCGTGCGTTTCAATATTGATGTTTGCATTCATTTGATTTATTATCAATTCAATCAATGTTTTAAAAATTGAGCTAATGACGATGATGAAGATGTTGATGATGGTGATGAGGATCAAGATGAAGAGGACAATGATAATAACGATGATGACGACCATATGATAATGATGATAATGAAGACGATTAGATCACCTGGCGTTTGAAGATGATGATAATGAAGACGACCATATCACCTGGCGTTTGAAGATGATGATAATGAAGACGATTAGATCACCTGGCGTTCGAAGATGATGATAATGAAGACGATTAGATCACCTGGCGTTCGAAGATGATGATAATGAAGACGATTAGATCACCTGGCGTTCGAAGATGATGATAATGAAGACGACTATATCACCTGGCGTTTGAAGAGGATGATAATGAAGACGACTATATCACCTGGCGTTCGAAGATGATGATAATGAAGACGACTATATCACCTGGCGTTTGAAGAGGATGATAATGAAGACGACTATATCACCTGGCGTTTGAAGAGGATGATAATGAAGACGACTATATCACCTGGCGTTCGAAGATGATGATAATGAAGACGACTATATCACCTGGCGTTTGAAGAGGATGATAATGAAGACGACTATATCACCTGGCGTTTGAAGAGGATGATAATGAAGACGACTATATCACCTGGCGTTTGAAGAGGATGATAATGAAGACGATTAGATCACCTGGCGTTTGAAGAGGATGATAATGAAGACGACTATATCACCTGGCGTTTGAAGAGGATGATAATGAAGACGACTATATCACCTGGTGTTTGAAGAGGATGATAATGAAGACGACTATATCCAAATGATGATAGATGACCAGACAGTCTGTGACATGGGCAGATGGCCCTGCTCAGTGAACCACTGTTCATTGTTGTTCAGTGTTCTCGCTCTCTCTCTTCCTGGTACAACCGTACAGTTCAGTACGAGTCTGTGACATGGGCAGATGGCCCTGCTCAGTACACCACTGTTCATTTTTGTTCAGTGTTCTCTCTCTCTTCCTGGTACAACTGTACAGTTCAGTACGATGTGTAGGCTACAGCCAAATGATGATAGATGGCCAGACAGTCTGTGACATGGGCAGATGGCCCTGCTCAGTAAACCACTGCTCATTGTTGTTCAGTGTTCTCTCTCTCTTCCTGGTACAACTGTACAGTTCAGTACGATGTGTAGACTACAGCCAAATGATGATAGATGACCAGACAGTCTGTGACGCACACGCACACGCACACGCACGCACGCACACGCACACGCACGCACACGCACACGCACACGCACGCACGCACACGCACGCACACACACACACACACACACACACACACACACACACACACACACACACACACACACACACACACACACACACACACACACACACACACACACACACACACACACACACACACACACACACACACACACACACACACACACACACACACACACACACACACACACACACACACACACACACACACAGACACCACACACACACAGAGACACCACACACACACAGAGCACAGAGAGAGATGAGCAGAGAGAGAGAGAGAGAGAGAGAGAGAGTGACAGAGAGAGAGAGAGAGAGAGAGAGAGAGAGAGAGAGAGAGAAAGGAGAGAGAGATTCAGACAGAGAGAGAGAGAGAGAGAGAGAAAGAGACAGAGGGAGAGAGAGAGTGACAGTGAGATAGACAGACAGAGATATACAGTAAGACACAGAGAGAGAGAGAGAGAGAGAGAGAGAGAGAGAGAGAGAGAGAGATTGAGAGAGAGAGATAGAGAGAGAGAGAGAGAGAGAGAGAGAGAGAGAGAGAGAGAGAGAGAGAGAGAGAGAGAGAGAGAGAGAGAGAGAGAGAGAGAGAGAGAGAGAGAGAGAGAGTGACAGTGAGATAGACAGAGAGAGAGATGGAGTAAGACATGAATGAAATGAATGGAAGGGTGCAGAGGAGGGGGCTTTTCTTAACATTTGACAGAACAGCCTGAAAGGAATGGAAGGGTGCAGAGGAGGGGGCTTTTCTTAACATTTGATGGAACAGCCTGAAATGAATGGAAGGGTGCAGAGGAGGGGGCTTTTCTTAACATTTGACAGAACAGCCTGAAATGAATGGAAGGGTGCAGAGGAGGGGGCTTTTCTTAACATTTGACAGAACAGCCTGAAAGGAATGGAAGGGTGCAGAGGAGGGGGCTTTTCTTAACATTTGCAGCTTTTTCTTAACATTTGATGGAACAGCCTGAAATGAATGGAAGGGTGCAGAGG
>CM065710.1:150000-187500 GCA_017654935.2 Phymorhynchus buccinoides
CGCGCCGTTACGTCACCGCCAAGAGCGTGCCGATAGACTGGAGCCGTGGTACCCTTTAGTTAGCACTGAACTGAACTCGGCGAAGTCAGAAAAGCGTGTAGCTGAAAGAGCATGGCTTAAGACCCCCCTTACCGTTACGAAACAAATCTTCAACGCTGCGAAACGAAAAATAGCGAACATAGTGTTGACAGCAAGATCCTCCTTTTACACTGACCAAATAAACAATGCAGTGACCTCTAGTCGGCTGTTTTCTATCTGCAGCAAACTACTGGGGCGTGAAAAAAGCACCCCTCTCCCTACCACCCACCCTGTCAGTGACCTTCCTGATGTCTTTAACGACTACTTTGTTCAGAAAATCCAGCTGATCAGAAACGAACTTGATCAGGCTTCTTCCACACCTAGGCCTACCACCCTGTTAGACCAAATAGGAACAACATCCACGTTCTTGGAATTTCAGCCAGTTACTGCCTTTGAATTGAAGAAGATCATTCTAAAAGCTAAACCCACTTCTAATCCTCTTGACCCTATACCGACGTCACTTTTCATAGAGTATCTTGATGAACTACTCCCTACTCTCACCCATAATTATTGTCAACAACTCTCTAACATCTGGCTCCTTTCCATCTGTGTTCAAAACTGCCATTGTCAAACCACTTCTAAAGAAATCATCCCTTGACCCAAACACTCTCAAGAACTATAGGCCTATATCCAACTTCTCTTTCATATCAAAAATCATTGAGAAATTAGTTCTTCATCAACTCCTAGGCTATCTCAATGAACATCAACTCATCAGTTGTTCACAATCAGCGTACAGGCCATTTCACAGCACTGAAACGGCACTGTTGAAAGTAACTAATGACATTCTCTTAGCTCTTGACTCTGGTGACGCATCTATATTAACTCTTTTGGATCTTTCAGCTGCTTTTGATACTATTGACCACCATATACTCCTTAAGAGGCTTCAAATCACCTATGGAATATCAAGCACTGCTCTGTCATGGTTGTAAAGAAACTGAAACAAACTCTCACACACTTTGTCTCTCTCTCATCCACGCGCGTTCTTAACCAGAGTTTAACTTGGACTTTAACACACCAACACAACTTTCCGATTATCACCCCTTTATTCTTAAACTAAACGAGAACAACTTTGGTCCCTTTGTGTGAGTAAAAAAATGTTCGTCTTGGGACAGGCACTGACAGGATAATTTTTACAAACACACCGTTCCTCGTGACACCAACTAAAAAACTTATCTGTCTCCGCGAAGCACCGTCTTCTCCACCGAGGTCACAAACTTGGTTGCACCTCCTCCCCAAACGTTCTCCACCCAAACGTTTACAAGTCCGTTGGTGCCCTTGGCACCAACACTCAACCAGCGGCTCCCTCAGAAGCGCGAGGCTGGTCTCCCTTCCTCTCTCCGGCTCCACAGGTCGAAGGTCCACCCAACAGGAAGGGGTTACAGGGGGGACTGGGCCACACACCCTGCAAGGGAACTGAAAAGGCTGTCAATATTCTAGCCCTACTTGAATTAGCTTCGCGGACAGAATTTTCCGTGATTAGTTTCGGTGTGAGTGTGTTTAACCATGTACTGGCCTTTACAAAACTTAGAACTTTAGACAAACACACCAGCACCGAAACTGTAACTTTCTCTCAAAAAGAGTATACAATTTTTAAGACACCATAATGTCTTTGCAAATGTAAATTAAAAAAACCTACAATTTTGAAAACCCTGCAAAATTTAGAAACCCAATTTAAACTTTATGAATGAAATACAACTTTGAAATAAGTAAACTTCTTTAAATCCTAGCAATTTAGAAAACAACAACCCAAAATTTACTTTACCCGGACTTCCGAAAAACCCGGTTAAAAAAACCGACTGATTACAAGGGCGCAGCCTTCTAGCTCAACATCGCCAGACACAGTGCTGTGCACAACCAGACAGTGTCCTATTTGGCTGCTGGCTGTGTGAGCAGTCGAGCGAGTTACCCAATAAGTTTACGAAATTCACGTGCTACACGTGTTATAAAAAAACAGCTCTACAAAACTTGGTTTTACCAAGGGTAAAGTATATCTCCGACAAGGAGTTACTTTTTAAATTTGCAACTTGCATTTTAGTTTTACAACATAATATATTTACCAAATTTTATACATTAATAAATTGACATATTATATCGTCAATTTCGGAATTATGCCTTTCCTGACAATGGTTCTCGTCTTACCTTTCTGGTCGAACTCAGTCTGTCTCCATCAATGACTCATCTTCTGCAATGGTTGGCCTCACATGTGGGGTTCCTCAAGGCTCAGTACTTGGACCAGTCCTCTTCATCATGTACACTAAACCCCTGTCCGAGTTGATCACTTCTCATTCAGTTGATTCTCAGTCTTTTGCTGATGATACACAACTCCACAAGCCTGTATCCCCATCTACCATTCTTCCTTCTATATCTTCACTTGAATTCTGCATTCGCAACATCAAATCATGGATGCTACAAAACAAACTGAAGCTGAATGACGACAAAACGGAGGCCTTGTTCATCCACTCTCCATCTAGAAAACTTTCGTACCCAAAGCCTGATTCCATCTCTGTCTGTGACACTCAAATACCTTTTTCTCCTTCTGCTAGAAATCTTGGCTTCCACATCTCTCAAGATATGAGTGTTGACTCACAAGTTCAAACTATCTGTCGGTCAGCATACTGTGAGCTGCGTCGCATTGGTACGATTCGCCAACTCCTGTCTATAGATACTACTAAAATACTAGTCTGCGCTTTTGTTCTCTCTAAACTAGATTATTGTAATTCACTCTTGTATGGCTGCCCCCAACACCTCATTGACAAGCTTCAAAAAGTCCAGAACTCTGCTGCCAGACTTGTCCTCAAGGTCTCTAAGTATCATCATGTTCAACCACTCCTGATATCCCTTCATTGGCTTTCCATCAAAGCACGTATTGACTACAAAATGTCCACTCTATGTCATTCTTATTTCTCTGGAAATGCCCCTAGCTACATTTCTGACATGCTTTCTGTCTATACTCCATCAAGGCAATTGCGGTCATCTTCAGATTCCAAAATTCTCTGTGTTCCTAGTACACGAACAAAAATGTTTGGTGAGCGCTCCTTTTCCTTTTCGGCCCCATCAGTTTGGAACTCCTTACCACGCGAAACTCCGCCATATCCAGTCCTTGCAATGTTTCAAATCAGCTCTCAAGACCCGGACCTGTTCAAGCTACATCACAACCTTTAGGCCACATTACTTCTGGACTCTATTCTCACACACACACTCCACTCCCCCCATATTAGTTTCACTGTGTGTTGACTGCAATGTATACGTCAGCTTTGTTGAGAGAGAGAGAGAGAGAGAGAGAGAGAGAGAGAGAGAGAGAGAGAGAGAGAGAGAGAGAGAGAGAGAGAGAGAGAGAGAGAGAGAGAGAGAGAGAGAGAGAGTGTGTGTGTGTGTGTGTTGATGCTTTGTTCAACTGATTGTATTTTGTATTGTGTTTTTTGGGTGGGGTGAGTGGTGGTGATGGTAACGGGTGTGTGTGTGTGTGTGTGTGTGTGTGTGTGTGTGTGTGTGTGTGTGTGTGTGTGTGTGTGTGTGTGTGTGTGTGTGTGTGTGCGTGTGCGTGTGCGTGTGTGTGTGTGTGTGTGTGTGTGTGTGTGTGCGTACGTGCGTGTATGTGTGGGTGGGGTGTGTATGTGTATGCCTATTTGCATGTGCGTGAGCGATTATTTCGTTTTGTTGTTGAATTTGTTGCTTTTAATTTTTGTTGTTGTTAAGCGCATAGAGCTCCACATTTGGTGGAGGAATGCGCTATATAAATGATTCACTATTATTATTATTATTATTATTATTATTATTATTATTATTAAGTTCGTGTAAGTTCGTGCCACTGCCCAACTAATCAATCAGAGCTGCACTGTTTCGTGCGAATACACACAGCTTATTTTAGGCCTATTTCATTCAATTAAATTTTCGCCTCCTGGCATCTTCCAGATAAAACAACTGATTCTGAATAAATTATCCAGAAAAAGATGACGTCATTTGCGTATTTTTTTAACATAATTAATCAGAAAAGGACAATTTGGGGGGCATATTTATGAAAAGATGCAGAATTCAGTGTTCAGAGTTAACTTCCCTGACTTTCCAAAACCAAGATGGCGGATGAAAACAACAACGGGAGTTTGTTTCGATCCTGAAGTGCTGTCAGGTATGAAGATTGAGTTGGATCATGTGGCCGAGCAGCCTGTATTGGAAAGTAAGTGGTTCGACTTTTCCGACACACACACACATACAATGAGAGAGAGAGAGAGAGACTACAAGTGTCGCGTGCAAATCTGTCGCTCGTGCAAATCTGTCGCTCACTAGTGACACTACTATGACTCGTATTATCATTATGAGAGTGTGTATTTGCGACATTCACAAGTTTCACTTTTTCCGTACTTGAACCATTTACCTAACCCTAACCCTATCCCTAACCCACGGAAAAAGTGAAATTTGTGGTTCATGCTCAATGTCGCAAAATGCCGCAAATACAGACTCTCATAGGTAGCGAGCTACAGATTTGCACGAGCGACAGATTTGCACGCTACAAGCACCACAGCGCCAACATCGAGCACACCCCAAGCAGCTGGCCCAGACCTACTACCGTACCCAATACAGGCAAGCAAGTTTCCTGCCACGTACCATCAAGGCATGGAACAACCTCCCAGAACAGGCTGTTGAGGCGAGAACCTTGGGTAGGTACTTTAGAATTTGGGTCAAACCACTGCGATCTTTCCGTCTAAAAGTTTCACCCCGATTTTGCCGAAGTGCAAAATGGTCACTCACTTCGCCTAGCTCGCTTGCTTTGTATCATCGTTGCTGGCCATCAGAAGCATGTTCACTCCACAGTAGAGGTCTGTCCCGTCATCCTAGACTGATTTTTGTTTACAAGTGAGAGTTCGTTCGCGAGAGTTGAGCGTGTCAATTTTTGGGTCGGATTTCTAAGCTGACCAACGCCGAATGGTCAGTCTGGTTTTAATGAAAAGTGCTCTGGATGCAAATTCATTCATTTTGCTACACGCATGCCAAATTTGGTGCATGTAGGTTTACGCTGTGGTACTCCTAGAAATCGCTGCGTCGAGGTCCGACACTCTCTCACAAGTAGGCCTAGTGATGAGTGATAAAGTCCCAGTAAATTACGTTTACATCGTTTTCATGCTAACAGAAAATGATTTTGTAATAATTATAAACTGTTTTACTTTTATTCATTGTAAATTATTTTTGTTGCTTGGACAGACTTATCTGTTTGAGACGATCTGTTTGTCCACTGATAGAGACATGAGTGGGTGAAAATTGAGAAAAGGTTGTCTTGCATTTTGCTTGCTACATGGTCAGGAAGACATAAGATTGGTTGAATGTCTAATGTAGGCTAATCTCATGTTCTCAACATTATGGGTTCATTTTCATTCCCAGTTTACTACTGCCACTGCAATAATTGTTCTTGTGTTCTCTGGTTTTTGTTTTGTTTTGGAGTCTTTTAAAACTAATATAATAATTATTTTAGCCAGGGTACGTCATTAACTCGTGAGAATATCGTTTTGAATTCTGGCATTTATTTTATTCACTTTATGATGATAATAATAATAGTACATTTAATGATTTATATAGCACTTTACCTCAAGTGAACCCAAAGCGCTTACTGTTAATTCAACTGCGTACTTGGTAGCTTGTAATAATTTTAATATAATTTATTTTAAAACTTTCAGTTATTGTTATTTTTTTAACAGGCAGAATTTTTTGACATTGTTACACTTTTATTTTATTTCTTAAATATAAAATTGATTTGTGTCAGGTGACAGGTCATACTCATGTGTGTGCATGTAATGTATGCACGTGTGTGTGTGTGTGTGTGTGTGTGTGTGTGTGTTTGCCACTTTACTGTAAAAAAAATAAATAAATGATTGTTTTAAAGAAATCACATTCAAATTTTTTAGTTCTGTTTAGTTTTATGGTTTTTCTTTTCTAATGAGATTTTATCCCCCCCCCCCCATTCTTTTGACTATGCACATGTATATATATGCACAAGACAATCTACTCCCCATGAAAATAGCATGGATTCATTTATAGCTTAAAGGAAAATGCGGATTAAAAGCACGTAACTCCAGCACAAGTGAGAGTCGGATGAGAACATGAGTATGAATATGGAGATGTAAAGAATAAAGCATGCTAACAACAAGCTTGATAACAACGGCAACAAACACAGTGTCTAACAAAGACAGCACTGCGTTAATATCTTAATATGCCTTGTGTGTTTCACTGCATTCTCAGGTGTGATGATAATCAAAAGTCTTGGAGTGTACAAAATAATATTTCAGTTAGAACTTATAAACCAGTGGGTCTTACTTTTAGTCTGTGAAAGATTCCTTGGTAGAGGTTTGTATTAGAAGTTTGCACTGTAAAATGTGTTATTTTAAATTAAATTTAATGTAAGTAAACTAAGTTCACTATGCACTGATGATGCTGATCGAGAACATGGGTCTTGGTCACAGACTCTTTAAACGGTGCTAGTGCTACTGTGAACTCTGAGTCAGAATGATAGAATGGTCCCTTGGTGGATTATTGCAATAAGTGCTTGCTCTGTCAAAATGTGCTTTTTGTGTCCTTCCTTTGATGCTGACAAAGAATATGTATCTAATGGACTAGTGTCTGTGGCAAACAATATTTGAGTTTTGTGTTCAACAACTACTACTACTAGTACTTGAGTCAGTGTGATGCCCCTTGATGAAGGTTTGTTCAAGGAGCTTTGCACTATCACAACATGCCTGATTGCATTCTTAAACTTGTGTAATAATGATTAAAAAAATATATATACATTGGTCACTGGGTTTACACTTAAATCTTCTTCTTGGTTCGCTCACAGTTTCCTGTCACATGAGTGTAGATGCGCCATGCTGCCATTATGCGCCTAACTAAAAAATAGTTAGGCCCAGCATGTCTGACTTCGAATGAATTTATAGAAAAAAGGCAGGAGAGTGGACCAGTAAGATAGAAAGATAGCAGATAACAGTAAGCAAAGGGAAAAGGCAGAGTCAAAGAGAGTGACAGATTAGAGAAAGTTACACGCACAGAACTTCCAGAAGGTGGGGGAACTAGTTGTACGAAAGACACCCCCCCCCCCCCTCCCCACGGGGGGACTTACAGTCAATAGTTTTAAGTTGTATAGCAACCAAGTCTAATAGTACTGGTAAGACTCATTGTCTTAAGACAGTCAGAGGCTCCTTTGTGGAGGTTTATACTGGTCAACATGCTTCATTGTACTCCTTAATTGATGCTGATCAAGAGTATACTATATGTGGGTTTTTGGGTCTGAAATCAACATTTTTTTAGTTATGGTAACTCGCTTTCATACAATCAGGCAGTCAGTCAGACAGACAAACAGACGCTTTATAACAAACGTGTTAAAAATACAAATAAAATTTATTATTAAAGACACATTCTCTATTGAATAAGCTTTATTTTGGTACCAAATTTATGTTAATTGGTCGAAAAATAAGCAAGTTATGGCTGGTTGAAGTTCAGATTCATCCAAAGCTTGATCAACTTTTTCTTATATATATAGCCCATGTAAAAAAGACTGTAATTTCAAGAAGCCATAACTTGCTTATTTGTTGACCAATTTAGACAAATTTGGTATCATTTTAAAGGTCGTTTCATGCTCTTTCCAATGGTATAGGTTTTATTAAAATGTTACAACATTTACAAATTTTAGTATATTTTTCTAACCATCCTACCTTGGGCACTTTTGTGTCCTGGGTCTCCAAATCACAGTAACTACACTCGGGTCGGTAAGAATACTCAATCATACCCAATCGGACCCAACCGTACCCAATCGTACCCAATCGGACCCAGCAAAGTTATGCCAAATAAACTACTTTGTGACTGTGTGTGTGTGTGTGTGTGTGTGTCATGTGTGTGTGTGTGTGTTATCTTCTTGTTCGTCTTTGTATAGGCCTAATGTCTTTGTTTGAATGTATTATGAATTTTTAAAATGTGTGTGTGCTTCGATTTAATTTCTATCAAGATTTAGCGCCGTATATAAGTACGGACTGTTGGAATTACAGACTGTTGTTGTTGTACGCGTGCCCCTCCCCCCCCCCCCCCCACACACACACACACACACACACACACACACACACACACACACACACACACACACACACTCACTCACTCACTCGAACCTTCAATGCACTCTCTCTATCCCCACCCCACCCCCACCCCACTACAAAAAAAGAAAAGAAAAAGAAAGAAAGAATAGGCCTAGGGCCTAACTGAGTGAAATCCGTAATCCCAAAAGGCAGTGGCTATTTACCTTCTAGAATTCAGGCTATTTTCCCTCACTGTCTCTCTGTCTTTTTTCTGTTTGTTTTTCTCTCTCTCTACTATGTGACAGTATGTCTCTGTCACAGTGTCAGTCTCTCTCTCTGTGTATCTCTTTCTCTGAATGCCTTTATCTCTATCTGTGTCTCTCTCTTTGGGCCTCTCTTTCTGTCCTTCTGTTTAATCTCTGTCTGTGTCTCTCTCTTTGGGCCTCTCTTTCTGTCCTTCTGTTTAATCTCTGTCTGTGTCTCTCTCTTTGGCCCTCTCTTTCTGTCCTTCTGTTTAATCTCTGTCTGTGTCTCTCTCTTTGGGCCTCTCTTTCTGTCCTTCTGTTTAATCTCTGTCTGTGTCTCTCTCTTTCTGTCCTTCTGTTTAATCTCTGTCTGTGTCTCTCTCTTTGGGCCTCTCTTTCTGTCCTTCTGTTTAATCTCTGTCTGTGTCTCTCTCTTTCTGTCTTCTGTTTCTCTCTGTCTGTGTCTCTCTCTTTCTGTCCTTCTGTTTAATCTCTGTCTGTGTCTCTCTCTTTGGGCCTCTCTTTCTGTCCTTCTGTTTAATCTCTGTCTGTGTCTCTCTCTTTGGCCCTCTCTTTCTGTCCTTCTGTTTAATCTCTGTCTTTCTCTCTCGATCTGTGTGTCTCTCTCTCGATCTTTACTCTCAGCTCTCCCTGTGTGTTTCAGTCTCTGTCTCTCTGTTTCTCTCTCTTTGTGTCTCTCTCTGTCTCTGTCTTTCTATCTGTGTGTGTGTGTGTGTGCACGCGTGCGTGTGTGTGTGTGTGTGTGTGTGTGTGTGTGTGTGTGTGTGTCTGTGTGTATGTCTCTCTCTCTCTCTCTCTCTCTCTCTCTCTCTCTCTCTCTCTCTCTCTCTCTCTCTCTCTCTCTCTCTCTCTCTCTCTCTCTCTCTCTCTCTCTCTCTCTCTCTCTCTCTCTCTCTCTCTCTCTCTCTCTCTCTCTCTCTCTCTGCCTAAAATCTTTATCCTTGATGCCTAAAATCTTTATCCTTGAAAAATAAAGTTCAAGTTTTCAAGTCTCTCTCTCTCTCTCTCTCTCTCTCTCTCTCTCTCTCTCTCTCTCTCTCTCTCTCTCTCTCTCTCTCTCTCTCTCTCTCTCTCTCTCTCTCTCTCTCTCTCTGTCTGCACTGTTGCACAGTTGCACAGCTGTAGGACAAAAAAAGAAAGATAGTCAGAGAGACAGAGAGAGTGAGACATACAAAGAGAGAGAGAGAGAGTCTGAAATGGAGACAGAGAAAGACAGTGAGAGACAGGGACATATATAGAGAGAGACAGACATACACACAGCGAAAGACAAAGAGAGAGAGAGACAAAGAAGGAGAGAGATCATATACACATTGCCATACAGATCGAGAGACAGACACAAAGAGAGAGAGACAGAGAAAGAGAGAGACAGAGAGAGAGAGAGAGAGAGAGAGAGAGAGAGAGAGAGAGAGAGAGAAGTTTCAAAGAGAGAGTGTGAGGGAAAATAACCTGAGTTTTATTTCCCACTAGAGGGTAAACAGCCACTGCCAAGCAAAAAAAGTACTTATAAAGTATATTTGGATTGGATTACTCACACCCATACAGTATACATACACTCACTCCCTCACTCCGATTGGGTCCGGTTGGGTACGATTGGGTATTCTTACCGACCGCTACACTCCCTTCTCTCTTTTTCTTTATTTTCTTTAGTTCATTTTAATTTATTTTTAGTTCATTTTTACTTTATTTTATTCTTCCCAATGATGCGGCATCATGTTGGGGCCCGATTAGCGGGACCTGGCTGGCTGGGTCATTCTCTCGCTTGGCGTGGCATCATGTTAGGGACCGATTAGCGGGACCTGGCTGGCTGGGCCAAGCTTTCTATATTTCTTCTTTTTCTCCTGTCCACTTCCTTCTTCTTGATAGTTTGTTGTCTTGCGCATTCCCGTAGATCCTCCCAAATACAGCGACATAATAGTCAGCAGTGACTGCGGTTGCTATAGGGAAAAGAAAGAAGAAGAAGAGAGAGAGAGGGGCTCTAGTCTTAGTCTAGACTCAAACTGGGCCCTCTGGCCTCTGGTTCTGGTTCTGGTACGTCGAAGGAGCCTATGATTTTATGAAGGCTATGTACTCGACGGAAGTTGGAGAGCGCACTGAGAATTGAATATAACATCTTTTTTTTCTTTTCTTTTTTAATAAAGAAAATGTCTTTGTTTTTAGTACTGAAGTATTTTTACGGTTACTATTTACCGACTGACTAGACTGAATGACTGCAGATTAACACACGCTTGGACAATGACTCAGCACCGCTGTATGCACACACATTTACTCATGCACACACTCACACAACATTTACTCATGCACACACTCACACAACCAACACACAAGACCTTACTTCATGAAACGGTGTGGAAGGGTTCAGGATGGCGCCACACCTCATCAGCCTCACAGCCAAACAGGACTCCACAGCCGTGTCAAAAGGACACAAACTGGTAACATAACCCAAACTACTGAGCAGACTGAGATGGAGCCGCAACTGTGGTGTATGGTCACAGGGGCCTCAGTCGTCTATCATCCCCACTAACTCCAAGCTACAACTCTACAAACCCACTACTAAACTACAAGACAACAAGCACTAGTTCCCTTCCTACACTACAACCCCTTATGTGTAGGTAAACTAGCCTAGGTCCATCCTTATGTCCAGTAACTTCCCCCCACAGCCCCTAACAGTAACACTGCCGGCTGGAGTAACTGGAGACAGGTCTTTCCTTAACGGGGGTGCACATCCAGACTGACTAAATTTGATAGGCCTATTTTGAGTTTCGCGTTTGTGAAGATGTGTGTTCAGTGTGCGTTAGATAGAACAGCAATAACTAATTAAATTTATTAAGGTTTAAGTATGGGTTTTGTTTGGGTGTTTTGTAGTTCTGTCAAATTAACTGGTGGGCTGGCCAGGGGATATAATCCAGTTAAATTGAAAGGGTTAACTTGGGGGTAACTTAAAATAAAAAGAATAATAAGTGATGTAAATTTAAGGGATAAAGTGTTTCTATGGGTTGTGGGGTGGATCAGCCAAGAGTAAGATAAATTGGAATCAAATTTTGAATAATTTCTTTTCACTTAATGGAATACTTTGTTAATCAGTTATTTACAGAATATAGGTGTGTGACTCATGTGTGTATTCTTATATTTGTACATCGGTTTGGTTGGATTTGTTTTATTATTCAGAGTTTGGAAAGGTTGAAGATTGAAATGTTAATAGCATTTTTTTAGGCGTGTGGGGGTGGTGATGCCTAGTTAACAATGGTGTTATGGCATTGTTTTGACCATGACTGGAATAATTTGGAACACTTGTAATACTGCGAGGACATTTTGGGTGTGAAAATGGAAGATTAAGTTTATTATGGATTGTTGCACGAGTGTCTTCCAGCATTCAATGGGAATTGGTTTCTTCTTCTTGTTGGTTTTTGCAATATAAGAACGCATAATTTTCTACTTATAGTTAAGTCAATTTTGTGGTTTGTGTCCATTTGAACACATTGTGGGTAATGTGTGGGATAACCAGGCTGGTTTCCTAATTTGATAGGGTGTAATACAAGACAGGAAAAAATTAACAAGGTGTGGAAAGGTACCTAGTCGTAGACTCTTCTTCCGGTGTGGCTTGAGAGGACTTGGTTGCAGTATTTATAGTTGATTTATTTCAGGTGAGCACAGTTCAGTTGGCAATTCGAGGGGGAGGGGGGGAGGAAGGAAAGTATCAGTGAGAAGGGACAGCAGAAATGGGCAGTGATTACAGTTCAGGACACTAAGGGTAGAGATACAAGACAGTTGGTTTCTTGGGGTATTTGATGGGAGAAAGCTCACAAAAAGTTTACATACTCTAGGTGTTGTGTGCGACCCTACTAGGGATAGAGTGTTAACAATTGGGGGTATGGTTTTGGTTTAGGCACCCCTCTTTGGACCTTGAGAAGTTGTCTACGAGTTGGACGCAAGCCACCTACTTGCGCTTTCACCGTGATGCTGCAGTGTTGAGGGGTCGTCGTCATCGAAGAAGCTGAGAAGTTGTCTTGGTCATCGTCCTAAGAAGCGGAGAAGCCGGGGGTGTTCCTGCATCGTCTCGGGTTCGTCGTGTGCGTATGTGTGCATCAACGTCAGCGCCGTTTGTTGATCGGCAAGGACATTTTGCGGGCGTCGACTGCAACTGTGTTAGTCAGTAGTTGTGAGGGGAGAATCTTCATCGGTGTAGGTTTGTCACGTGCGATAGGGTTGGCAAATAGACTCCAAACTCTAGTTATAGCCCTCGGTGTCGGCGAGGATGGTTGGAGGAAAGAAGCGGGGATGAGGGAGAAAGTGATGAGTGACTGTGGGAATATGGGTGGTGAATGTGAACTGTGACTATTAGGGAAAGGAGAAAGTGATGAGTGACTGTGGGAATGTGGGTGGTGAATGTGATCTGTGACTATTAGGGAAAGGGAGAAAGTGATGAGTGACTGTGGGAATATGGGTGGTGAATGTGATCTGTGACTATTAGGGAAGGGGAGAAAGTGATGAGTGACTGTGGGAATATGGGTGGTGAATGTGAACTGTGACTATTAGGGAAAGGGAGAAAGTGATGAGTGACTGTGGGAATATGGGTGGTGAATGTGATCTGTGACTATTAGGGAAGGGGAGAAAGTGATGAGTGACTGTGGGAATTTGGGTGGTGAATGTGATCTGTGACTATTAGGGAAGGGGAGAAAGTGATGAGTGACTGTGGGAATATGGGTGGTGAATGTGATCTGTGACTATTAGGGAAGGGGAGAAAGTGATGAGTGACTGTGGGAATATGGGTGGTGAATGTGATCTGTGACTATTAGGGAAGGGGAGAAAGTGATGAGTGACTGTGGGAATATGGGTGGTGAATGTGAACTGTGACTATTAGGGAAGGGGAGAAAGTGATGAGTGACTGTGGGAATATGGGTGGTGAATGTGATCTGTGACTATTAGGGAAGGGGAGAAAGTGATGAGTGACTGTGGGAATATGGGTGGTGAATGTGATCTGTGACTATTAGGGAAGGGGCGAAAGTGATGAGTGACTGTGGGAATATGGGTGGCGAATGTGATCTGTGACTATTAGGGAAGGGGAGAAAGTGATGAGTGACTGTGGGAATTTGGGTGGTGAATGTGATCTGTGACTATTAGGGAAGGGGAGAAAGTGATGAGTGACTGTGGGAATATGGGTGGTGAATGTGAACTGTGACTATTAGGGAAGGGGAGAAAGTGATGAGTGACTGTGGGAATATGGGTGGTGAATGTGATCTGTGACTATTAGGGAAGGGGAGAAAGTGATGAGTGACTGTGGGAATATGGGTGGTGAATGTGATCTGTGACTATTAGGGAAGGGGAGAAAGTGATGAGTGACTGTGGGAATATGGGTGGTGAATGTGATCTGTGACTATTAGGGAAGGGGAGAAAGTGATGAGTGACTGTGGGAATATGGGTGGTGAATGTGATCTGTGACTATTAGGGAAGGGGAGAAAGTGATGAGTGACTGTGGGAATATGGGTGGTGAATGTGATCTGTGACTATTAGGGAAGGGGAGAAAGTGATGAGTGACTGTGGGAATATGGGTGGTGAATGTGAACTGTGACTATTAGGGAAGGGGAGAAAGTGATGAGTGACTGTGGGAATATGGGTGGTGAATGTGATCTGTGACTATTAGGGAAGGGGAGAAAGTGATGAGTGACTGTGGGAATATGGGTGGTGAATGTGATCTGTGACTATTAGGGAAGGGGAGAAAGTGATGAGTGACTGTGGGAATATGGGTGGTGAATGTGATCTGTGACTATTAGGGAAGGGGAGAAAGTGATGAGTGACTGTGGGAATATGGGTGGTGAATGTGATCTGTGACTATTAGGGAAGGGGAGAAAGTGATGAGTGACTGTGGGAATATGGGTGGTGAATGTGATCTGTGACTATTAGGGAAGGGGAGAAAGTGATGAGTGACTGTGGGAATATGGGTGGTGAATGTGATCTGTGACTATTAGGGAAGGGGAGAAAGTGATGAGTGACTGTGGGAATATGGGTGGTGAATGTGAACTGTGACTATTAGGGAAGGGGAGAAAGTGATGAGTGACTGTGGGAATATGGGTGGTGAATGTGATCTGTGACTATTAGGGAAGGGGAGAAAGTGATGAGTGACTGTGGGAATTTGGGTGGTGAATGTGATCTGTGACTATTAGGGAAGGGGAGAAAGTGATGAGTGACTGTGGGAATATGGGTGGTGAATGTGATCTGTGACTATTAGGGAAGGGGAGAAAGTGATGAGTGACTGTGGGAATATGGGTGGTGAATGTGATCTGTGACTATTAGGGAAGGGGAGAAAGTGATGAGTGACTGTGGGAATATGGGTGGTGAATGTGATCTGTGACTATTAGGGAAGGGGAGAAAGTGATGAGTGACTGTGGGAATTTGGGTGGTGAATGTGATCTGTGACTATTAGGGAAGGGGAGAAAGTGATGAGTGACTGTGGGAATATGGGTGGTGAATGTGATCTGTGACTATTAGGGAAGGGGAGAAAGTGATGAGTGACTGTGGGAATATGGGTGGTGAATGTGATCTGTGACTATTAGGGAAGGGGAGAAAGTGATGAGTGACTGTGGGAATATGGGTGGTGAATGTGATCTGTGACTATTAGGGAAGGGGAGAAAGTGATGAGTGACTGTGGGAATTTGGGTGGTGAATGTGATCTGTGACTATTAGGGAAGGGGAGAAAGTGATGAGTGACTGTGGGAATATGGGTGGTGAATGTGATCTGTGACTATTAGGGAAGGGGAGAAAGTGATGAGTGACTGTGGGAATATGGGTGGTGAATGTGATCTGTGACTATTAGGGAAGGGGAGAAAGTGATGAGTGACTGTGGGAATATGGGTGGTGAATGTGATCTGTGACTATTAGGGAAGGGGAGAAAGTGATGAGTGACTGTGGGAATTTGGGTGGTGAATGTGATCTGTGACTATTAGGGAAGGGGAGAAAGTGATGAGTGACTGTGGGAATATGGGTGGTGAATGTGATCTGTGACTATTAGGGAAGGGGAGAAAGTGATGAGTGACTGTGGGAATATGGGTGGTGAATGTGATCTGTGACTATTAGGGAAGGGGAGAAAGTGATGAGTGACTGTGGGAATATGGGTGGTGAATGTGATCTGTGACTATTAGGGAAGGGGAGAAAGTGATGAGTGACTGTGGGAATATGGGTGGTGAATGTGATCTGTGACTATTAGGGAAGGGGAGAAAGTGATGAGTGACTGTGGGAATATGGGTGGTGAATGTGATCTGTGACTATTAGGGAAGGGGAGAAAGTGATGAGTGACTGTGGGAATATGGGTGGTGAATGTGATCTGTGACTATTAGGGAAGGGGAGAAAGTGATGAGTGACTGTGGGAATATGGGTGGTGAATGTGATCTGTGACTATTAGGGAAGGGAGAAAGTGATGAGTGACTGTGGGAATATGGGTGGTGAATGTGAACTGTGACTATTAGGGAAAGGGAGAAAGTGATGAGTGACTGTGGGAATATGGGTGGTGAATGTGATCTGTGACTATTAGGGAAGGGGAGAAAGTGATGAGTGACTGTGGGAATATGGGTGGTGAATGTGATCTGTGACTATTAGGGAAGGGGAGAAAGTGATGAGTGACTGTGGGAATATGGGTGGTGAATGTGATCTGTGACTATTAGGGAAGGGGAGAAAGTGATGAGTGACTGTGGGAATATGGGTGGTGAATGTGAACTGTGACTATTAGGGAAAGGAGAAAGTGATGAGTGACTGTGGGAATATGGGTGGTGAATGTGATCTGTGACTATTAGGGAAGGGGAGAAAGTGATGAGTGACTGTGGGAATATGGGTGGTGAATGTGATCTGTGACTATTAGGGAAGGGGAGAAAGTGATGAGTGACTGTGGGAATATGGGTGGTGAATGTGATCTGTGACTATTAGGGAAGGGGAGAAAGTGATGAGTGACTGTGGGAATTTGGGTGGTGAATGTGATCTGTGACTATTATGGAAGGGGAGAAAGTGATGAGTGACTGTGGGAATATGGGTGGTGAATGTGAACTGTGACTATTAGGGAAGGGGAGAAAGTGATGAGTGACTGTGGGAATTTGGGTGGTGAATGTGATCTGTGACTATTAGGGAAGGGGAGAAAGTGATGAGTGACTGTGGGAATTTGGGTGGTGAATGTGATCTGTGACTATTAGGGAAGGGGAGAAAGTGATGAGTGACTGTGGGAATATGGGTGGTGAATGTGATCTGTGACTATTAGGGAAGGGGAGAAAGTGATGAGTGACTGTGGGAATATGGGTGGTGAATGTGATCTGTGACTATTAGGGAAGGGGAGAAAGTGATGAGTGACTGTGGGAATATGGGTGGTGAATGTGATCTGTGACTATTAGGGAAGGGGAGAAAGTGATGAGTGACTGTGGGAATATGGGTGGTGAATGTGATCTGTGACTATTAGGGAAAGGGAGAAAGTGATGAGTGACTGTGGGAATATGGGTGGTGAATGTGATCTGTGACTATTAGGGAAGGGGAGAAAGTGATGAGTGACTGTGGGAATTTGGGTGGTGAATGTGATCTGTGACTATTAGGGAAGGGGAGAAAGTGATGAGTGACTGTGGGAATATGGGTGGTGAATGTGATCTGTGACTATTAGGGAAGGGGAGAAAGTGATGAGTGACTGTGGGAATATGGGTGGTGAATGTGAACTGTGACTATTAGGGAAGGGGAGAAAGTGATGAGTGACTGTGGGAATATGGGTGGTGAATGTGATCTGTGACTATTAGGGAAGGGGAGAAAGTGATGAGTGACTGTGGGAATATGGGTGGTGAATGTGAACTGTGACTATTAGGGAAGGGGAGAAAGTGATGAGTGACTGTGGGAATTTGGGTGGTGAATGTGATCTGTGACTATTAGGGAAGGGGAGAAAGTGATGAGTGACTGTGGGAATATGGGTGGTGAATGTGATCTGTGACTATTAGGGAAGGGGAGAAAGTGATGAGTGACTGTGGGAATATGGGTGGTGAATGTGATCTGTGACTATTAGGGAAGGGGAGAAAGTGATGAGTGACTGTGGGAATATGGGTGGTGAATGTGATCTGTGACTATTAGGGAAGGGGCGAAAGTGATGAGTGACTGTGGGAATATGGGTGGTGAATGTGAACTGTGACTATTAGGGAAGGGGAGAAAGTGATGAGTGACTGTGGGAATATGGGTGGTGAATGTGATCTGTGACTATTAGGGAAGGGGAGAAAGTGATGAGTGACTGTGGGAATATGGGTGGCGAATGTGATCTGTGACTATTAGGGAAGGGGAGAAAGTGATGAGTGACTGTGGGAATTTGGGTGGTGAATGTGAACTGTGACTATTAGGGAAGGGGAGAAAGTGATGAGTGACTGTGGGAATATGGGTGGTGAATGTGATCTGTGACTATTAGGGAAGGGGCGAAAGTGATGAGTGACTGTGGGAATATGGGTGGCGAATGTGATCTGTGACTATTAGGGAAGGGGAGAAAGTGATGAGTGACTGTGGGAATATGGGTGGCGAATGTGATCTGTGACTATTAGGGAAGGGGAGAAAGTGATGAGTGACTGTGGGAATATGGGTGGTGAATGTGAACTGTGACTATTAGGGAAGGGGAGAAAGTGATGAGTGACTGTGGGAATTTGGGTGGTGAATGTGATCTGTGACTATTAGGGAAAGGGAAAAGGGAAGGATAGGGTAGAAACAAGACTGACAATTGCAGGGGATTGATTGGTTTTGATGTTTGATGCCATGTAAGTTTGTATTGGCGCTGACATGTTTTTTGTGAATAAAAGTTATATGTTTGTACGTACCTTTGTTTTGTGGATGAGTGAGAGCAGTCAGTAGTTTTCCTGTGTTTTAGTTTTTTTTAGTAGTGCTTTGTTTTATTTTCTACGTCCGACCTTAGCGCGTCATGACACACACAGCCTCCCCCCTCACCATTGATTCTCTCTCTCTCTCATTGCCGCATTGCGTGTGTACGTGTGTTTGTGCATACATGCATGTATGTGTTATTTTTTCAGCAAATGGAGCCAGAATGGTCAGCTCATTGACCATGGGAAGAAAAAGTGGGTGTCACTGTGTGTGTGTGTGTGTGTGTGTGTGTGTGTGTGTGTGTGTGTGTGTGCATGTACATACATACATGTGTGTCTCAAAACTAGAAATACATCGTCAGATATATCAGTTTCTTCGTAACATCTTCACTCTTCTTCTGGCCAAGGCAAAAACAAGCTATTTTTCATCTAAAATTCTTGAAGCCAACACAACAAAAGTCCTGTTCTCCACCATGTCTGATCTCCTAGGCAACAAGAAATCAAGTCCTCTGCCATCAAATATCAGTCCTGACAAACTGCCAGAAACCTTTTCCTCCTTCTTCTCCACCAAGATTATCGATCTACGATCAAAAATCGACTCCATGCCTTTTCAACCAACTATTCCAGACCCATCATTCACTGGTGTCCCCCTTCTCTCTTTCAAGCCGGTGTCTGAGACCGAAGTTCTTTCTACTTTGAAAGAAATGCATTTTAAATCCTGTGATCTTGACCCCATCCCAGCCTCTCTTTTCTCACAAATCTATCAACACCTTCTGCCATCAATCACCAACATCATCAATTCTTCTTTAGTTTCAGGTGTGTTTCCTTCTGCTTTCAAAACCGCTCTTGTAAGGCCCCTTCTCAAGAAGAACAATCTGGATCCTAATAATCTGAAAAACTACAGACCTGTATCTAACCTCCCTTTTCTCTCCAAACTCCTTGAGAAGACTGTCCTGAAACAACTTAACGATCATCTATCCTCAAACAATCTTCATCATCCTTATCAGTCTGCCTATAGAACCAACCACAGTACAGAAACAGCCCTTGTTCAAATCGTCAATGACCTCTTACTTGCTTCTGATGCTGGTCAAATCTCTCTTTTGACACTTCTTGATCTCTCTGCTGCCTTTGATACCATAGACCACTCCATTCTTCTGTCTCGTCTTGAACATACTTTTGGAATTAAGGGCCCTGCTCTTTCTTGGTTTTCCTCTTACCTTTCTGATCGTTTTCAATCAGTTCTGGTCAATGGTCGTCAGTCTGAACAGGTTAGGCTTTCTTGTGGAGTCCCCCAGGGGTCTGTGCTTGGTCCTGTCTTGTTTACTTTGTATACGTCACCTCTTGCCAATGTCATCGATCAGCACAACATGAAACATCACTTCTATGCAGATGACTCACAACTCCAAAACAGTACAACCCCTGAAGATCTAGATTCCATTCTTACAGAAAGTAACAACTGCTATATTGATATTCAAAATTGGATGGTTCAAAATAAACTTCAATTAAATGGTGAAAAAACCGAAGCAATGCTTGTAGGGACAAAAAACAAACTAGCCTCTGTTTCCATAGAGTCAATCCAACTGGGTAACAATATCATTCCCCTCTCAGACTCAGTCAAAAACTTAGGTGTCACTTTGGACAATACTCTTTCCATGCAGAGTTTCCTGACTCAGACCTGTCAGTCCTGCTACTATCAAATTCGTTGCATTGGCTATATTCGTAAATACCTCTCAGATGAAGCCACAGCAAAGCTTGTTACTTCCCTCATCCTATCTCGTATTGACTACTGTAATGCTCTCCTTTCTGGCCTATCAGTCTCTTCTCTATCTTGTCTCCAGCGTATTCAAAACACAGCTGCTCGTCTTGTCCTTAGGAAGAAAAAGTTCGATCATGTTAGCCCTCTTCTGCGTTCTTTGCACTGGCTTCCTGTCGCAGACAGAATTGAGTATAAATTAAACACACTTTGCTATAAATCTATTCATAAAGCTGCTCCATCTTACCTCTGTGACAATATTTCCATCTATACGCCAGCTCGCACTTTACGTTCAGTTTCTGACCCTCTTTCTCTCCAGATCCCTAGGTATAAGCTTTCAACTGTTGGTCGGCGCTCTTTTGCTGTCTCAGGACCGACCTCCTGGAACAAACTTCCGCTCTCCCTCCGTCAGCGACCGACTCTCTCTGCTTTCAAAGCTAACCTCAAAACCCACCTGTTCCCCCGTCATTAAAGCTCCTCTCTCTTTATCTTCTCTCTCTTGCCATTAGGTCTGTTTCTGCTATATTCCATTTATGTTATCTGTGTGTGTTCGCGTTGTATTGCGTTTGTGTTTGAATGCGCTTTGAATGCTAACGTGTGTGTGCGCTTTGATTTGATTTCTATCAAGATTCAGCGCCGTATAAATACTGTATGTTGTTGTTGTTGTCTTATTTTTTCAACAAATGGAGCCAGAATGGTCCGCTGATTGACCGTGGGAAGAAAAAGAGTGTGTCAGTTTTACTGTCACTGTGTGTGTGTGTGTGTGTGCTCGTTTCATGAGTCATCATTTGTTTGCAAGTGTTTGTGCATGTTTTGGTATTTTTGGTACTTTATACTATAGTCACACTCACAGAGGCGTCTATGAAATTCAGCTTGCTCCTACCTGGAGAGCGCATTGCAGCCAGAGGTGCGCCACCCCTGTGTGTGTGTGTACATCACTACATGTGTGTGTGTGTGTGTGTATGTGTGTGTGACTGTGTGTGTGTGTACATCACTACATGTGTGTGTATGTGTGTGTGACTGTGTGTGTGTGTGTACATCACTACATGTGTGTGTGTGTGACTGTGTGTGTGTGTGTGTGTGACTGTGTGTGTGTGTACATCACTACATGTGTGTGTGTGTGTGTGTGTGTGTGTGACTGTGTGTGTGACTGTGTGTGTGTGTACATCACTACATGTGTGTGTGTGTGTGTGTGCGCTCATGTGTGTTTGCATTTGTCACTTTGTGTGTGTATGTGTGTGTGACTGTGTGTGTGTGTACATCACTACATTTGTGTGTGTGTGTGTGTGTGTGTGTGTGCACTCAGTGTGTGCGACTGTGTGTGTGTGTACATCACATACATGTGTGTGTGTGTGTGTGCGCGCTCATGTGTGTTTTGCATTTGTCAGTTTGTGTGTGTGTGTGTGCATGTGGGTTTCCATTTGTGTGTGTGTGGGTGTGTGTGTGTGTGTACACGTGCATGTATGTTTCCATTTGTGTGTGTCTGTGTGTGTATGTTGCTTATTACTTTATTCTGCAATACATGTACCCCTGTTTTTCCAATTATGATTTTACACCAAAATGAATTTTTTAAATATGAACGCCGCTGTTTTCAGATGGAGAGTCCCAGTACTGTGGCCCAGAGGCGGAGATGGACCAGAACAGCAAGGGATCATACGGCGCCGGGAGAGGGAAGATTCTCCATGGACAAAGTTCAACACCCTCAGAGACACAGACAGACTCTGGGAAGAGAACCATGTTGGAAATTCATTCAGCGGTGAATCCTGTGACCGATGTAGTGCTGACAGACGAGGAACGTGAAATTGTAAAGGTGTGTCCAGGTGCAAAAGTCCTCAATGAGGAAAGTGAAATTGTAAAGGTGTGTAAAGGTGCAAAAGTCATCAATGATGAACGTGAAATTGTAAAGGTGTGTCCAGGTGCAAAAGTCATCAATGATGAACGTGAAATTGTAAAGGTGTGTAAAGGTGCAAAAGTCCTCAATGATGAAAGTGAAATTGTAAAGGTGTGTAAAGGTGCAAAAGTCATCAATGAGGAAAGTGAAATTGTAAAGGTGTGTCCAGGTGCAAAAGTCATCAATGAGGAAAGTGAAATTGTAAAGGTGTGTAAAGGTGCAAATGTCATCAGCGATGTCTGTTCTAACAGTGTTCCAGTGGAGGCGTCTAGCAGCAGGGTGGTTCTACAATGCAGCCCCTCAGATTTGGATTCCCAACCCTGGTGCGTCATCAAAACGGAATCTAACTCAGACTCACACTCTGAATCCGACGCTGCTCACACTGAGGTCTATTCAGAACCCTGGTGCGTCATCAAAATGGAGCCCTCCTCCAACATTGACAGAGATTCTAAACGCTTTGCCGAATTTCAATCAGTGAATTCAAGCTTTGTTGAACTGGGGGGTAGAATTTGCATCAACGCTGCTGACACTGACAAAGATTGTAAATGCTTTGCTGAGGTAGAGTCAGCGACTGCACGTTTTGTTGACCCGGGCGATAGGACACGCCTGGTGGAGAGCAGTGCCCGAGCAGTGTTCAATCTCGACAAACATGGCAGGTCAAATCTGGAAGTGTTTGTGAGCACTCACGAAGGTGAAAAACGTTACTACTGCCCCGAGGCGGGATGCGGGAAATCATACAAGCGAGGGCAGCAGCTCAAGATTCACGCTCGGGCGCAGCATCTAGGAGAACGCCCTTACCGTTGCGAGGAACCTTCTTGCGGCAAATCCTTCACCCACCCTTACGCTTTGAAAGAGCACAGCCACATTCACTCCCAAGGTCAACCGTTTCAGTGTCTGGTGCTGTCTTGTGGAAAAACATTCCGCAATTCGTCCAACCTGAAGAAGCACCAGCTGATGCACACAGGGCGGAAGTACGTTCGTCAAAGAAAGCCGGTACCAAAGCCGGAGAAGAAGCCGCACCTGTGTTCTGAGCCGGGCTGTGGCCGAGCGTTCAGCCGCCCTTCTGTGCTTCGAGAACATTTGAAACGCCACATTGGTCCTGACAAACCTTTCCGCTGCTCTGAGCCTGGTTGTGGAAAAGCGTTTCAACGAAAAGCACCGCTGGTCGTACATGCGAGGAGGCATTCCGGTGAACGGCCGTACGTCTGTAGTGAACCGGGCTGCGGGAAATCGTTTGTGCAGAGTGGACACCTCAAGGATCACACGGCCACCCACAGCAGACACAAAGCTCACCGGTGTTCTCACCCGGGCTGTGGCCGGTCCTTCACGCAGAACATTCAGCTGAGCTATCACACGCGAACCCACACCAGCCAGAAACCTTTCCGGTGTTCCCACGAGGGGTGTGAGAAAGCGTACACGCAGAACAAGCACCTGAAATATCACATGCGTTCCCATTCAGGTGCTCAGCTTTTCCCTTGTGCTGAGGAAGGGTGCGGCTGTTCTTTTGATTGACTGTCGCTGCTGGAGAAACATGGCAGGACTCATCATCAGGGGAAGTGTGCTGAGGAAGGGTGTTCCTTTGATCGATCGTCACTGCTGGAGAAACATCTCAGTCCTGACTCGTCATCAGGGAAAGTGTGCTGAGGAAGGATGTTCCTTTGATCGATCGTCGCTGCTGGAGAAACATCGCAGGACTCGTCATCAGGGAAAGTGTGCTGAGGAAGGGTGTTCCTTTGATCGATCGTCGCTGCTGGAGAAACATCGCAGTCCTGACTCGTCATCAGGGGAAGTGTGCTGAGGAAGGGTGTTCCTTTGATCGATCGTCGCTGCTGGAGAAACATCGCAGTCCTGACTCGTCATCAGGGGAAGTGTGCTGAGGAAGGGTGTTCCTTTGATCGATCGTCGCTGCTGGAGAAACATCGCAGTCCTGACTCGTCATCAGGGGAAGTGTGCTGAGGAAGGGTGTTCCTTTGATCGATCGTCGCTGCTGGAGAAACATCGCAGTCCTGACTCGTCATCAGGGAAAGTGTGCTGAGGAAGGGTGTTCCTTTGATCGATCGTCGCTGCTGGAGAAACATCGCAGGACTCGTCATCAGGGAAAGTGTGCTGAGGAAGGGTGTTCCTTTGATCGATCGTCGCTGCTGGAGAAACATCGCAGTCCTGACTCGTCATCAGGGGAAGTGTGCTGAGGAAGGGTGTTCCTTTGATTGACTGTCGCTGCTGGAGAAACATCGCAGTCCTGACTCGTCATCAGGGGAAGTGTGCTGAGGAAGGGTGTTCCTTTTTGATCGACCGTCGCTGCTGGAGAAACATCGCAGTCCTGACTCGTCATCAGGGGAAGTGTGCTGAGGAAGGGTGTTCCTTTGATCGACCGTCGCTGCTGGAGAAACATCGCAGTCCTGACTCGTCATCAGGGGAAGTGTGCTGAGGAAGGGTGTTCCTTTGATCGATCGTCGCTGCTGGAGAAACATCGCAGTCCTGACTCGTCATCAGGGAAAGTGTGCTGAGGAAGGGTGTTCCTTTGATCGATTGTCGCTGCTGGAGAAACATCGCAGGACTCGTCATCAGGGGAAGTGTGCTGAGGAAGGGTGGGGCTGTTCCTTCTATCGATCGTCGCTGCTGGAGAAACATCGCAGTCCTGACTCGTCATCAGGGGAAGTGTGCCGAGGAAGGGTGCGGCTGTTCCTTTGATCGACCGTCGCTGCTGGAGAAACATCGCAGTCCTGACTCGTCATCAGGGGAAGTGTGCTGAGGAAGGGTGCGGATGTTCCTTTGATCGATCGTCGCTGCTGGAGAAACATCTCTGTCCTGACTCGGCATCAGGGGAAGTGTGCTGAGGAAGGGTGTTCCTTTGATCGATCGTCACTGCTGGAGAAACATTGCAGTCCTGACTCGGCATCAGGGGAAGTGTGCTGAGGAAGGGTGTTCCTTTGATCGACCGTCGCTGCTGGAGAAACATTGCAGTCCTGACTCGGCATCAGGGGAAGTGTGCTGAGGAAGGGTGCGGATGTTCCTTTGATCGATCGTCGCTGCTGGAGAAACATCTCTGTCCTGACTCATCATCAGGGGAAGTGTGCTGAGGAAGGGTGTTCCTTTGATCGACCATCGCTGCTGGAGAAACATTGCAGTCCTGACTCGGCATCAGGGGAAGTGTGCTGAGGAAGGATGTCCCTTTGATCGATCGTCGCTGCTGGAGAAGCATCGCAGTCCTGACTCGGCATCAGGGGAAGTGTGCTTTGAATGGGTCTACTTTGGTGAGAACCCCCCCCCCAGCAAAATAAACAACAATGTGACAATGAATAGGAGAAAAGAAGAAACTGAACTGTGTGAATTGTGAATGATAGAAGTCACTAGTCTTCACAAAAAGAATATAATTTATTATAAACATAAAGAATGAAACCCTTATACTAACTTATAAATAAAACAGTACAATACTACAGCAAGGTGTAGTTTTGCTACCACTTGCCAAAGCTTCTCAGTGAAAATGTTCACAAAAATGACTGGCAGGTGAAAATTTCAAACAATGAAGATGCAAAGAGGACACAAAAAAACTGAACACAATGCAACAACATGTTTCTGTTTGGACCTTGAGATATATTGCAAACATAAAGCAGCATTTCACATCAAGTTTTATAAATTAAAAAAAAAATGAATAAGCTTATTTTTGTGTGTGTGGAATATATATATTATATATATCTGGGCAACATCAGGTGAACCGCATCACAGAATCATTTAAAATGTTTGCACAGCACTGGTATATTAATTAACTTAAGTTAATTTGTCCCAAGAGTTAACAGGGAAATGTGTGGAGGGTTAAGTTTCTGTTGGAGAGTTCAATTCCAAAAGGAAAGTTCTCCCATTGTCCTGCATGCCTGTCTGTTGTTGGAGAGCTCAATTCCAAAAGGAAAGTTCTCCCATTCTCCTGCATGCCTGTCTGTTGTTGGAGAGTTCAATTCCAAAAGGAAAGTTCTCCCATTGTCCTGCATGCCTGTCTGTTGTTGGAGAGTTCAATTCCAAAAGGAAAGTTCTCCCATTGTCCTGCATGCCTGTCTGTTGTTGGAGAGTTCAATTCCAAAAGGAAAGTTCTCCCATTGTCCTGCATGCCTGTCTGTTGTTGGAGAGTTCAATTCCAAAAGGAAAGTTCTCCCATTCTCCTGCATGCCTGTCTGTTGTTGGAGAGTTCAATTCCAAAAGGAAAGTTCTCCCATTGTCCTGCATGCCTGTCTGTTGTTGGAGAGTTCAATTCCAAAAGGAAAGTTCTCCCATTCTCCTGCATGCCTGTCTGTTGTTGGAGAGTTCAATTCCAAAAGGAAAGTTCTCCCATTGTCCTGCATGCCTGTCTGTTGTTGGAGAGTTCAATTCCAAAAGGAAAGTTCTCCCATTGTCCTGCATGCCTGTCTGTTGTTGGAGAGTTCAATTCCAAAAGGAAAGTTCTCCCATTGTCCTGCATGCCTGTCTGTTGTTGGAGAGTTCAATTCCAAAAGGAAAGTTCTCCCATTGTCCTGCATGCCTGTCTGTTGTTGGAGAGTTCAATTCCAAAAGGAAAGTTCTCCCATTCTCCTGCATGCCTGTCTGTTGTTGGAGAGTTCAATTCCAAAAGGAAAGTTCTCCCATTGTCCTGCATGCCTGTCTGTTGTTGGAGAGTTCAATTCCAAAAGGAAAGTTCTCCCATTGTCCTGCATGCCTGTCTGTTGTTGGAGAGTTCAATTCCAAAAGGAAAGTTCTCCCATTGTCCTGCATGCCTGTCTGTTGTTGGAGAGTTCAATTCCAAAAGGAAAGTTCTCCCATTGTCCTGCATGCCTGTCTGTTGTTGGAGAGTTCAATTCCAAAAGGAAAGTTCTCCCATTGTCCTGCATGCCTGTCTGTTGTTGGAGAGCTCAATTCCAAAAGGAAAGTTCTCCCATTGTCCTGCATGCCTGTCTGTTGTTGGAGAGTTCAATTCCAAAAGGAAAGTTCTCCCATTGTCCTGCATGCCTGTCTGTTGTTGGAGAGCTCAATTCCAAAAGGAAAGTTCTCCCATTGTCCTGCATGCCTGTCTGTTGTTGGAGAGTTCAATTCCAAAAGGAAAGTTCTCCCATTGTCCTGCATGCCTGTCTGTTGTTGGAGAGTTCAATTCCAAAAGGAAAGTTCTCCCATTGTCCTGCATGCCTGTCTGTTGTTGGAGAGCTCAATTCCAAAAGGAAAGTTCTCCCATTGTCCTGCATGCCTGTCTGTTGTTGGAGAGTTCAATTCCAAAAGGAAAGTTCTCCCATTCTCCTGCATGCCTGTCTGTTGTTGGAGAGTTCAATTCCAAAAGGAAAGTTCTCCCATTGTCCTGCATGCCTGTCTGTTGTTGGAGAGCAATTCCAAAAGGAAAGTTCTCCCATTGTCCTGCATGCCTGTCTGTTGTTGGAGAGTTCAATTCCAAAAGGAAAGTTCTCCCATTGTCCTGCATGCCTGTCTGTTGTTGGAGAGCTCAATTCCAAAAGGAAAGTTCTCCCATGTCCTGCATGCCTGTCTGTTGTTGGAGAGCTCAATTCCAAAAGGAAAGTTCTCCCATTGTCCTGCATGCCTGTCTGTTGTTGGAGAATTCAATTCCAAAAGGAAAGTTCTCCCATTCTCCTGCATGCCTGTCTGTTGTTTCCGACAATGACTGCCAGATAGCAGAGGGGGCAGGCTGGGCTAACATTTGTTTAGAGCAGAGATGCCTTGCCGAAAGTAAATCCCACTCACTGGGCCAAAGGGATTAGAGGACAGCCGGCACCGGGTGAAGGTCCCCAAAGGCCAACCCATCCCTTTGGAAGCAACGCTGTGATTCTTCTAGGGTGAAACTGAAGCTGAAAACCCCACAGCATTGCAGACAAACCTCCCTATTAAGACCTTCCCTATAAAGACCCCTCCCTATAGGACCATCCCTATTAGGACCTTTTGGGGCTGATTGTTCAAGGTCTTAATAGGAAGGTTCCACTGTATCACCCAAGGAAGACTAAGGTAATAGAAGGCTGAAGCCTAGTGATAGTATCTTGTGGCAGATAAACAGAGTTGTCTGTTGGAGAATAGAAGGCTGATGCCTAGTGATAGTATCTTGTGGCAGATAAACAGAGTTGTCTGTTGGAGAATAGAAGGCTGATGCCTAGTGATAGTATCTTGTGGCAGATAAACAGAGTTGTCTGGAAGGAACTTGCTTGGTGGTTGCTATTGGCCTTATATTCTTTTTGTTTCATTCTGTGTGTGTGTGTGTGTGATGTCTGTGTGATAGATCAGTAACCAACAGACTAGTATAGTTTTGATCTAAAAATGATCAAAGGGAAGCAACTTGCTTGGTGGTTGCTATTGGCCTTATATTCTTTTTGTTTCATTCTGTGTGTGTGTGTGTGTGTGTGATGTCTGTGTGATAGATAGTAACCAACAGACTAGTATAGTTTTGATCTAAAAATGATCAAAGGGAAGCAACTTGCTTGGTGGTTGCTATTGGCCTTATATTCTTTTTGTTTCATTCTGTGTGTGTGTGTGTGTGTGTGTGTGTGATCTGTGTGATAGACAGTAACCAACAGACTAGTATAGTTTTGATCTAAAAATGATCAAAGGGAAGCAACTTGCTTGGTGGTTGCTATTGGCCTTATATTCTTTTTGTTTCATTCTGTGTGTGTGTGTGTGCATTTGGTTATATTTAAATGTGTGTGTATACCAGCTCACATGCTGCGTTCAGTTTCTGACCCTCTATCTCTCCAGATCCCTGGGTATACTATAAAAAGCTTTCAACTGTTGGTCGGCGCTCTTTTGCTGAACATTTCAGGTCCAACCTCCTGGAACAAACTTCCTCTCTCCCTCCGTCAGCGACCGACCCTCTCTGCTTTCAAATCAAATCTCAAAACCTACCTGTTCCCCGTCAATTTGTGTTGTATTATGAATGTATACATATATAGACTAAGATATTTGTATAATATATAATGTATGTATGTATAAGTTGGATGGGTAGATAAATGGTTGTATGCGTGCACATGATTGTGTGTATATCATGTGTACGTGTGTGTGTGTGTGTATGTGTGGGTGGGTGTGACCAAGAATTGTATGTGCGAAGTGTTTAAAATAGTTGCATATTTAATTTTTTGTCTTTTCTATATATTATGTCTCTGTCTTTATTGTGGGTTTTTTTATATTGTTTTATCGCTGCAAAAATAATTTCCTGTAAAATGGACAGTAAAACGATTGATTGATTGATTGATTGATTGATGTAGCTCACCCTCTCTCGTTCTCTCCTTTTAGGTGTTTCTCTCATATACTATTATTTAATTTTATGCATGTCACATGTGGGTGCGTTATGAATGTTAATGTGTTATGAATGTTAATGTGTGTGCGTTATGAATGTTAATGTGTGTGCGTTATGAATGTTAATGTGTGTGCGTTATGAATGTTAATGTGTGTGTGTTCTTGTCCTGTTCATCTCTGTATAGGGGTTTGTTTGAATGCGTTATGAATGTTAATGTGTGAATGCATTATGAATGTGAATGCGTTATGAATGTTAATGTGTGAATGCGTTATGAATGTTAATGTGTGAATGCGTTATGAATGTTAATGTGTGAATGCGTTATGAATGTGAATGCGTTATGAATGTTAATGTGTGAATGCGTTATGAATGTTAATGTGTGAATGCGTTATGAATGTTAATGTGTGAATGCGTTATGAATGTTAATGTGTGTGCGCGCTTCAATTTGATTTCTATCAAGATTGATATTGCCATCATGTAAAAACTATGTTGTTGATTTGTGCGCATATGTGTGTGTGTGTGTGTGTGTGTGTGTGTGTGTGATTCTCTGAAGTGTAGCGAACAAGCAGAGCACTCTCTAGTCAATTATAAAAAAGGCTATATTTCCATAAATTTACATAATTTTATGATATTGAAAATTTTGCCTATTGAATCACTTTTTTGGTTCTATTTTTGTTTTGGTGGATGACAAACAGCATTACATATTTTACATACAAAGGTCATTTGAGGTGATTTGCAGATCTATAGATGTTGGTATGTTTATGTGCAGAATTATGAGAATTAAAAAGCAATGTAAAAATATTCCCCTTGTTGTTCCTAGTGTTATTGTTATCATTGTTCTTTAGCCCTAACCCTAACCCTAACCCATGTTGTTCCTTGTGTTATTGCTATGATTGTTCTTTAGCCCTAACCCTAACCCATGTTGTTCCTTGTGTTATTGTTATGATTGTTCTTTAGCCCTAACCCTAACCCTAACCCTAACCCATGTTGTTCCTAGTGTTATTGTTATCATTGTTCTTTAGCCCTAACCCTAACCCATGTTGTTCCTAGTGTTATTGTTATGATTGTTCTTTAACCCTAACCCTAACCCATGTTGTTCCTTGTGTTATTGTTATGATTGTTCTTTAACCCTAACCCTAACCCATGTTGTTCCTTGTGTTATTGTTATGATTGTTCTTTAACCCTAACCCTAACCCATGTTGTTCCTAGTGTTATTGTTATGATTGTTCTTTAACCCTAACCCTAACCCTAACCCATGTTGTTCCTAGTGTTATTGTTATGATTGTTCTTTAACCCTAACCCTAACCCATGTTGTTCCTAGTGTTATTGTTATGATTGTTCTTTAGCCCTAACCCTAACCCATGTTGTTCCTAGTGTTATTGTTATGATTGTTCTTTAACCCTAACCCTAACCCATGTTGTTCCTAGTGTTATTGCTATGATTGTTCTTCCCTAACCCTAACCCTAACCCTAACCCATGTTGTTCCTTGTGTTATTGCTATGATTGTTCTTTAGCCCTAACCCTAACCCATGTTGTTCCTTGTGTTATTGTTATGATTGTTCTTTAGCCCTAACCCTAACCCTAACCCATGTTGTTCCTAGTGTTATTGCTATGATTGTTCTTTAGCCCTAACCCTAACCCATGTTGTTCCTAGTGTTATTGCTATGATTGTTCTTTAGCCCTAACCCTAACCCATGTTGTTCCTAGTGTTATTGCTATGATTGTTCTTTAGTTGTTCCCTAACCCTAACCCTAACCCATGTTGTTCCTAGTGTTATTGCTATCCCCTAACCCTAACCCATGTTGTTCCTTGTGTTATTGCTATCATTGTTCTTTAGCCCTAACCCTAACCCATGTTGTTCCTTGTGTTATTGCTATGATTGTTCTTTAGCCCTAACCCTAACCCATGTTGTTCCTAGTGTTATTGCTATGATTGTTCTTTAGCCCTATAACCCTAACCCTAACCCATGTTGTTCCTAGTGTTATTGCTATCATTGTTCTTTAGCCCTAACCCTAACCCATAACCCATGTTGTTCCTAGTGTTATTGCTATGATTGTTCTTTAGCCCTAACCCTAACCCATGTTGTTCCTAGTGTTATTGCTATGATTGTTCTTTAACCCTAACCCTAACCCTAACCCATGTTGTTCCTAGTGTTATTGCTATGATTGTTCTTTAGCCCTAACCCTAACCCATGTTGTTCCTTGTGTTATTGCTATGATTGTTCTTTAGCCCTAACCCTAACCCATGTTGTTCCTAGTGTTATTGTTATGATTGTTCTTTAGCCCTAACCCTAACCCATGTTGTTCCTAGTGTTATTGTTATCATTGTTCTTTAGCCCTAACCCTAACCCATGTTGTTCCTAGTGTTATTGTTATCATTGTTCTTTAGCCCTAACCCTAACCCATGTTGTTCCTAGTGTTATTGCTATGATTGTTCTTTATCCCTAACCCTAACCCATGTTGTTCCTAGTGTTATTGCTATGATTGTTCTTTAGCCCTAACCCTAACCCTAACCCATGTTGTTCCTTGTGTTATTGCTATCATTGTTCTTTAGCCCTAACCCTAACCCTAACCCATGTTGTTCCTAGTGTTATTGTTATCATTGTTCTTTAGCCCTAACCCTAACCCATGTTGTTCCTAGTGTTATTGCTATGATTGTTCTTTAGCCCTAACCCTAACCCATGTTGTTCCTTGTGTTATTGTTATGATTGTTCTTTAAACCCTAACCCATGTTGTTCCTAGTGTTATTGTTATCATTGTTCTTTAGCCCTAACCCTAACCCTAACCCATGTTGTTCCTTGCGTTATTGCTATGATTGTTCTTTAGCACTCAGTCTTGGCTAGGGTTAGGGATCAAGGGGTTTGCCCACCTTGTACTTTAGACATCCCCCTCATGTTTGCAACCCTCAATCTTAAACCCTAGCCCTAACCCTAACCCTAACCTTGGTTAGGGTTAGGGATCAAGGGGTTTGCCCACCTTGTACTTTAGACATCCCCCTCATGTTTGCAACCCTCAATCTTAAACCCTAGCCCTAACCCTAACCCTAACCTTGGTTAGGGTTAGGGATCAAGGGGTTTGCCCACCTTGTACTTTAGACATCCCTCTCATGTTTACAACCCTCAATCTTAAACCTTAACCCTAACCTTGGTTAGGGTTAGGGATCAAGGGGTTTGCCCACCTTGTATTTTAGACATCCCCCTCATGTTTACAACCCTCAATCTTAAACCCTAACCCTAACCCTAACCTTGGTTAGGGTTAGGGATCAAGGGGTTTGCCCACCTTGTACTTTAGACATCCCCCTCATGTTTACAACCCTCAATCTTAAACCCTAACCCTAACCCTAACCCTAACCTTGGTTAGGGTTAGGGATCAAGGGGTTTGCCCACCTTGTACTTTAGACATCCCCCTCATGTTTACAACCCTCAATCTTAAACCCTAACCCTAACCCTAACCTTGGTTAGGGTTAGGGATCAAGGGGTTTGCCCACCTTGTACTTTAGACATCCCCCTCATGTTTACAACCCTCAATCTTAAACCCTAACCCTAACCCTAACCTTGGTTAGGGTTAGGGATCAAGGGGTTTGCCCACCTTGTACTTTAGACATCCCCCTCATGTTTACAACCCTCAATCTTAAACCCTAACCCTAACCCTAACCCTGGTTAGGGTTAGGGATCAAGGTGTTTGCCCACCTTGTACTTTAGACACCCCCCTCATGTTTACAACCCTCAATCTTAAAGTCTGCTTCTTTTAGTATTATGAGAATAATCCTAGGCTGATCCAAACCCTTTCCCTTTTCCGAGAAAGGCAGAAGGTTGGTCCTCAGTGAGAATTTTCAATGCAAAATAAATTGAGGAGGGTATGGGGGTGCGTAAAGTGCAATATAGCCAATGTTTATGTTGGTGGTGATTTAAATTAAAGTTCTCGTTATGTAACAACATTAGTCACTACACAGGCATGTGTATTTCTCTGTCTCACAGTCTGTTTATTAACAGATTTTATATTCCAGGCTTAACAGCCAAAACTATTGAACCAATCTGAATGGAACATGGCCCCCAAAATCCGCCATGTTCTGATGGTGATACCCCTGATGTTAGTTTCACCAGATAGCGACTGTGTCAGTGTGTGTGTATGTGTGTGTAATTGCACACTGTGTGTATGTGTGCCTGTGTATGTCATGTGTGTGTTTGTCCATGAAAGCACACTGTGTGTGTATGTGTGCCTGTGCATGTCATGTGTGTGTTTGTCCATGAAAGCACACTGTGTGTGTATGTGTGCCTGTGCATGTCATGTGTGTGTTTGTCCATGAAAGCACACTGTGTGTATGTGTGCCTGTGCATGTCATGTGTGTGTTTGTCCATGAAAGCACACTGTGTGTATATGTGCCTGTGCATGTCATGCATATGTTTGTCCATGAAAGCACACTGTGTGTGTGTGTGCCTGTGTATGTTTGTCAATGAAAGCACACTTTGTGTGTATGTGTGCCTGTGCATGTCATGTGTATGTTTGTCCATGAAAGCACACTGTGTGTGTGTGTGTGCCTGTGTATGTTTGTCAATGAAAGCACACTGTGTGTGTGTGTGTGCCTGTGCATGTCATGTGTATGTTTGTCAATGAAAGCACACTTTGTGTGTATATGTGCCTGTGCATGTCATGTGTATATTTGTCCATGGAAGCACACTGTGTGTGTGTGCCTGTGCATGTCATGTGTATGTTTGTCCATGGAAGCACACTTTGTGTGTATATGTGCCTGTGCATGTCATGTGTATTTTTGTCCATGAAAGCACACTGTGTGTATGTGTGCCTGTGCATGTCATGTGTGTGTTTGTCCATGAAAGCACACTGTGTGTGTATGTGTGCCTGTGCATGTCATGTGTGTGTTTGTCCATGAAAGCACACTTTGTGTGTATATGTGCCTGTGCATGTTATGTGTATATTTGTCCATGGAAACACACTGTGTGTGTATATGTGCCTGTGCATGTTATGTGTATATTTGTCCATGAAAGCACACTGTGTGTGTATGTGTGCCTGTGCATGTATATTTGTCCATGGAAGCACACTGTGTGTGTATGTGTGCCTGTGCATGTCATGCGTATGTTTGTCCATGAAAGCACACTTTGTGTGTATATGTGCCTGTGCATGTCATGTGTATATTTGTCCATGGAAGCACACTGTGTGTGTGTGTGTGCCTGTGCATGTCATGTGTATGTTTGTTCATGAAAGCACACTGTGTGTGTGTGTGTGTGCCTGTGCATGTCATGTGTATGTTTGTCCATGAAAGCACACTGTGTGTGTGTGTGTGCCTGTGCATGTCATGTGTATGTTTGTCCATGGAAGCACACTGTGTGTGTATGTGTGCCTGTGCATGTCATGCGTATGTTTGTCCATGAAAGCACACTTTGTGTGTATATGTGCCTGTGCATGTCATGTGTATATTTGTCCATGGAAGCACACTGTGTGTGTGTGTGTGCCTGTGCATGTCATGTGTATGTTTGTTCATGAAAGCACACTGTGTGTGTGTGTGTGTGTGCCTGTGCATGTCATGTGTATGTTTGTCCATGAAAGCACACTGTGTGTGTGTGTGTGTGCCTGTACATGTCATGTGTATGTTTGTCCATGGAAGCACACTGTGTGTGTATGTGTGCCTGTGCATGTCATGTGTATGTTTGTCCATGGAAGCACACTGTGTGTGTATGTGTGCCTGTGCATGTCATGTGTATATTTGTCCATGGAAGCACACTGTGTGTGTATGTGTGCCTGTGCATGTCACACATACACGCACGTACGCACATACACGCGCACGCACACACACACACACACACACACCGTTACCATCACCACCACTCACCCCACCCAAAAAACACAATACAAAATACAATCAGTTGAACAAAGCATCAACATCTCTCTCTCTCTCTCTCTCTCTCTCTCTCTCTCTCTCTCTCTCTCTCTCTCTCTCTCTCTCTCAAAAAGTGTATGGCATGCTCAGTTCAAAATAATTAGCACAGCATAAATATTGGTGGAATTATACCAATTTGCAAGGAAATAAACTTGTACAAAACTCCCCGTCTCTCTCTCTCTCTCTCTCTCTCTCTCTCTCTCTCTCTCTCTCTCTCTCTCTGTCTCTCTCTCTCCTGGGACAAAGAGAGCGACAGACAGACAAGCACAGAGAGACAGACAACGTGGAAGATATAGGCAAAGCAAACAAAAACCATGATGACCCCCCACCCCCACCCCCCTGGTCCCAAAAAAGAAACACGAAGTCTGTAAAAAGGAATGGACCGAACAAAATATAGGCATATTTGGTAATACTTAAAACAAAACAAAAACAATTCTAAAAATTATAGACATATTTAGTAATAATTAAAACAAAACAAAACCCACAATGATGATATATTATAGACATATTATTTGGCAATAATTAAAACAATAAAAATCAATAATAAAATATTAAAACAAAGCAAGAAATAAAATATTACTGACATATTTAGCAATAATTAAAACAAAAAACAATAACAAAATATTATAGACATATATGGTAATAATTAAAACAATACCAAAATAATTATTACTGTATAGACATATTTGGTAATAATTAAAACAAAAAAACTACCAAAATATTATAGGCATATTTGGTAATATTAAAAAACCAATAACAACAAAGACAGCAACAATCATTGCAGTTTGCATTGAGCTGTGTTACTATTATGTGTGTTGTCTTTGATGTGTAGCAAAATAAAACATAAGTGGTCTAAATAAATACAAACATAAAGAAAACAAAGGTGGTATGAATTGACATACTGCTCAACTTTTGGAAAAGTTGGGAAAAAAAGCATGTAATAGATCCCCACGCAATACATGAATTAAAAAGTCTGACATACATTACTCATTATTGTCATACAATACTTCACCTCAGCAAAACAATACTTTATCAAAAAACAATCGTAATCTTCAGAAGATTAGTTGAAAATAACGCACCATAATGCAGCAAGGACAACTCTCCATTGGAGAAGCAGTGTTCCTGCTTGGCGTTACGTACCTTTAAAATGGACAACTCTCCATTGGAGAAGCAGTGTTCCTGCTTGGCGTTACGTACCTTTAAAATGGACAACTCTCCATTGGAGAAGCAGTGTTCCTGATTGGCATTACGTATCTTTAAAATGGACAACTCTCCATTGGAGAAGCAGTGTTCCTGCTTGGCATTACGTACCTTTAAAATGGACAACTCTCCATTGGAGAAGCAGTGTTCCTGCTTGGCATTACGTACCTTTAAAATGGACAACTCTCCATTGGAGAAGCAGTGTTCCTGATTGGGATTACGTACCTTTAAAATGGACAACTCTCCATTGGAGAAGCAGTGTTCCTGCTTGGCATTACGTACCTTTAAAATGATCAACTCTCCATTGGAGAAGCAGTGTTCCTGCTTGGCATTACGTACCTTTAAAATGGACAACTCTCCATTGGAGAAGCAGTGTTCCTGCTTGGCATTACGTACCTTTAAAATGGACAACTCTCCATTGGAGAAGCAGTGTTCCTGCTTGGCATTACGTATCTTTAAAATGGACAACTCTCCATTGGAGAAGCAGTGTTCCTGATTGGGATTACGTACCTTTAAAATGGACAACTCTCCATTGGAGAAGCAGTGTTCCTGCTTGGCATTACGTATCTTTAAAATGGACAACTCTCCATTGGAGAAGCAGTGTTCCTGCTTGGCATTACGTACCTTTAAAATGGACAACTCTCCATTGGAGAAGCAGTGTTCCTGATTGGGATTACGTACCTTTAAAATGGACAACTCTCCATTGGAGAAGCAGTGTTCCTGCTTGGCATTACGTACCTTTAAAATGATCAACTCTCCATTGGAGAAGCAGTGTTCCTGCTTGGCATTACGTACCTTTAAAATGGACAACTCTCCATTGGAGAAGCAGTGTTCCTGCTTGGCATTACGTATCTTTAAAATGGACAACTCTCCATTCGAGAAGCAGTGTTCCTGCTTGGCATTACGTACCCTTAAAATGGACAACTCTCCATTGGAGAAGCAGTGTTCCTGCTTGGCATTACGTACCTTTAAAATGATCAACTCTCCATTGGAGAAGCAGTGTTCCTGATTGGGATTACGTACCTTTAAAATGGACAACTCTCCATTGGAGAAGCAGTGTTCCTGCTTGGCATTACGTACCTTTAAAATGATCAACTCTCCATTGGAGAAGCAGTGTTCCTGCTTGGCATTACGTACCTTTAAAATGGACAACTCTCCATTGGAGAAGCAGTGTTCCTGATTGGGATTACGTACCTTTAAAATGGACAACTCTCCATTGGAGAAGCAGTGTTCCTGATTGGGATTACGTACCTTTAAAATGGACAACTCTCCATTGGAGAAGCAGTGTTCCTGCTTGGCATTACGTACCTTTAAAATGGACAA